>RJWH01001107.1:0-257178 GCA_004363575.1 Solenodon paradoxus
TGTTGATAAACACACACATGTAAACAGGGGAGGACATGTCTTGAAAAAAAGAAAAAATAAATAATTCTCCAAAAACTGAACTTAAAAGTATGGAAGAGTGGGATGTAACAGTCTTCCAAAGAGCTATCAAAAAAGCTCAGTGTGGTACAAGAAAACTCAGAAATGTAAATCAATGGACTTAGAAATAAAGCTAACAAATAGCTTTACAAAAGGACTTGAAGCTATAAGTTAATAAAAATGCATACACATTCAGGATGTGGACAACTCCAAAAAAGAATTAATAGTGTTAAAGAAATCTTTGGAAATAGACTAGAAAGACCTTGCAGAATCGATGGAGGTAGAAATACTAAGAGAGAAGAATATAGTCATTTAGGCTTCTGTTAAGACATAAGCAATTCCTCAAGCAATTTAAATTTACACCTAAATGAACTTGAAAAAGAAACAGAAGTCAAAATAATGGAAAATAATCAGAGAAGAAAATTGTGAGGTTGGGTCACTCAAAGAATCCACGATAAAGTTGGGTGAGTGTGAGCAAGCAGAGATTTAATTAGAGGGTAAAGGAATGGAGCCGACCAAGTGAGGTGCAGAACTAGTCCACCGTGCAAGAGGCCTGGGTTTTTAAGGAAAAAATCCACAAGGTGTGAAAAGGTGATGGAGAGAGAGTTGGCAGACCAGGTTTCAGTTCCTGATGGGCAAGATGTCAGTGTTCTTTGAAATCATTGGTGGTCTTCTTCAACCTGTGTCATTCCTTTGTTTTTTAGTGGAGGGTCTGTCCTGATCACATATTACAGATGAGACACATCTCACGTCAGACTCATCCATCAGCTTTCCTTATTGATCTGGATGATCGCACGCATTCCACAACGGTGGTGGCGCCAGAGACAATTCACTATCCTGATATCTGAACTTTAATCCCTGATCTAAGACTTACTCTTGTAGGGGTTCTGACATTCCTGCCTTTTTCTTTTTAAATTGGGGAGAAAAAGATTGGGGAAGGAGGGATTGGGAATAGGGCCACAGTATCTCTCAGACTACTTCCTGCTGAACAGGGGTGTCAGATTCCAGTTTGGGTTCCTCCTCTTCCCCAGAGCCAGTTCTGATGTGTGGCTGTTTGCCTTCAGCAGTGTTTAGAGGCTGGTACCTGTATTCTTTTAGGAGGAATATATGGTTAATTTGAGTTTGGGTTATAGATTTAATAGTTATTTGGAGGAACTGATTGAACAGCTTTAAGGCGTAAGGGCCAAGGGAAATAAAGGCTATAATGAGTATAAGAGGAGTTAGCAGGGGAAGAAGAAAAGTGAGCCGTGAGGATGGTTATAACCAAGCCCCTGCTATTTATTGCATGGGGCCGGAGTTTTGGTTGTACTTGTGAAGCCATTCTGCCTGTGCATACATAGCTTTAATGTTGGTTTCTACCTTGTTAGGACTGTTTATATACGTACAGCAGGTTTTGTTAATTACTGCACAAACTCTGTCCTGTTCTTCCAAGAGATAATCTAAGGCTAAATGGCTATCAAGTACTACATTGGCTAGGGAATACAATGACTGTGAGAGTGCTGAAAGGCTGCTCCCCATTTTGAGAAAGTTCTTCACTTACTGTGGTTTTCTGTCGTTGGGTGTGTTTGTGGTATGTGAATCCTCCCAGCATGCTACAACTGTTATGGTTCCTATGACCCCAGTTATAATTAACACAAAAGTCCTTTTTTTCATTTGCTGGGTCTGGAGTGAGCTGTGGAGTTAAGGATATAGACTCCCTGTTATGTCAGGTTCCCAGGGTACGTGTCCCAGAATGTTTGCTGTTGTCTAGATATGTGAGAACTACTATTTGTGGGGAGGAGGATATAATATCTAAATTGGAGTGGAGGCCGTATAACCAAAATTCCTTCTGGTGTCTGGATGATGGTGTGTTTTGTGTTGTTAACACGGAAATAAAGGCTGGGGGGTGTAGTATAGGAGACACAGGTAGGTAGGTGGCCCATAGGAGGGTTGGTCAGTGTGTGTCCTTTGGGGCTGCTGGGGGAGAAATGTAGGCAGGGAAGGGCCTAGAGAGGGGCTTCCCCAATTTCTAAGCTTTACAGTGTTCTTCCCCCAAAGGTTCATTTCTTCCAATTGAAGAAGGATCTAGACAGCAGTGAATGTTCAAGTACTGGTGGCAGTGTCTGCTCGCCTCTGGATCCTGCAAGTTGGTGAGTGAGTTTTGACCTGGACATAAGGATCCAGGGCGGGTGACACCTATAAGTTTTGCAGCAGAGGGAGTTGTGAGAGGAACCAAGTGAGGGCCAGACCAAACAGGAGTTAGGGATTTGGGCTGCAGAGATTTTATGTAGACATAATCTCCTGGAGAGACTCAATTGGGGCCTTGCCCTGTGTTGTGGGGGGAAGCATATTCTCAGCATATTTCCTAACCAGGGTGCAAATTTGCAAAAGAACGGGTAGATAGTCCTTGTGCTGTGAAGAGGATGGAGGCAGATTGCCTATGATCAAAGGGCTGCCATACTTGAGTTCGAATGGGCTGAGCATGTGTGGTTTTCTTGGGGGTGACCTAATTTTTAGGAGATCCTGGGGAAGACGTTCCAACCAAGGTAGTTGGGTCTGGGTTGTGAGTCGGGTGAGGTATAATTTCAGAATCCCGTTCGTTCTCTCTACTTTCCTTGATGACAGTGGTCTGTATGGTATGTGTAGCCACCATCTGACTCCAAGTGCATCAGAGACTTGCCGAGTTACTTATGCAATGAAGGAGGGACCGTTGTCTGACTGTATGGTAGAAGGGAGGCCAAATCAAGGAATGATTTTGTGTAATAGTGCCTTTAGCACCTGAGAGGACTTTTCTGAGGTTGTTGGAAAGGCTTCAACCCATCCTTTGACGGTGTCTACCAATACAAGTAAATATTTAAATTTCTTGATGGGTGGTACAGGTTTAAAGTCTATTTGCCAGTCCTGTCCCGGGACCTGTCCTCTGGAATCCAAACATGAAAGAAATTAGCTAATCCTCTAGCCTGAGGAAGGGGTCTCGGGAGGCCTGAGGCTGCCCTGAGGGGTTGTTTGCTGGCAAGTGGGACAAGATCTGGTGACTTTAAAGAGTTGAGTAGTGATGGGTGTGACAGGGACTGAGAGAGGAGAGCAGTGAGAGGCTTACACTAATGTGAAATTGATGACATAGCTGGGTTTTCATGCGGACCCTGGGTGAGTTCTGAAATTTTGTCATATTTCACTGCCTTACGACCTGCCCTGTGCATTCCCCCTAATAAGCAGGTAAGGAAATGATCTCTTTTTAAGTGGTCTGTGAACCCCTCCTGGTAATTCCAGTCGGGGGTGGTTGCAGGTTCAGCGTTAGTGCCGTGCAGTCCACAATGTTCAGGGGGTCTCTTGCTATCGTGCTTTTCAGCAAAAAGTTTCTCAGCATGTGCCATGGCTCCAGCCCAAATACGGGCCTTTTCCTCAGGGGTGGTGGTAACAGTGAGAATGACGGACACGTCATGATACATTAGATCATAAGCCAAGGTCAGATATTTAAATTCCTTGGCGAATTTAGTGGGGTCGTCGGAGAAAGAACCCAGACGTTTTTCGATTTGTCCCAGGTCTGAAAAGGAGAAAGGAACATGGACATTCATGGCACCTTCCCATCCTGCTACTTCCTATAGAGGATAAAGTCCAGAGTGGGAGGAGGAATCAGGACTGTGAACAATGGGACCCTTTGATTGATATGAGGAGGGGAGAGGGCAGGAGCTGGTTCACCAGAAAATGGTTTGTTGAAGGTGTGGGAGGGTAAATATTGGGCTAGACCAGCTAGGGATGCAGCTTAACAAGGAGTGAGGAGATAGAGGAGGAGGGAGCCATGTGGAGGGAGTTTGAGAGGACGAATGGCTGCAAGCGGACACCTGCGGGGAACAGGGAGCAGAGCGTTGGGAAGCAGAAGCCTGAGAAGAGGAGGGGTGGATAGTGGTGGGTCAGCATAAGGAACGGGTAGTCAGCAGGAGCAAATGAAGAAAGCTCGTCTACAGAAGCAGGAGCACTGTCTGGATTGCAGGGGTCCACCACAGTTTTGAGAATTTTTTCATTAAGCAGTAGAATCTGAAATGAAGTAACAGATTGCCATAGAGATGGGCAAGACTGGAGTGTGCCGAAATCCTGTATGTAGGGAACTTCTGATCATTTGCTGTTGCGTTTAATAAAGTTATCTAAGTCAGTGAGAATTTGGAGGTCAAATGTGCCATGTTCAGGACACTGTCCCTGGTTATTTAAGGGGTATTGGAGCCAGGCAACAGTGGAAAGGGATACGATTTTTTTTGGTTTAATGCCTGCCTCCAAATGGAGCTTAGGGAGGTTACAGATGAGGCTTCCAAGAGGGAGTCCTTTGGAGGGAAAGATTTTGTATTTCCCATGATTTTAGCAAATGAGGTCCATAAGGTGGAAAAGAGTGAAACTGGTTGTTAACAACCTACAAAAAACTCCAGTGGCAAGACAGGCATCCCTGTGCTGCCCCTGGAAGTTTAGAGACGAAAGATTAGCACTCGCCAAAGGTGTGCCCTCAGGAAGTCGCTATTCTGGCCGTGAAGGATTTTGACTGAACACTCAGATATTTCAGGATCTCGACCGGGGGTCAGTAGTGGGATCAGGGGGATCCGGAATGAAATTATCAAAGAGAGGGGCAAGGTCGAGAACCAGAGACTCACCTGCTCAATTGATAACCGGTGTGGCAAGCACATCAGAGACAACGGCAGGATGGCTTTGGGCAGGTGGCAAGAGCACAGAGTCTCAACTCAAGCCTTAACTGGGGATTCCTTGAGCGACCCAGTGGTTCGTTGGGGACTGCGGCGGACCAGATTTCAGTTCCTGATTGGGCAAGGTGACATTGTCCTTTGAAGTTATTGGTGGTCTTCTTCCACCTGTGTCATTCCTTTATTTCTTAGTTGAGGGTCTGTCCTGGTCACATATTACATATGAGACACAATTCACATGTGAGACTCGTCCATCAGCTTTTGTTATCGATCTGGATGATCGCATGCATTCCACAACTGGGTGGTCGCGCCAGAGACAATTCACTGTCCTGATATCTGAACTTTAATCCCTGGTCTAAGGCTTGCTCTTGTGGGGCTTCTGACAAATATAATGCAACTACACAGAAAATCAGTGAAATAGAAATAAAAAGGGCAAAGATCAACCAGAGCAGCAGCAAGTGGCGCCTGCTTTGCTTCTAAGGGTTAAGTTGAACTGTGCTCCCTGACGTGGGTGGGGAGCCCCAGGGGAGCAAGGGGTCTGCATTGAAGAGCTGCATCTGAGTGACTGACAGTGCATGGAAAGGGAGACAAGCAACTGTCAATAAAGTGGCAGTGACTGTGGAGGAGAAGGCAGCAGGTGAGACAGATGACAGGGCAGCAGACCCAGCCTGGAGTCCAGGGAAGGAAAAGGGAAGACTCTGTGTGGCACACACACTTGGTTTTAGTGACGCTCAAACGGGAGAGGTGAGAGCCCAAACCCAGGTCCCTGCATTTCTTCTCCCCCACCCATTGGGATCCTTCTAGCAAGGAAGAGCTCCACCACAGCAAACGGACAGCCAGACACATCCTTGGGAGCCCAGAGAGAAGGTAGGACTCCATTGCCACCCAGGAGAACCAACAGTATCATTCTCAGAAGCCCACAAATCTCTTCCCCACCCTCAAAGCTGTTTTCAGGCTCACAGCCTTTCTTCACATCCCTGCTCAGTATGAAAGCCTCTTGCCCCAGTGAACAAATATTGTAACATAAAGCAGAGAGCCACCTGCTGCTGAAACAAGAACACTGCGCTTGGTTGCAAGGTCCCATGAGAAGGGAGAACAAGATAATTTGAGATCCCAAACTCTGATGACATCACCGAGAGACATGGATCCTGCAATGAAACAAAAATCGAAAACATGGAGGATTCTATCTTCTTAGCAGACAAAGAATACAAAGCAGCAATGATAAAGAAACCTAAAGAAATAAAACTCAGAGTTAAAACAGTAAGAGGACTTAGCAAAGCAAGTCAAAAAATACAAGAGAAGTCAGAGATCAGTGAAGCCGAAAATCATTTATTTGAAAAGATAAACACGATTGACTAAACTTTAGTGAGACTCACTAAGGAAAGAAAGAGAAAATTCTAAATATGAAACGAAAGAGAACTTGAAAGAAATATATCAAAATTACAAAGGATCATAAGAGATACTATGAAAATACATGCCTAAAGTTGTAAAACATAGAAAAAAATGATTAAAGTCTTGGAATTATACAACCTCCCAAGACTGAATGAGGAAGAAATAGAAAACCTTAATAGTTTGATCACTAGTAAGGAAATCCAAAGTGTCATCAAAAGCTTCCAATTTATTTTTCAACACCAGATGGTTTCACTGGTTAAATCTACCTAACTTTCAAGGAAATTCTAATATTTATCATTCACAAATTATCCCAAAATTGAAGAGGAGGTAAAACTTAACAAATTCATTTTATGAAGCCACAACTGTCCTGATTCCAAAACCAAGCAAAGGGATTTTTAAAAAAATAACTAGAGATAAGTGTCTTTAATGAAAATAGGTGCGAAAGTCCTCAACAAAATTTTAGCAGACTAAACTCAACAATAAAAGCATCATACGCTATGATCAAGTAGGATTTCTTCCAGGATGAAAGAATGGTTCAACATACAAAAATCAACCATCAGTATACACTACAACAACAAAATAAAGGGTGAAAAACTTATACCTCTCAATAAATGATGAAGAGATATCAAAATACAACATTCATTTATGATACAATTTCTCAATAAAATAAGTATAGAAAGAAAATACTTCAATATAATAACAGCCTTATGTGACAAACCCACAGATAGCATCATACTCAATGTTTAAAAAATTTCCCCTAAAATCAGGAATATGAAAAGGATGTTGATTATCACCTCTATTATTCAGCATAGTATTAGATGTTTGATCAAGAAAAAGATATAAAAGGCATCCAACGGGAAAGAAAGAATTATCATATTTTGCAGATCATACGATTTTAGACATAGACACTCCTTGTTAATGTCTTTACTAAGACATTGTCAAAGTGGCCATTTTCCTTATAGCAATATATATTCAATGGAATCTCAATGGCATTCTTCACAGATTTCAAATACAAAAAACATTAAAAATATTTTGGAGCTGAAACAAATTCCAGTAATCAAAACCATCCTGATATAAAAAATATGAAAAATAGAAGTATCATCCTCCCCAATTTCAAACTACACTATAAAGAATCATCCTCCCCAATTTCAAATTACACTATAAAGAAATGGTACTCAAACAACGTGTTATTAGAACAAAAGCAGACAAACAGATCAATGGAACAGAATTGAGGGTCCAGAAATAGACCCACACATTTATGAACAACTAATTCATAACAAAGAAGGTAAGAACAGAAAATGGAGTAAAGAAAACTTCGATACATGGCATTGGGAAAGTTGGACAATCACATGCAAAATAAATTAGATCACTATTATACACTTTACACAAAAAATTAACTCAACATGAACTAAAACTTGAATATAAGACATGAAACAATAAAATACATAGAAGAAAGCGTAAGTGACAAGTTGTCATTGATCTTTGTGGTGTCTTTGTAGTGCTAATGACTAGGGAAACAAAAGCAAAGTAAAAATGTGGGAATACATTACATTAAAAATATTCTATGCAGGTGTGCCCTGGTGGAGTAGCAGTAGCTCAACCGCCTGTGAAGGAGCAGATCACATAGTCATTGGGTCAAGTTCTGGACCCAGGGGGAACAACCAATGTGAACAACTGAAATAAAATCAAGATGCTTCTTCCTCCAGTATGGAGATGTCTCAAAATAAAATAAAAAATCCATATGCTCCCATTGTCCTATGTCTGGGTATTTACCAAAAAAAACCCCAGAAAGCTAATTTATAAAATATATGCATGCCTGTGTTTTTTTGGCATCATTGCAACCAAGAGCTGGAAACAACCTAAATGCCTATTGACAGACGAGTGGTTAAAGAAGATGTGGTAGATACACAATGAAATACAACATAGCTATAAAAAAAATAAAACAAATGTAATCTAGCTATTTACAACATCATGGATGAAGCAAAAGGCTATTTTACTAAGTGAAAAATGTTAAGACGTTGAAAAAACACCATATTATTTTAACACGTTAGAGAAACAAAACAAATAAATGATCAAAACAAAACAAAAATATTTCAGAGGGCAAGAATAAAATACTGGTTGCCAGAAGAGAACAAAATAAGAAAGGTAAATTGGTAAAAAGGGTCAACTGGATGGTGATGAATGAAAAATAGACTTTTGGTGATGAACATAATGTAGTATATATAGATGTTGATATATATAGTGTCATAAATCAATATCAGTTCAATTTAATTAAAAAGAAAAGAGAACTGAATTGACTCAGCAAATGAAACATGCATGTATCACCTGTGAACCTCTTCTAACACACACACACACTCACACACACACAGAAATTATTAACATATAGGAGAAGACAAGTTGTATTAAGGTAAGCATACCAGAAAGTGTGCTTGATAGATCAAAGGGTAGCTGAAATAAAGCACCTGTTTTATACCCAGGAGATTTCATCTTAAATGACCTCTTTGAACCAAAGCTAGAACATGCTAATGATATAACTGCATGATATTATTAAAAACCTATTAAACAAAACATTACAAATAAAAGCTTAGAAGACAGAAAATTTAGTTAGGGCTATAGAAAAAGTATTATAAGATAATTAGTAAAGAAAAGTTTAAAGTTCTAAGGAACAAAGTTTAATATGATTGCTTAGTGATTTAACAGGACAAGTTTTGTTAAATATTCCCAAATCAACACATTTTAAAGAGTAGTTTGAATAACACATTCATCCTTGTAGCAAAACACATTGTTATCATAGATGACCTCCAATTGTAAAGTTTTCGAGCTCAACAATGCATTTATGTTGATTCCAACAATAATTAGCAAGTCCTAATTTAATATTAGAGTACTCTATTAATTAATAGAAGTTATACTTTTAATATGAATTACATGAATTATTTATTTTTGCATAAGCTTATTTCAGAATAAATATTTGTTTAGTGTTAACAGTAAATTAATGCAACGATATTATATTAAATAGCTTATTCCACTCAGGCATGCACTCAAGGAAAGATTTTCTTAAAAAAAGGAATTTGGCAAACACAAAACCTGTTTACCAAAGATATTACTTTCAGCATTTCCAGCATCAGAGGTACTGCCTACCTAGTGACAGGTGCTTGACAGCTTCAGAATCATGTATTTTACAGACAAGGGCTTGTGTAAATGGCCACATGAGGGTTTTACAGTCTCTTACTTTTCTTTGGTGAAATTAATCTTCCTGTGAAGAGGTGGAGATAACAAAACAAGGTGGGAAGACCCTATGGAGCTTAAGTTCATTAGTCCAACCCTCCCCAACACCCAAATTAGGCAAATCAAGAGATTAAAAAAAAGAATGGACTAACAATTTTGTTTGGAGTGACCTTGGAGAAAAATATAAACTTCTAGTGATTAAAATCTGAATGAAATAGATGAAATATTTCATCACTTATTGATCAAAACCAGAGCAAATTAACAGAGCAAAATATTCCAGGGATAGTATAATTTTCCTAGTCTAGAGTTCATATTGACAACAGGGTTTATGACCTCAGTGTTGCATCAGGATGTACCAACTGTATGAATACTATTAATGGTTCCTTTGTTTAATGATTAAAATATTATGTGAACTTAGTTCAGCTGATCTAATCCGGGTCAGTTTTTTCTATCTCTGTTTCTCCCAATATGAAAGGTTAGGGAAACAAGGACTAGTTTACAAAAGTTTCTTCAAACCAATAGAAGATATAATCTTAATCTTGATCTAATTAATTGACAATATGCTTACCTAAAAACAGTATTTGTTAGGATTTAAAGGCTAGTAATTGCATAAACATTAAACCTTTATGACTAGAGGTTAGCAATTTGCTCATAATTAATCTTTCATTAATTAGTTCCACGTATTTACTGCAGCATTCCTCACACTAATTAAATGAAAAATATAAGGCTGTGTACAGCTCTGTAAAGGATCAAATATTGTTGGTGCCCATGGTCTACTCCAACATAGTGCTGACGCAGTGAAACTATTTTCATCAAAGATCCACTCTGACCATTAAACATCATTAATATTCTTATCCATTATTGCACCAAGCCTAGTCCTCGCTCTAACTTCAGCATTATGAAGCCCATTATCTATTCCATACCTATTAAGTCAACGTAAACTTAGACGCAGTATTCAAATGAGCCACATCAAAGTTAGTTGTATCTACTGGTCTCTGATTAGGTTGAACTTCAAATAAAAAATATACATTAATTGGAATCCTCTGAACAGTAACACAATTTCATATTAATTTTCACCCAAGAACATACATAATTAATTTCCCCCTCCTGATCACTAGTCATGATATGATTTACTTTAATCCGATCAAAGACTGACTTAGCTCCATTTGACCTGACACAAAGAGAGTCAGACTTTGTTTCTGGTTGCAACTTGGAATGTACATCAGGCCCTTTCACCCTATTTCTTTCTAGCATCACATGCCAACATTTCATAATAATTATTTTCACAGCAATCTTGTTCCAAGGAGCATTTACTATCCCCATGGATCAGAAATATATGCAACTTTATAGGTAAAAAACTCTTCTGATTTCTACAAATTTGAGCATCCTACCCATGATTTCAATATGATCAATTTATATACTTGCCATGATTTTTTGCCAGTACTCCAATCTGCAAATGCCACATATTACTACCTTTAATCAAAGAAAACATTACACCACAAATAAGAAATAAGCCAAGCAAAAGAGTTACTTTGATAGAATAAATTATAAAGGTTTAAATCCTCTATTTCTAAAATTATTGAAATTAAAGCTACTCCTAAACATAAGCATAACATTACTTTTAAAGAGAAGGTAATACAGAAGTGTACCCTATATAAATAAAAGATTCATGGGATGCCTGCTTTCTAATAAATGAAATTCAAATTAAGCCTAAAATATGTTGGTGTAACTTAATATTTATTTGATAATATAAATATGAATTGGTAATTTTGCAATATTAATCAGATTCCAACAAGAAGGAGGTATAGAGAATAGGGCAATATTGGGTCTAGACTGTAAACCTGCTAAATAATTAAGTTGTTTAATCTTCATGACTCTGCATAAAGCAATACTTGGAATTTGATATGACTTCCATTAGTAAATGGTTGGTCATTAATTCCAACTTTATGGAAGAACATAATACTTACCTATTCTCACCCCTAGTTTGAAGGGAGAATCATAGAATTTATCAACAATTTTTTTGGAACTTTACTTTCCTTAAGAAATGCATGTGAATGCTCACATGCAAAATATTGCATGTAATATGTGCTGGCTCAGGGACTCCTTGAAGAAACATCCCCAAATTAGAACTCTTAGATATACTTATCAACAAAGGAAAGATTGACTAGAATTATAAATTAGGATATTTTTGTAATTGTTGCAAGAATTGAAGACATCAGCATTTTCCCCTTTTCATGGTTCTTTTGTCTCTGTCATGATATGATGGAGGCTTGGTTTTCATCTTGGATAGACAAGCCAGAGCAGAATGGTAGAGCCACGAGAAAGGAAGGGTGAAGGAATAGACAGGGCTTGCTACCCTTAGTATTGATTCCATCTTGTCACTGCTATTAAACATTAACGAGTTTCACCTCTAGAAACCCCATTGTGTCCTTACTGTGAAATTCAGGGAAAGATCCCCTTTTGCTTTTGGCAGCTGGATGAAAAAATACGGTCCTGTGAAAATCCCTGGAACTCTCTGTTCCCTCAAGGGAAACTAACCATTTTTTATAGCATTAGTTAATGTTTTTATGAAAGTTTAACTGACATGAGGAGAGACACCCAAATTTAGCTTCCTCTAGCCTTCTTACATCACCTAAATTTGGAGGGGAAGAGAAGCTCTACGGAAAGTCACATCTCAGGAAACCCGACTTTCAAAACATAGCAACACATAATCACTGAGCTGTGGTGTGCTTCCCCCCTCCCACTCCTTACCTAACTACATCAATGGGACTCCTGTATCATGATGGAGGGTTACAACTGAATAAACCCCAAACCTGAGATCCTATTCAATAAAGAGTCTCTAGGAAAACTCAAAGACAAGAGAGCACATGCAAATAAGGCCACTAAAGGAAATTTTGATTTCTGAATCTAAAACCATAACTGCAGCTAAGGATGGGTCTCTTAGCCAGATAAATATATCCCAATAATGATCTACCTACACGGGCTCCTTTTACTTAATACACTCTAGCTTTGAAGTGAAAGACAGCAAACACAGTCTGAAGAGACCAAATGAGCATCAAAACCAGATTCAGATAGGGCATGGATTTTAGATTTATAAAGCCCGAAATTTGAATAACTATAATTAATATACTAAAGGCTTTAATGAAAAAGTAGACAATATAAAAGAATAGAGTCTCTCTAGGGAAAGGTAAAAATCTAAGCATCCAAAGGAAATGAAGGAATATAAAACAGTATAAAAGAAAAGAGTGTATTTGATATGCTCATCAGCACAATGGACATGACTTAGGAAAAAAACAGCGAGCCTTGAAGCTTTGTCAAGAGAAGCTTCTTGAAGTGAAAAACAGAAAAAAAAGAATGAAAATATGGAGCACAATACCCAAGATCAGTGAATATTTATATAAGATGAAAGGTACACTTAATGAAAATACCAGAAGAATGAAGATAGGTAGGAAAAGCAGAAACAGTTCAAGTGTCGGGGAGAAAAGCTTGCTACCCTAACTACATGTCCTTGGCATCAAGATTATTTCATAGAAGAGGTTTCCATCAACTTCCCACTTTGATAAATGTGTATACTATACCACACCCAGCATGAAAAATACCACTCACCACTGTCCTATTGGCCCCCTCTACCCCTTTCTCCTACCTCACTCAGTCTTCCCTTATGGTGACCACCACTTTGTTGTGACAATTTAAGGGTTATCGTTACCTGACTGCTTGGTGAAAATATCTGATATTTCTTTTTCCCTTTCTGGCTATTTTGCTTAACATAATCAGCTCAAATTCCATCCATGTTGTCACAAATGACAATATTTATTCTTTTTTCATATCTGAGTAGTATTCCTATACATGCAAATAATTTATTCATATATTTATATAAAATCTCCGTTATCCAGGCATCCATCAATGGGCATTTGTTGTTTCCATGTCTTTGCTGTTGTAAATGGTGCTGCAATAAACACAGGGGTGCATATATCTTTTAGAAATAGTGTTTTCATATTTTTCAGATGGATACTTAGAGGTGGAATTTTTGGATTATATGGATCTATTTCATCTTTTGAAGAAAACTTCAATACTGTTTTCCATAGACACTAAGTCAATTGACGTATTTACCAACAGTATATAAGTGTGCATTTTCTCCACACCCTCACACCACTTATTTTCAAGTATATTTGATATAGGCTCTTAGTTTTATTATAATTTTTATTTCTATTCTATTTCTCTCTAATTTCTATTATTTCCTTCTATTCTTACTTTTTCTTTGATGGCCCATTTTCTAGCCTTTTAGATATAAGGTTAAATTTTTTTATTTGGTTTTTGTCTTGTGTCTTGAGATAGGCCTCTCTTGCTACAAATTTCATTCTTCCTTTTAGTGCTTCTCATAAATTCCTCTAGCTCATGACTTTATGTCTTCAGTTTGTTGTTGTTTTTCAAAATTTCTCTTTGGATTTCCCCCATTGACTCATAACTTTTTCAACAGCATGTCGTTTAGTCTCCACAATTTTAAGATTTTTCCCCCAGATTTCCATTTGGTTGATATCTAGTGTCATACCATTGTGATAAGAAAAGATGCTTTATATGATTTCAATCCTTATATAGTTAGTGAGACTTGTTTTATATCTTGAAATACAGCCTTTAATTGAGAGTGTTTCATGTACACTTGGGGAAAATGTATATATCATGTTTTTATTTTTGAAGGAAAGTTTTGTATACATCTATTTAGTCCATCTGCTCTAATGGGCCATGTAGGCCATTTTCCCTTGATTCTTTTCTTTCTGGATGATTTAGCCATTGACACAGGTAAATGTTAAAGTCCTTTACTGTTATCAACTTCTCCCTTTAAGTCTGTTAACTAGTGTTTTATATATTTAGTTGCTCCTATATTGTGTGCATAGATATTCATGACTATTATATTCTCTTGACGGATTATCATTATATAGTATCCATCTTTACCTGTTATTACCCTTCTTTTCTTGCTCAGAGTCTATGTGACATGGGCATTACTGCCTTTGACCTTCTTTAATTATTGTTTATTGGGTATAACTAACAGCATGCTTTCACTATGTGTCTATGCTTGTTTGAGAACTGAAATGTTTTTGTAAGCATTATAAACTTGGTTCCTGTTTTTTGATCTATACATCCATTCTGTGCCTTTTGTTGATGAGTTTAGTTCATTCAAATTTAGAATGATTATTGATAAAAGAATCCTTATTACTGTCATTTTATCTCTTTCTGTTTTTTCTGTGTTTCTACTGATTTTTTTTCTTTGTGTTTATTTCTGCCCTTTAATTTGGCTGGTTTCCCATGGCAATTCTCTCATTTTCCTTTATTCCTTGTTTTCTGTCTCTGTTCCAGATCTTTACTTCTGAGATTACCATGAGAATTACATAAATATTTCCGTATCTCAGGTAGTTGTTTTTGTGCTGCTGTCATTGTATCGCTGTTCTACACTCATCTTTTCATTTTAAGATGCTTTTTATCATTTGAGGCTGTTCTGTGCTATTCCTTGCCTGTTCAGATAAAAATAATGTGCTCAGTGTGGTGGGGCATGGGATGGATGTTACCTCTACTGTGTTCATGCAGGAGAGGAATGATCAACAGGCTAGAACTCCTTGACTGTAATACCCAGAGTCTGTTCCTTAATGTTAAGAAGCTGAGATCTTCAATGAATGAGAAGATTGACCAAATATTTGGTATACAACAATACTGAAGATGAATGATGACTAAATGATATGAAACTCAACTCTGGGTATTTCTAGCGATTGTGGGCTCATAGCATGAAAGCAATAGTAAGAAGGCAGATGAACAAACCTTCACTTATGAGAGAGAAACAGCCACTATCTAAGAGTTACAAGGAAAGCAGTATCTGCAGGGGAGAAAAAAGTATCAGTTACAGCAAGAAGGTGAAGGACAGGTGTCTTAAAGTGGATGAGATTGCAGAGTGTTTGACTGATAATTGACCATGGATTGCATAAAAATAAGAAATAGAGTGTCAGAAGGTTAGGGTAGAGTATGGGTTCATAGCAAAAAGACAAAGGGAAAATTCCCAGAAAGGACTGAGATTTTGGAGGGTTTGACTAATTGACCATGAACTTGAAGGGAAACAGAAATGAGTTTCAGGAAATGGGGATGGATGGAATGTGAACTCAGCCAAAATGATGCTCAGAGTTTGGCAGGGTGGGGATGAATGAGGATGACATGGGATCCTGGGTCTCTTGTGATGATCAATATAGATGGAGTAAAGGATATGATGAAATGATCTCTTACTCCTTTAAAATGCAGGGAAGTGGGGTTACTGTGAGAGTTAAAGAGAAAGAACATGGGAATCCTACCAGGATAACTAACTAACTGAAGAAGGCAGTGCTGTGAGGATTGGATGCTGTCTTGATCTCAGCTGACAGAAGATTAGTTTTATCTGATTTGTTGGCCTGTTTTTGAAGGGGTCACTCTGGAGAATAGTTGCCATAAGAACTCATGAATTGTGGTCCATTTATTCTAACACATAGGTGTGAAAGCAATTAGCTAAGCATTTTACTCAAGAAGCTAGGAAGTTGAAAAGAAAATCAACAAAAATAAAAACTGAAGCAAATATTTTGAAAATATATTACAAATACAAACCTACCTCTTCTTACAGGTTCTCTGCAGAGATGAATGACAAAACAAGGCAGACTAATGAAAATCAAAACCACAACCAAGATAGAGTAAATTATATGACCACAATCGAAACTTGTCTCTCACTGGCATGTTTAGATTCTAGATGAGACCTAAGCAGCCTGATTAAGCAACTTCCTGTTTTCTCTTTTTCAGCGACCATGAAACAGACCATCTTCTGGTTGTTACAAGAGATTACCAGGAGGAAGTCTGTGTCTGAAGACCTGCTAGCAATTCACAAGTTTCAGAACATCTGACCTAAGTTCAGATCAATCTCCTGCTTGATCCTTCAAGATGTTCACTTTGGAACTATCTTAGTTGTGGACCTTAGTTGTGGGATAGTAAACAAATGTGGACCTGAATAAACATTTTCTTAATCATGTTGCAGCCTGATTATTTCTCAGTAAGACACAAATAAGACCATTCTTTTATAATGCCAAGTTACTAAACTATAAAATATTGTTGGCACTAATGTTCTTTTTTTGAGAAAATGTGAATAACCAAATTGAATTAAGGATGGATGAGAATCAGGAAGTATTTAAAAACCATGGAGGATCTTTTCAAAAAATGACTAAATGTATTCATTTCTAGACTTGTCATAAAATAACACAAGAGGGATGGCTTAAAACAACAGTCTTGTTAAGTAATGACCCTTCACTAATTATATATGCAAACACACACAAAATAGAGGGCTAATGCTTGTTACTGGACAGACAAATTTCTTATAAATAGGTGGTAATAAGACTTAGCAACTTTCTTCTTTTAATATATTTTATTATTTTTTTTCTGAAAATAAGAACATTTGTTTATTCTATACAGTTCTGGAGGCTAGAAGCCTGAAGTCAGTGTCGGCTGATAGGGTCAGGCTCTCTGAAGCCTGGAAGGATGATTCTCCCTTGTCTTGTTCAATTACTGGTGGTCCCAGGTATTTTTTTTCTTATCGTTCCAAACTCTGCTTCTATTATCATGTGACATTTCCTTCTGTCTGTGTATGTGTTTGTTGTGTGTGTGTGTGTTTGTGTGTCTGTTTTCTTCTTATAAGGATATCCATTCATATTGTATTAAGGGCCCAACCTACTGTAGTATAAACTCATAGTCACTGATTATATTTGCAACAACTCTATTTCCATGAGCTCTTGATTTGAGGTTCCAAGAAGGATATGAACTTTAGGGGGATAGTAAACAAGCAAGCACATCATAAGACCCTGGACTAGAGCGTATCTTTCAAATATTCGAGAGTCAGGCATGTCTTCTATTGAAACTTTCCAGAGCATAGTAAATGATGCAAAGCCCCTTAATTCTTTGAAAATAATGATGATTGTTACTCAAAACTTGACAAATGACAAAATGATTAGAGGTTACATTTACAAATAGAAAATATAAAATTCTAAATAAAATATTGACAAGTGATGTTTAACACTTATTTGAATGGAAGTATCTTTTTGAAATTCACATGTGGTTTTGATTTTCAAGAAAAAAATAAAAAATATTGAAGTGAAAGTTGTCAAAGTTTATGATCATATACAAGATCCAGTAATTCAATAATCTATTTTTATTGAGTCTTTTTACACTTCTAATAGGTGGAGTTTGGTTATTTAATAAATCTTGTTTCGGACTCAGTTCTTTCTTCTCTTTTGCCTTTAGAGTGTCTTTAAGGTTCGAGAATAAAGATAAAGAAATTAAATTTATTCCAAGTTTTGGGAAAAGGATTAGTTTGGCTTTTATGATGTGAGGGAATTTGATTAAAGTTGAGAGAAAACTTTTTTGCTAGACTAAGAGTACTTACATAATTAGAGAAATCTAACAATTTAAAACTATTTATACGAAAAACATCTAGCATTGTTTAGAACACATAATTCAAACTAAATAAATAAGAAATTGAGAAGAAAATTATAGAGTACTGTATTTATCCATGGTAAAATAATTACAAAATGACTGAGTAAATGTTGAAAAAAATACCAAAAGAACTAGATGACAGACATAAAATTATGCCCTAAGGACATTCAAAAAACATATGGAAAGATCTATCAAATTATTTCTGTAAATAAGAGTGTGATAAATGTGATTCCCTTGAAGTTTATTGATAACTGAGTCATGTTTTAGGTATGAAAATATATTTCTCTTTTATAACACAATCTATTACTGGTTTGTAGCTGTTTATAAAAAAAACTGATACCAACTAGAGTTTTATATCAGGAGAATGATGTGTAAGTGTATGAGTTAACAACTTGCTGAATAACTGCTGTTGGAATTTTAAAGAGAAGCTAAAGAAGAAATAATCAGGATGATTGAAGGAATGGGATAGAATGATGTGTTGTTCTTCATCAACTACATTTGCTTAATAAAAATATACATACAGTCAATGTTTAAAAATTAAAACTTCTGTATGCCACTTTGGGATTTACTTACCAAAAAATAGGTTTTGTATTTTGTTTTCAGTAACCATAACACTTACAGAGCTTAGGTCAAGAGAAATGTTTTTAGAAGGTGACCAAATAGGGTGCCTATCACTCTGTTCTGGTGGTGGTTTCTACTAAGAGTTTTGTTTCCTGCCAAATATATTTATTTGGAAAGTTATATGTAGGTTTTTAGTAGACAGTCTTTATTAAGTTGTGAAGGTTCCTATATATTGCTACTTAGAGAGGGATTTTATTATGTATGGATACTGGATTTTGTCAAATGATATATCATTTTTTGATTCTATTGATGTGATCATGTAATTTTTCTGTTAGCCTCTTGATGTGATTGAGTATTATTTGATTTTTGAATGTTGTATTAACCTTGCATATCAAGGACAATTCTTATGTGGACATAGAGTATAATATATTTTAGGCATTGCTGAATTTAATTTACTAATATTCTGTTGCGAGAATTTTTGCATCTATACTTGTGAGAAGTATCTATCTGTAATTTAATGCCTTTGACTTGTTTTATTATTAGCATAATGCTGGCTTCACAAAATGAGTTAGGAAGGATTCACTCTGCTTCTACCTTCTGGAAGAAAAATTGGTATACTTCTTCCTTAAATTTTTGTAGAGTTCACCTGTAAGTACACCCATTTTCTGGTTCAGAAAGTTACTAATTATTGACATAATTTCTTTGCTAAGTGTAGATGTATTCCAATTGTCTCTTTTTTGTGAGTTTTTCCAGATTGCATCTTTCAAAGAATTTGTTCAATTTATCCGGGTTATCAGAATTGTGAAAGTTGTTCATCGTATCCTCTCATGATCCTTTGTTTTTAAGAATTTCCATATTTCTTTGTTTATTCCTTTTTGGTGGTTCCCCTTAGCCTTACATTCCTTAGGCTTTAAATGAACTATGCTGGAGAAACAGACTTAACATCTGAGCCACCTGGGCATGATGCTTATCGTTTTAATGTCCATGAGATCTTCAGTGATGTTTCCCTTTGTTCATTTCAGTTGTGGTAATTGTATCTTGTCTCTCTGTCTTTGTCAGCCTGGTATAGGCTTATCAATTCTATTATCTTTTTGAACTTTATTATATTAATTTCAATGATTTCTGATTTATTTTTATTACTTCTTTTATTTTTCTTACTTTGGATATTTAATTTGCTCTTCTTTTTCTAGTTTCCTAAGGTGGAGGTTTAGATGCCTGACTTCAGAACTTTCTTCTTTTCTGATATAACCATTCAATGCTGTAAATTTCCTCCAAGACTATGTTTGCACCATTGCACAAATTTTGATCCTTTTAAAATATTTGAATTTACTTGAAAATATTTTGAGATTTTTCATCTATCTTTTGGTATTGGATTATATTGTGGTCTGAGAGCAAATATTTCATGATTTCTTTACTTTTAAATTTGCTAAGGTAGGTTTTATGCCCTGAATGTGTTCTATCTTTGTGATTAATCCATATGACCTTCAGTAGAATCTGTACTCTGCTATTGTTGGGCAAAGCAGTCTATAGCTGGTTGGTTGGTGGTATTGCTGAGTTCAACTATGTCCTTACTGATTTTCTGCCGGCTGGACCTGTCCATGATTGTAGAGTGATATTGAAGTCTTCAACCATAGTAGAGGATTCATCTACTTATCACTACAACTCTACTGCTCTTCGTATCTGGTATTTTGACCCTTAGTTGTTAGGAGCATGTACAATAATTCTTGGAGAATTAAACCTTTTATCATTATGTAGTATCCCTCGTTGTTCCTGATAACTCTCCTTTATGCAATCTACTCTGTCTGAAATTGACATTACTACTTTCAGTTTTAATTAATCCAATCATGATAGATATTTTCCCATTAATTTACCTTTAATCTATATTTAAGCTTTTATTTAAAGCAAATATCTTGTGCATACTTTGCAGGTGGGTCTGTTCATTTATTTTTTCATAATTGTAATGGACATAACAAATATACAAATAAAAACACTGGCACATGTAGGATGCTAACTCCACTAACTGAGTTTATCTCAAGATCTTTATTCTTTGCCAATTTTATTGAGTATGTGTATCAAACAGGCAAAAATGAACAAGCTTTCATCTAATTCATCTTTTCTTGACATAAACTAGATCTTGTCATCCCCTTGCTTTGCTATTTCTACTAACTGTTCTGTGACCAATTTCCCTACAGAATAAAAATATGGAAGAAATACAAAAGGTCAAAGAGGACTACTATTACATTTCTATAATCTCAGAAATCTTTAATAACCTACCCATTAGCTAACTCAGATTACACATTATCTAGGTCTTTATAAACAATGCAGTTGTACTCTGGTCGTGCTGTGTTTCACCCCAGGATTAGAGGAAATGTTCATGAGTTTAAAACTCCCATCCCCAATTAGGGCCTAATTACTCCAAGAAAGGATTGCAATTATTTTGTAGTCATAAAGTTACCCTCTGTAAACACCTTTGCAGACTGTTAATACACCATGTAATACTTGCTACTTTTTTGGTATTCCTTATATAATAGGTCTTTGATTCTCAAACTTTTGGTTTGGTGGTCACTTTACAGAAGT
This sequence comes from Solenodon paradoxus, assembly GCA_004363575.1. NCBI lineage: Eukaryota > Metazoa > Chordata > Mammalia > Eulipotyphla > Solenodontidae > Solenodon > Solenodon paradoxus. The sequence continues at coordinate 20,958 of RJWH01001107.1, forward strand.
TATGCAACAGTTATTCTTTAATTCACTTTCTCAAACAACACACCTATCCAGTGTCTTTCTGGGTGTTGTTCCAAGCACTGAACCAAAGTGATGCAAATCCCTCTTTTCCTGCAGCAGAGATATTAATGTGGAAAGACGGACACTAAACAAGAAACACAACAAATAAGCACTTTTTAAAGTGTATTTGAAGGAGGGAGCTCTCCGGAAAATGAAAGGGTAGACTAGGAGACTGGTGATAAGAAGTGTGGGGAGAGCATGTTGGGCAGATTACATTATTACATAATGAGGCCAGAGATGACCTCGTGAACATAGGGAGTCAGACATGAATGGAGTGTATAGAATAAAGAATTTATTGTCATATTTCTACATGTTATCTGAATATTTTCCTCAACTTCAGTAAACTATGACTAGAATGGTACCTGTCTCACAGAATCTTTATTCACACCTCTAGTTGCAGCCTGGGCCTTTGCTCTGATATGTGAATTCTCTTAATATAGTACTAATGTGTAATCAACTAACCCATCTCTGGATTTCAAAAGCACAGTGCCAAAAAACCAGCCACTCTCTTGAAAAGCAGCTGGGCAATGGGGATGTAAAATCCATACTTAAATAGACTGATTTCAGTAATATGAAAGAAAACCCAATGCATATCATTTTATTGTGACCCATATTCTTGGAAGGATAGAAAAAACAGACTTTCTTCAAAATACACTTCCTTTATTAGAACGGAATTTTGACTAGAGCAAACACTAGTAGAGGGCAGCAGCCCTGGCCAGCAGAGATGGCTCTTTGTGGAGAAGCATCTGGCAGGTGGAGGAACCTGACTTCAGCATTCAGAAGGGCTCCACTCTGCTCTGGTCTTGCGTTGGAGGAGAGGTATAGAAGTACACCTCCATTCTTACAATCTTCCAATAAGTTTCTCTAAATTTCTCTTTCAGCAAAGACTTTGATTCCAAAAAAGGAGCAAGCACAACTGCTTTTTCAATTGTTACCTTTAATCTGGAGTCAGAGTCTTAACCAAAGTCAAATCCTCACAGTCAGTCCTTTATTCTCAACCTTTTCTGCACCTACTCTTTCAGAGTCAGATTCATCTGGAAGCTAATGAGATTTAAGCTTTGGGGTCCAAACTTTATACAGGCCCCTTGCCATGTCCCTCACTTAATTTCGAATTCACCATTTTCTATTCTTCCCTGAGGACACTCCTCCAAATTATATTCTTTCAGACCCCACAAACCCTGGATCTGCCCTATTCCCATACTCAAGAGGAGAAGACTCATACAGCTAAAAGGCAACTTAGCTAGTTGATTTAAATGAGGCTATAACTTTACATAACCAGTCTAATTCTTGTGGGTGGTCATTTCTCCTGGCTTAACTTTAAGTAATGGATTCAATTAACTAATGGCTTTTTTCAATTTTAGGGGCAATCTCCTAGAGAACCTTATTTTGCAGTGAGTAACTTCCACTTCTGAGAACTCCATGTATGCCATGTTGCTGATATAAAATACTCTGACTCATCAAAAATCCTAATAAGGATTATAGTCCCAATCTCTGTCCCAGAATTTGAGGGTAATTTGTCCAAGGCAATAGTCAAAAAGTTTGCATCTGAGATTGAAAACCAGTTCTGTCTGACATTAAAGCTCATGCACGAAGCAAGTGTAGTGATCTTTTAATTTGTTCTTAATTATTTGATTTTTACCAAGATCATCCATAGAGATAAATGTGGGAGATAAGATACTTAGAGATTTTCAAAATAAATTAATAAGTGATTAAAAACTGGGCATATAGCTTTTTCCCGCTTGTCACAAGGTAAAATGACCAATGAGTGTTGTTTAAAATAAATTTCAAGCTCTAAATAGCATGATGGCTGTGATACTTTTGTCTCCAGAATAACTTTGTACATCGTACAACTCATATCGATATTCTTCTGCTACCATGTCCATGTGGAAGAATTTGTTAGGATTCTTAGTCAACTTCAGGAAAATTAAAATAGAGCACTCCTATTTGGCTACCTTAAAAATGCAGCTCACATTTGGAGAATGAATTTGTAAAATCTGTTCATGGTTTCACAAAGCATATGAAAAGCTGCAGAATTCCTTAAGCCTCAGGCATGGACTTCCACAGTTTCTGCCACATACTGCCAAGCTCTGCTCAGCCCCATCTGTGACTCTAAGGGAACTTAGTAGGGATCTTCTTAACCTTTACTAAGTGAGATGTCACAGCACTGGGACATCTTCTATCCACAGCTTATTTATTTCAAACAAGTAAAGATTCTTTTGATAGTGAATGTGTCCACCATCAGTGCTGGAGAACTTTCAGTGTTTCTCGTTGTTGGGGATCCCAGGGGCCAGCGGGTACAGGTGCACAATTGGACAGTGTGGGGAATAAGATGTACTGCAGTATCTCTTCTTCATCAAATAACTGTTTCTACAGACTGTCATTGAAAAAATGATGGAATCCCTCTTATCCTGCAAAGTTGAATTTGCTTTGACAAGCAATCTGAAATCATAATGACTTACTTGCTTTCTTAGGCCAGTTCTAGTAAATTCCCAGAACCTTTATCACTAAAACTATTTAGAGTAGATTATATTAGGTTCAACTATTTTCAATTTCATATCATTTCTATTTTCTCTAAATGTTCATAATCACATCCATTCTTGTCTCCTTCGTTGGTCTACCATGCAGCACTATTAACGAGTCTGAACAGTCTCAAATGGGTAATCCAGAGGAAAGAAGAAAGGTGAGTGTTAGAATCAAATCTGAGTGAAATGCTGGTACTGTCTCTTAACAAGCTGACCCTACGTAAGGTTTTGAACGGGGCAACCAGTTTTTCCATATTTCTCTACCATCCCATCATTTTAATATAAATGTCAATTTTGTCCCATTTTAAACAAACCAGGGTCATCTTTAAAAAAGGGCAAAAGGGGCAGTTGAGTTGCACCGGACCCAGTCTGAAGGGATCCCAAAACAGCTGCTCCTTTTGCTCCGCATTAAAGGCGACCCTTGCCAGCACTGACTGGTAGGCAGTGGCTGTAACTGCCATTCTAGCCCTGTGAGGGAACTAGAGTTGCAGTGGAAGAGGATTCCCCCACCAGGCAGGTCTGTGGAGCAGAACATCGCAGCCTGGTTGAGCGGCAGGTGAGTATTATGGGAGTTATTTGGCACTATGGGGGTTATCGCTGGCATTTGGGGATTATCTCTGGCACTGTGGGGTTATTGGGTATATCTGGCAATAGGATAGTTAAAGCAGCATGTGTTTTAGGGACGAAATTTAAAGTAACGTTTACAAGGGTGCCAAATTTGATTTTTGCCTAAGTTGTCAAAATTCCTTGCACTGTCCTTGACCACTTGTATCAAGTCCTGGGCAGACCACAGGTCGTTACTACACAATCTCTGACGGGTATTGTGTAGTACTTACTTGTTGCTTGCTTGGCTGCTCTGCTCCTGCTCCTGCTCTCATTTCTCCACCTCCCCATTCCCCTTAGTCTCATTTATGCATTCCCAAAGTCCCATTTTTGTCTCAAGGAAATATGGTCAGCCTACTTAATACTTAAGTAAGCTTTGTTATGGGGCTCATCAAGGAGCTTGTTTATTTCTATAAAATGGGCATTTTGACCCTTACTCCAAAAATTATTGTAATACTGGCTGAGCAATGTACGAAAACTTCCTTCCTATGACAGGTATTCTTCGTGGAGTTCAGATTCTGACATGATTAAGATATAGGTATATCCAAAGACTTTTTTAGTGGTGTAAACTTTGCAATGCAAGGATTTAATTAAATCATTTTAGAAGGGTTTCCTACTTCATGAGAGGTTGAATTGGAGACCTCTGCTTCAAGGTTCCTTATCAACCATGTGCATGATTTCTCTTTCTCTTGCAATCTTCGTCTATTTCTCACTAACCTACACTCTGTAGGCAGTTAACAATCCATCTTTAAATTGATTACCAATGACATTACTAATCCCATTTAACTCAACCAAACCTTATTTGGAACATATATTTTTAAATCTAACCAGTGATTCTATTTTTAATGTATTCTTTTTTATTTGGGATTACCTCTTTCTCCCAACTACAATATAAAATTCTCTGTAGAAGAAATAATACTTCTTCAAAAATTTTCAACCACTGAGTGCCTAGGAGTGACTCTTTGCCTTTTGTATACATAGTACTTATTAGTTAAATTTATTACAAAATAAAAATATATGATTGCTTATTTCTCCTTATAACTATTTAAAATCATATCATAATATCACTTTTATGTATACAGCATTAAAACATACAGTTGCTTTTCCTTAATATAGATCATAAATAAAAAGTTGGATTTGCATATTTAACCCCAAAGCCACAAAGCTAGTTAATATTGAAGTGAATATTAATGAATTGGTTATGTATAGACAAGCCCCCAACATTAAGTGCTAGAGGCAAGTGGTATTTATTCTTGTACTTCATTCCAGCTTGCTGAGTTATAGGCCTGTGATTGCATTTGGTATGAGCTAGATGATAGATATACTAGCTCAACTGTGTCCATTATACGTTAAGCGTCTGATTCTTTTCTTTATGAAGGACAACAAGGAAAGATATGTTTAAGGAAAGAATATTTAATTGAGGCAGGCAGTGCATTTTTATTCTGGGTGGGTCAACCTCTGCTCCATCCACTCTAGTGAGACCCTAGTGATACAAAGAAGACCTGTGTCTGAAGTTGTAATTGCATTGTGGGGAAAAAGGAAGAAAAGTTATAAATGATAAGGAATAAACTCTAGAACAATACAAACATGCTAGCATAAAGGGAATTTGATAATTCATTATGGAAATGTATTTCAAGCAGTTTAACATTAATTTACTATATTATTACAATAATTGTACTAACTGGAGTTGCCCACATCATTTTATTACTTAAATAAATCAAATAAAATAATTTAATTTGCTTATAGTTAAATCAATAATCAATTTTTAAGCTAAAACATATACATAGACAGAATCTCAGAACTCATCGAAAATAGCATAGGGTCCAGGATTGCATTGGGGTTTTGTGAACTTTTAGCCAGTTGTTACCTGGGAGCATTAGGGATGTATTGAACTTGGAACTGACCCAGGAACAGGCTCAGACTTACCCAAATTCAAAGTGATCAAAATATAACAAAATTATCTAGATATATGAAAACTCTCTACAAAATAGACCTTGTTTGATCAAAACTTAGGTAGAACTGATCTTTTCTTATCTGTGCTCATCATTATTACATAGAAGTATTGACAACTAAAAGCAACAAAATCATGGTTAACTACACTGTCACTCTTCCCTTAGCATGTATAACAGGAGCATTAGAAGTATTTTCTTAAATTGTGTTTTTTATCTGTGGTCAATGATATGTGTGTTTGTGTATTCTCTCTTATCTACCTAATTGATAGAGTATTCTGAAGTGACATTTTCTCTTCCCTTCTTGTCTCTTTAAAAATGGAAAAATCATATCATTTTGTCATTGAATGAGAGATTTGACATGTTTTTTATGAAGAGTTGAAAGAACTTCCTACTATATTTATCTGGGATGTTAAGGAAGAACTTAAATCAAGGTATCAGAAAACACCCTACAATATTTACATGTTAGAATTACACAAACATGTAAAACCTATGTTGGTGATTTTTTTACTTATCTGAATTTTTTTGGTCCTGTGTATTCTTCTTTCAAACTTTGAATTAAATCTCAGGCATGTATTTCTTTTCTTGACTTAGTGTAAAATATGGGATTGGCTATTTAGAGGAGAAATTTTCTGCTTCTTAACTTACACATTGTTTAACTTCCATGCTTCTATTTACCAAGGGAGAAAAACATAAAATGGGATTTGTGGAAAGACTGTTTTCAGAGCTCTCTCTTAAAAATATGGTCACTCAGATTACAGCTCAATCTGCCCCTGGTGTAATCTTTCCCGATGATTCTCTTCTTTTCCTTTTATAAGAAAGGAAGATTTGTCACAAAGAAACATACCAGGATCCATTAGCCATTAATGTTTGCCATCATCCAAAGGTCTTGAATATAACGGTCTACTTCTGTTTCCTTAGAGCATTTTGCTTACTTCCTTTTCATTGAAATAACTCTACAATAAGTTTATTAAACAATAGCTATGTTGGTTATGTCTTCCTTGTGAAAATGCACAAATTAAATGATTGTGTTACTGAAATATCTGAACTGGACTTTAGCTGATAATTCATTCATGCAAAGATTGGTCAGCAAAATGAAGTTGCTTGTGATAGTTATAACTTTCCTCTATGCACACACACAAACACACACACATTAGTGAGCCTACTGCATCTGAAACACAAATTTTTCTGCAGAGAACCACATCAGGTGGATATAATAGATTCTCATTTGTCCAATATTGTACAGAAGCTGTTTGTTCAGTGAGATGCTTCTCATCTGACATAACTGTAATGAAGACTACAATGATTCTGCACATTAATAATTTTGCCAGAATAATTAGAATTACAAAATTTTAACACTGTTTCTTCATTCATATACACACAGTCTTTTTAGTTTGATATTTGCTTGGAAATTCATTCATAATTTAAAAATCAGTAGTGGAAATATTATTTTCTTATTTTACAAAAGAAGTATTATCTGACAGGCTCATGTATTAATTCACTTCTCTAACCACTTTCCTTTCATCCTATAGTGCCTATGTGATTTTCCTGAAATTGTTCAAATTCTACCTTTTTTGTGTATTATTTATGCTTTAATGCATGAACGCTAATCTCAGACTGTACCAAATTATTTAGCAATTCAATAAAGCATCATACTCTCCTTTTCTAAACTCTTCATACTTCCTCCATGTTTCCTTTTCCTCCTATTTCTGCCTAGTTACTTGTTTTTCCTCTTCCACAGTTAACTCACTAAACAAACATTTATTCATGAATACTGTGTACCAAGCATCATCATGTAACTATAAATAGCCAAATACCATTTCTCTAGGAGTAGCTAGTTTCAAGATGATGATGGGGAAAGGAGAGACAGTGTATAAAACACATACATGTAAGTATAGATTATAGTATATGTTATAAAAAAGTAAATGAACCAAAAACAGTATAATTGGGGAACTTCCCTAGATTAGGAAATCAGGGAAAGTTTTCATGCAAGGTAGAATGGAAAATGAAAAGAACAGACATGAGGGATGAAACCAGGTCTAGCCGTACAAGACATTTAAAGTCAAATTAAAATTTTTGAACTCTCCAAGAAATGGAAAATCTTTTGGACTTCTTGAAGATGAAGGGTTAATTTTTTTAATTGTGATTAAAAAGAAATCCCATATAACATGAAGTTTGACATCTGAACCAAATCTAAGTATATAGTTCACTAGTGTTGAGCATAGTTACATTGTTATAAAGCGGTTAATTTTTAGTGATACAGATTTTCACTGCTTTATGTTGCCAGATAAGTCCTTTTTTAACATGAAAGGATGAGATATATGCTGCTAAAAATTATAATAAAGGTAAAGATTATTTAAAAATATTGGAATATTAGTGTCATGTTTCTTCTTCATGTTTTAATTTTAGTTAGAATGCATTGATTTCTTGCTCTCAAGATGTGAAAATTCTCACTTGAGAGTGTTCTCCATCCAAAGACTAACAGAAACACATTTGTCATTGAATCAGTTGGAGTTATAGTCTTTTCAACAAGGGAGATGCACATTATAGGGAATTGTGGGTGACTCTGTAAGAAGATCTGGAAAATATTTATTATAGGATTTGAGCTTATGTTAATAATTTAGATTAAGAAATTCAACAAGCAAGTTTTGCTTTGGTCTGAATACTGAAAATGGTGGGATATAATTCTAGGTCTGAATTTATTAACGCAATTTATCACAAAGTAGGGGAGATTACACAAAGTAGAAGTCCTATTTGATAAAGAAACAGCTGTCACTCATATATCCAGAAAATGGTTACTCCTGTTCATTTTTCTGACTTACACAATGCTCATGTTTTGAACATCATGTTTAGACATGACCACGGTGTAATATTGTGACCAACAAATAGGGTCAGGCTATTTGTATTTATGTTCTATGAAATTTTTGTTTTAATAGAACACCAAGTTCTCCAGGTGAGGACAATTTGCAGCAATAATGAGGACTGGTAGAAAATATTGAAAGAAAGTGAAACATTGTAGAAGAGAATTTCCCATTTTTCAATGTTGGAAGGAAACTGGCACAACTACAGAAACACAGAGGACAGAGATTTCTCTAGAAGTTTGAAAGACATCGTCAATAATTTTTAATTAAAACAAGCCAGGAGAATATGTGTGCCAATTGAAATAAACCAGGAGAGAAGAGATTATTTGTGTATAGAGATCTAATTGAAAAGCACAAACAGTGGGAGATGAACAACAGAAAGAGACACTAGGAAACATGACATGAATTTCTAGCATGAAAATTCTACTTGAGACTAGATGAGGTGCACGGGCTTGCATGACAGATATAGAAAATAATTGTAAGCTACTCATATTTGCAGCAAAGGGAATAAATAAAAGAAAAATAAGGAACATAACCAAAGAAATAGACAAAGGAGCAATAGGCTTTCAAAGAGTTCTCATTTATTCTCTGAAATTGCAAACAACCTGAACTTTCAAAAAAAAGGAATTTAGGAAATGAAGATTAAAAAATGGATGCTAATGGAAATGAAAATGGCAAATTCAAGGAAGATGTTATGATGATTAATTTGTTTCTAAGTCTGGACACCATGGTGCTCAGATATTTGGTCTTACATTATTCTGGGTGTTTGGGGATGAAACTCATTAAATAAATCGATTTTATATAATACGGATTGCTCTCCATAGTGGGTGGACTTTATCCAATCAGTTGATACCTGATCTTCCCTGAGCAAAAGAGAATGCAGCCAGTAGCTGACCTACATATGTGGAATAAAACATTGCCTCTTAGTCTCTAGGATGCTGGCCTGCTTTACAAATTTGGACCTTCCAGGTTCTATAGTCATCTGAGTTCATTTCTTCAAATAAATTATCTATCACTCTATCTATCAATTATCCCATTGGTTCTGTTTCTCTGGAGAACCATGATGGATACAGAAGTGAAGTACAATGTACAGTGGAAATAAATATCTTTTGTTGTTATTTTAAAGAGCATTCATGGTGAGAAAGAAGTAAAGATGTGTCTACTCTGCCATCATTCCCAATATATTTTCTTCAAATCACAGAAATATTTGCCAGTAGGTGTTGAATATCAAGAGCCACTAGAGTTGCTATTTAAGGTCAAAAATAAAGCTCCAAAACAAGCCATGTGACTCTAGGGTTACCTGAAGGTCAAGGGAGTGTGGAGCCAATGCAGTGGCATTCTACAGAAGACGAAACTTCACTTGAGCGAAGTGGGTAACGGAACCCAGAGGGAACTTTGAAAGTGCTATATAGAACACATAGAGGAAACTGACTTAGATGCACAACCAGATGAAATAGACACGCTATAAAAATGTCACATTACTTCTTTGGTTAATTACCTAGAACAATATAAAAATTCAGTGCAATCCCCGTTTTAGCAATGGAATTTTCACAGAAATAGAACAAAAAACAAATCACGAATTTTATCTAAACAGCAAAAACAATTCTGAGTAAAAAATTAGCAAAAATGAAGGTATGATGCTCCCTATCCTCAAACTATTTTACTAAATGATACTAATCAAAATAGTATCACACTGGAATAAAAACAGACACACTGATCAATGAAACAGAATTGAGAGTTCAGAAATAAACTCAAACATACATAAACAACTAATTTATGAAAAACGACTCAAGAAGAAGAAAATTCTTCCAATATATGGCGAGAAAACTGGACAGCAACATGAAAAAATGAAATGACCATTGTCTAACACTATACAAAAAAATTAATTCAAAATAAGTTAACTGGACTTGGATCTAAGAAATTGCAAAATATATAGAAGAAAACAAAATACACTTCAGGAAAAAATTTCACTACCAAGACCATAAATCACTACAAGATGAAAGTAAAGAAAAAATTGTATACATAGTCATAGACACTTGCGTGCGCGCATGCACACACACACACACACACACACACACACACACACACACACACACACACCCTCTGAAGATTTGACCTGACTCATATTTTTTCCACATGTATTTCTCCAGGTGAACTCCCAACACTTCTTGTTTTCTCTTAGCAGTCAACCAATTCTGCCCTTTTGAGTTGAGTTCAAAGTTTCTTGGAAGCCATTTTTGGGGACAGAACCAAAAAAACAGGTCAGTCTTCCAGAAATTTGGAATCAAAACTGGAATCAAATTACAAAGCTCACTGTTGACTTTGATCAATTTAGTTAATCTTTCTTCAAAAGGCCTTTGAAAAATGCTTTTGAAGTCTAAATGAGAAAATGTACATTTCTTGACATGAAATAGAGCAGGACATAATGGGTTTAAGTCCGAAAGAATTGCTTAGAAAGTAAATCAGGGATCTTATCTTGCTTAATTCATTTTTGTATTTCTAGAGCCTAGCAGGGTTTTTAGCACACACTAAATGCTCAGCATATTTGTGGAATGAATCCTAATCTCTAGCTCTTCATGGGATAGTCATCTGAAGTGATATAAAGGAGGAAAGGTTAAAAGGAATAACTTACATTAAAGTAAGATTTTTGATAGTAAAAATAAATTATTTCTTCCTTAATCTTGGAAAATGAGAATTTCACATTTCTCATTTTTAGAGGCTAATCAGAGTCAATACCAATTACTTCTGGGGAGTTAAAAGTAGCTAAGCATGATTCCAATGTCTGATATGCCCTTATACATTTATTAAAACACTGGAAAAGGAAAAGGTCATACTGCAACCTTGAGCTGACATTACATCCGTGATATTGCCTTTCCACTTTGATCAGGATGAAGGAGGAGCACAGATCAGGTCAGCTCACCTGCAGGATGCTGTCACACAGTAAATTTCACAACAGTTTTAGAATTTACCTCACTTGAGCTCCTGGTATTGGTCCGTCTCCATTATCAAAAAGAGATTAAATAATAAACATGCGTTCTGTTGAAAAAGAAAGAAAACAGATGATGTTTTACTCAACATTGGCCTTAGAGATATCTTTGGGGACTTGACTCCTGTAGGAAGGGAAACAAAGCAAAAATAATCAGAGAGTGTCCATCATGACTTCCCTCGCTGTTTTCAGTTCTCCCCTACTCCTTAACCGTATTATTATTTTTTATTACTGTGGTACAATTGCTGTAATTGATGTAATTAATAGTAATGCATAATTATGAACTTAAGTTAGAATTTATTTGCTAAATTTTTATATTATTTTTCTACTCTCATTTATTTCTGGCCTAAACTTTACTTATGCACATTGGTTTGTTCTTTTTTCCTGCTTTCGACATGTAAAGCAAATAAAGGAGATGACCATTATTTTATGAAGAATGAGCAGGAGATTTGGAGGAGTTTTACTGAAAGTCCATTTTTGAAAATTGAAAGTTTAAGGTGGTGACTATCTCTCACTGACTGAGTTACTGGCAAAGAATATCTTATTCCTTTAGTATAGATTTCTCTTCCTATTGGTGTCAGCATTGACTATTATTCCTATAGGAATCTATAATTGATGATTCTTCCTAGTGGAGTCTGTAAGTGATGTTGTGTCCTTCTGACTCTATTTTAGGTGAAGTTTTCTTTATTCAGTTTCAACACCTTCTGGTAATGATTCCTAGCCACATACCATTGTGGTTAGAAAAAAATATTTGACAGGATTTCAATTTTCTCAACTGCACTAAGATTTGTTTTAAGACTTAATATATGGTCTATAATGGAGAATGGGTTTGAGAAAAATTGAATATTCTACTCTTGGGTGGAATGTTCTGTACATGTCTGTTAGGTACATTTGTTCTATAGTGTTGTTCAAGTTCATAGTCTCCATTTTGACTTTATGGCTCTTTGTTCTACATACTGTTGAAAGTGTGGTATAGAAGTTCCTTGTCATTGTTCTACTTTTGTCTATTTTTCTCATAATAGTTGTTTTATATATTTAGGTATATACTTATATTTGTTATATGTTACTGATGAATTGGAAGTTTAATCGTTATATAATATCCTTCTTTGTCTATTGTGACCATATTTTAAATGGAGATATGATTGAGATATAATTAACATTTATTAGTTTCAGTTGTTGAACTTGATTTAATATTTATGTATACTATGAAATGATACCACAGTTTAATTACCATTTATCAACATATCTACTACATTTTTTCTTGTAATGAGAATTTGAAGACCTACCTTTTCCATAACTTTCAACTATGCAGTACAGCATTATTAACTATACTAGCCACACTATGTATTAAATTCCATGACTCATTTATTTTAATAGCTGAAAGTTTATGCCTTTTGACGCACTTAACTAATTTTATCTACTTTTCACCACCTGTCTCTGTCAACCACCATGTTCTCTGTATACATGGTTTTGGTTTTTTCTTCTTTTTTCATAGAATACATGTCTCGTTCTCTCTGACTTATTTCACTCACTTAGAATAATGCCTCAGTGTCATCCATGTTATAAAAATGGCAGTATTTCATTCTTTATTATGACTGAATAATACACGTGTGTGTGACACCGCATTTTCTTTATCCTTTCATCCACTGATGGGCCCTGGATTTCATATGCTGATTATTGTAAATAACAAAACAATAAATATGGAGGTGCTGACAACTTCTTGAATTAGTGTTTTAATTTTCACATAATGAAAGATGAAAAAGCAATAATAACGAATGAACTCTAGCTATAAGCAACTATTTGGGTGGTATTCACAAGCATATTGTTGAGCAAAAGGATTTAGACTCCAAAGAATACATTTTATTACTGTACTTAAATTAATTGTCAAAAAGGACAAATAAATATATGGGTTTCTAGATAGGCTTTTACAGTTATCCCCTAAGAATTATCCAGAAAAGAAAAAAATCTATAAATTGAACCATATCAAAATAAAAGTGCCTTATTCCTGTAAGTCATTGCTAAACAAATGAAAAGGCAAACCCTTAACTGAAAGAAAATATCTGCAAATCACATATCTGATGAAGGATTTGTATCTAAAATATATGAAGGAACTTAAAACACAACAATAAGAAAATAAGTAAATCAGTAAAAAAGTTAACCAAAAATATTAAGTCTTCACAAAGGGGGATATACAGATGGTAGTAAGCACAGAAAATATTCTCAACATAATTTGACTTAGAAAAAGGCACAAGATTCAATCATACCATATCACAACAAGATATGGTCACATACTTGTTAGGAAGACTAAAATAATAAAAAAACAACAACAAAACCCACTTGACAAGATAAGTAGTAATGAAGACTTGGAGCACAAGAGCTGTCATTCTCCTGGTGAAAATGCAATCTTGTACAGACTATTGTGAAATAGTTTGACACTCAGGATAAAGTTTTATTTACACTAACCATATGACCCAGAAATCTCAGACCTGAATGTTTATTCAGTGAATTGAAAACTGATGCTTAAACAAAAACCTGTACATGAATGGATTTTAGCAGATTTCTTTCATACTGGCCCCAAGTGAAGCACGACTGATTCAAAAGACTGTATATTTTGTCATTCAATTTATATCATATTCTGGAAAATGTAAAGCTGGAAAATTTGCCAGTGGTTATTATGGATTAGATTATGTGCACTGACAAAATAATTAACACACAGGAAAAGTATTTAGGTGATTGAAATTTCTGTATGATACTATAGTACTATCTTCCAATTACTACAACAAAATACCATAGACTGGATGACTTAAAAAACACTTATTTCTTATAGCTTTAGAGATTGGAAATTTTAAGATGAAGGTGAGGACTGAATCTCTTTTTAGTTGGAGCTCTTTTCCTGAATCTCACTGTGTCCTAAGGTGGAAGGAAGGGAATTTAAGATACCCTCCTCGTCATCCTCATCCTCCTAGTCCTCCTCTTTCTCCTCACTTTCTCCTCCCCACTTTCTTCTCTCCTCACCTCTCCTCCTCCCTCCATCATGTCATCCTCTAACCATAATTATATCCCAAAATTCTCATCTCTAAATACCATTGTGTTTAGTGCTTTGGACTTCAAAATAACTAATTTTGAGGAGACACAGTCTTTTAGTCCACAATAGGTAAGCGGGGAAGGATACAGGATTCCATAACAAAATTGCACCGTGAAGAGTGACTTGAAGTGCATGTAAAATGTTAAAGCCACCATGATAACAGAGGAACACAGCACACAGTTTAACTAGTGATAAATAGATCTAACTGCATTAGGGATCTATGGCATTATTTCACTGACTGGGATGGGAGAAAAGAATTTGATGTAAATAACTTTAGAAACCAACTTTTTAAAGACAGGAAAGAAAGAAAGAAAGAAAGAGAAAGAAAGGAAGGAAGGAAGGAAGGAAGGAAGGAAGGAAGGAAGAAAAGAAAGAAAGAAAAAGAAAGAAAGAAAGAAAGAAAGAAAGAAAGTGGAAGAAAGAACAATTTAACAAAGAAAAAAAGGAAGTGAGGGAGGAACAAAAAAGGGAGGGAAGAAGGAAGGGAGAGAGGGAGAGAGTGAAGAAAGAAGAAACATTTTTATTTAATTCGTTGTTCATTTTTTAACCCAGTCCCAGGTCTCAAATCCAGGTTTTGGACCTGTATGTGGGTCTCACACCAAGTCTCAGTTGCCTGAGCCACAAGGGCACACCCAGAAACAAGTATTTTTGTCTAGATAATGTAAGACTAAATGTAGAAAGAACTGAATACCAATACAATGATCCAGGTGGCAAATTTCTTTCTCATGAAAGTATCATTTAGCAATTCTTCAACTACTTTATATAAAGTATACTAGGTTGAACAATAAGTGAATCATTGTAGGTATAGGCTTCTCTCTGTGAGTGAAAGGAATTTTGGAACTCTTTGCACTACCTGTGAAAATCTGTACATCTCATTTAAAAATAAGAGTTCACAAGATCTTGATAAGTATCTTTGGTGAATTCCCCACCTTTGTTCTTCTTCGTTTGTGTTAGCCATTTTTCATTATAATTTTAATTTGGAAATAGTTTAAGACTGATGAGAAGACGCAAATATAAAAGGAAATATTGGTGGTCACTTCACCAATCACCCTAAACGATAGTATCTTAAATAATCATCTTATATAATCAAAATCATGATGTTGGCATTGACATAGTACTATTAACTAAGTGTAGACATTATTGGAGTTTCACAAGGTAAACAGGTACTAGTTTGAGAAGTGTGAGGTAATTATAGTTCTTTGAAACTTTATCACACGTAGGTTCATAGAGTCACTAAAGTTAGGACATGAAACTCTCCCATCTCCACAAACTTCTGGGTGTTACCCTTTAGATATCACATCCCACTTCCAACTTTAAGAACTGGATTTCTTTGATCTTGGTTTCATCACTATAATTTTATCACTTTGAGAATATCATAAACTATCATCTTTTGAATTTTTTTCACTTAGTATACTGTCTTTGCAGTCTATCCAGGTTATTGTGCTTTGTTCATGACAAAGCTGAGTGGGCTCTGTTGTATTAGTTTCTAAATCCATTCACCTATTTAAGGATATTTGGGATACATTCAGTTTAGGATTGTTGCAAAAAGATAGTATGAAAATTTATGTACAAGCCTGTGTATAAGTGTTCATTCCTTAGAATAAATACCTAGTAGTGAGATTGCTGAGTTGCATGTTAAGCCTATCTACGACTTTATAAAAATTGTTAAACTATCTTCCAAAGTAGCTATACTGTTTTGTGTATTCAGTAGTAAGGTAGCAAAGACTCATTTGCTTCACATCTTGGTTAAAACATGGTAATGTCAATCTCCTAGAAAAGCTATTCCAAGAATTGTCTAGTGTTTTCTCAGAGAAGTCTTAACTTCCACTGTCTCCAATGTTTAACGGTGACACAGATCTTTTCAAGTGCTAATTAGCCATCTTTTGTCTTTGAAATCTATTCAGGTTATCTCTTCTTCCTACAAATGTTTTTGCATCTTTTTCAAAACATAGTTGATGTCTTGTATAGCACTATAGATAAATTCTGTTCTTTTCCACTGTTGGATGCTTAATCTTCTGACATTATGCCTTGATTAACTATATGTCTTAAAATTGAGAATTAACTTTTCCATAACTAATTGTAATTCTATACTGAATTTAGAATTATTTTATTAAACCTGTATTCATGGGGGAAAACTAACATTTGCTCTGATGAATCTCATAGCCATGAGCATATTATATTTGTTAATTTAATTACTTTTTTTTTTGATTTGGTCATAATATGTTTTATTTTTCAGCATGCAAACTGTATATATGTTTGTTAGATGTGCACTTATATATTACTACTTTTCGGGAGTGATTGGAAAAGCTATTATGTTTTTAATTTGTTCCCAGTTATTCATTGCTAGCATAATGAAATAGTATTGATATGTGTATGTGCTGAATATGTACTTCACAACTTATAAAATCTCACTTATTAGCTCTAGCAGTTTTTGATTGATTCTAAATTTAATTAAAGACAGAGAAAAATACACACTACAAAAAATTTTCTCAGGACATAGTCAACTCATGTTGCCTACTTGCTAGTTTTTCCTTTGTCATACAGGCTACCAACATATATTACATATCAAATCATTTCAGTTTCTGAAATTTCAGTGTTTATCAAACTCATATCAACTCAACTAAGTAAACTTTACTTATTTTTTCATTGAATAAATCCATTAATTAAAACTGCACAAAAACAAATTAATATGTGCATTAAAATATGCCCAGTAGTTTATATATTTCTATCTTATTCTTTTACATTAATTCTACTCCTCATTCGTATCCCAGATGAACTTCAAGGGAAAATCTTTCATCTTCCTTTGGAATATTCTGTCAAATCTTTCATTTTGCTCCACAGTCAAGTGATGTTTCCAGTCTCCAATGGTACCTGTGAGATGAAGAACACCTAGGTGAGGAAGCAGTATTATCAGTGCAAATGTTCCCTCCATCCCTCTTTAATGTCTACTCCAAGACAAGATAAAATCTGTTCTTTTCCATGAGATCTAATACTTAAATTTTTGTAATGCAGGGCTGAGCTAAAAAATAGCGTTAAGAAAGCAGCAACACCAAAAATAGAATTAGAGTCCACTTTATGATCTCTGAGAATATCAGATGCTACCAATCTATATAATATTTTTAGAAGGAAAGCAAAACTCAACTATATGAAGACATAAGGGTTTTTAAAATATTTTATTAGCTGCCACGCACAATACTTGGCAAACTACAGCTATCATGTAATATAATTGTTTAAGAAAAACATACAGCCAAGTAGTTATTCATTTTTAAAATTGCAAAATGGACACAGGAAGATATTCAAGTAAAAAAACAAGGTCACAGATGGACCCTGGAGCTACCATTGCATTAATTTTACCTGATAGATTTTTGAAATCAAGCTGAAGTCAATTTTTATCATTGAAGAATGGCAATTTTAATTTTCAGATATAAAAATATCTTTTTTGAATATTATTACTGGCATTTGGAATAGTCAGAAAGCTCTTATGGGCATGAGAATTACAGTATATCTGCGATAACTGAGCAATAAAGTAAGAGTAGGTAATAAATGAGACAAAAGAAGGAGCAATATTTTTAAGATATCATTATTAAGAAAAATTTCATTAATACCTTTGCACAATTAGCAATTAATGTACACTATTAGAGAATAATGTATAAGTAAACCATAGAAGTATAAATCATGTTTTAAAATGATGTATATTAAGAAGTATAAGCTTTTTAAGAACTTAGAGGACATTAGAAGGAAAATATATTCATTTTTAATAATGCATTGCACATTATAGGAGTTCAATAAAAATTTGTTGTATGCCATTGAATTCATATCAGATTGGGTTAATAAGATATCAATCTACTTTTTACAATGAAGACATGTGACACATGAGATAATAACAATAATCAAAATGTCCTCCCTCACATAAAATATATTATTGAAGTATACTACTAAAATATTCTAGGAGACATAGAGAAAAACATTTCTTTCTCATGGTCACATATGTCATGTCTTCAGTAATGACATGCTAACAAATTTTTCAGTATAGAGTCAAGTGAAGTAAAGGAAGGAGCTTAATATTTATTAGTCAGGTTCATGAAAAAACTGTTCGGCTTTCTGAAATACTTTTCAGGACTACTTCCAGCTAGGATCTTTGATTTTTTCTGGGGACCAAATGGGTATTTGGAGAGATATACTGGAAGCACTCCTTAATGACCAGAAATGCAAAGAAACTCTTCACACATTTATTTCTAAACACCTTTGCGCAGAAAATGCCCCTCATCGCTTTTTGTCCCAACTTCATATTTTAGTATATCGTTGTAATTTGCTCGTGGATCAGACTTCATGTTCTGAAATGTAGCCCGGTTCACAATACAATCCATATCCTCTTCACTTAGTTCTTTATTAAGAAAACTACAGATTTTATGCACAGAACTCCTGAGATCCTGAAAAAATCGTGAGGAAGATAATTTATTCAATTATAATGAATGTGTGACCTAACATCTTTGTCATATTTTGTAAAACTGATGATGCCTGACTTTATTCTAAGTTTTGACAAGGATACATTACTTCCTTATTCCTTCTGTGATAATACGTTGTCAGCTTTTTTTGAACTTCGTATTATCTGAAATCATATGAAGAGATCATCTTCATTCTTTCATTTAACCAACACTGAGAAAACATTCTATATTTTAGAAAATGTGCTAGTTGCTGGGGAAATTTGAGGAAACAGCATGTTATCTGTGCTTGTTACTAGTTCACAATTTTGTAAGGAAAAGAGTACAAGTATAGAATTTCCTTGAATTACAAAGCAATTATGTGATAAGCTCACAGTTGACAGAAAATACCTGTAGATGAAAATGCATTTACTTTTTCTAATGTACTGAACATCGTAAATTAGTTTAATCCACTTTAAGGGTGCTCAGAATATCGATGTTAGACTACAGTTGAGAAACATCATCAAACATATTGAATGTCTTATTTAATGTATTGAATGTTGTACAAAAGTGAAAAACAGCATGCCCTAGCTCAAAATTCCAAGTTTGGTTTCTGCTGAGAAAATAGTGGTTTTAACAATTGTTAAGTAAAAAAACTCATTAAGTTAATCTATCATAAACTGGACTATCTTTAATTAAATATAGTGGGACTAAAATAGAAAAACCCAAGTCTGAATGATTTCACGGGTGACTTCTACCAAATGTTTAAAGAATAATTTATACCAAACGTTCTCAAATTCTTCAAAAACATTCAAAAGGAGGAAGTACTTCCAAAACCATTTTATAACGCCAGCATTACCCTGACATCAAAGTTAGACAAAGAAAAAAACCGTAAGAAATTAAACTCAATTCACTCTAGTGGTCTAGTAGAAAAGTGCAAAGACAGCAAGAGACAAATATGAAAATTAAATAATGATAAAGGGATTAATGTAACAAGCAGAAATGATACTTTCTAATATATATGCAGCCAACATTCCAAAAGTACCATTGATTTTCAGTGGATTAGCCCACTGGTTTACATATATCCACCATTATAACTTTTCAACCTACAAGGGAAATGATAATCTAAAAATGCTAATTTTATCACATTTCTATTTTTCTTCAAATTATTAAAGTACTCCTTACTGCTTTTAAGATTAAAAAGAGTCACGAAATAAAGTCTATAGATCTCACATACTCTGGCTGCTATTCACCTCTTAATATTTTATCACTTCCATTTTGCTCTTTAACTTTTTCCTTCAGTTCTTCAAAGGTGTCGTGCACTTAATTGATTTAGAAAGTTTGCATTCTCTTACTTTAGCTTAGAATTCTCTTTCAAGTTTTTTTGTTAACACATTCACAACTTACAGTTTTCACATTATTTTTTCTCAGAAAACATTGTTATCCTCTTTGACTAGACCAGATGCCCATATTCCATCTATTGATCATATCTGCACTTTTGATGAATAAGTCTTATGTTTTGACTTATATATACTTGCTTGGGGAACACTCCCTGAATAAATGATTCCATTCTATTTTTTTTCCCTGTGATTTTGTGCCTGTCACATAGTAGCATTTGATACTTTCTGAATAGATGAGTGATTTATTTACAGCAAATCCACAGATCAGTCAGAGGTGCCAAATGGTGAACTTCAAAGCTTTAGTCTACATGATGTTTTAAGACAGCTTTGATGGGAAGGCAAACATGTAAGCATTATGTGACCCACATGAAAGCTGTGTTTCAGTGTTAATGAAACATGAAAATTTGATTTAGAAAGACACACAGTCACCACTGGCTACTCTTATCTTCATGTCAGCCGCAGCGCTCCATTGAGCCCTTTCTCCTCTTCAGGCTGTGCTGCTCTAGACGTTCCAGGGAATTCTGTTGCTGCATTTGCAACAATCGTTTCATGAAATGTTCCCATAAAAATGAGTAGCAAAAGATGGCTGTGGACAGTGAGAAGGGACCCCAGAGATGACCAATAATTAAATGATGGGCAGGAATGTATAAACCTCAGAAGAAGCTTGAAAACTGATTAGGGATGAATATAACTCGGAAAATGTGGGCCTTAAACCACTCTGAGATGAGTTCCAAAGAAATAATTTTTTAATTTATTTTATTATTATTGAAGAGATACTGCATTTTGGCAATGAGTTGTTGTGAGGTATACGTAATAGTATTTTTACAATTACAAATAGCATAGTAGATTTACTAATATTTGCCCCACTTGTTTTCTCCCTTCGCTTGCAGTTAATTCTCTTCGCCCCATTTCCCCAACTCCTCCCCAGTCACTTCAGTGCTCCCTGTTTTGTCTTTCTGTCTCTCATCTAAGTGTCCATAGTGGTTTTTATTTTTTCTCTCTCTCCCCACACACATCATTTTTAGTGTTATTTAATTTATGACATTTATTTGTTTTGTGGCAAAGAAATATTTTTAAATGATCTTCTCCACTTACCTTCTTCATCTCCTCATATGCCATGAACAGAATATTGAAGTCATGTCTGTGCTCATACCAGCCTTTGATGTGATCAAACCAAAGGCTTCCTACCACTGTAGAGAAAATTAGTCACAAGGTAAATACACTGCACTTCTTTAACAGCAAAACTATGGTCTTCCTTTTCTGTTCTGAAATCATCAAAAAGGAAAATAAAGCTCTCACCACTGAACACCTATGCTGCTTTTTAAAAACGGTGTTTGGGGAAGCAATTACATAATCTTAATAAAAACATGTCTTTGCAAGTTACTCTACATGTGTAGGAAAGCAGAAAAACAAGAAACCTAAAGAACTAGTTTCAGTAATTTCTTAAGGTAAACCTCTTCTTTTCCCTACTCCACTCTCCTGAAAAAGTCTGTTTCTCCCTTATTGTCTGTTTTATGGATCTCTGTTAGTAACCTTTGTGATCTACAGTGCAACAGAACCTAAATATATTCCTCTACAGGAGGGAAGAGTCCAATTCTATAGGCCTCTTGCATGACTATCTTAAGTTTCAGTGCGATGAAAACTCATTGTCACATAGGCCTACCAGTCACAGGTTCCTGACAGAACACGAAGACCACACCCGCCCTGAACAATTGGCTGTTCTGGAACATGAGGTCTAGCTTTGGATCTAACTAGTTTGATTTGCTAACTGGTTTGTGGTTCTCATAATCAGGTGAAAATATTTCTTAAACAGCATGCCTTTGCAGCCCAAAGGGGTTCTGGTGAGGAAAATGAAACCATAGGGTGTCAGATTAGGTTGACATTTAAGAATAACCATTTAAATGCATTTCCTCTTCTCTCATTACCCTTCTCCATTTTCTTAAAAGACAGTCCATATATCATAGAATTGGATGAAATGGTGACATTGCCATATAAACATGTTGCTTAATAAATAAATTCAATTACCTTTTCCATCTAGAAACCTTTTCATGAAATGTTCTAAGTTTTTGGCATCTTCTAATGTATTCACGAGATTTGAAAAATGAAAATATGAGACCAAAATATCTTTGGGGTTTCTATAGACGTAAACAATCTGCAGGGGAAATAATCAAATAGATTTAACAATTCTGGTTTTCCATACAAGTCTTGTTAACATTAACATAATATTTCATTATATGAATGCATGGTCATTTATTTCATACAGTCTCTTACTTGTGGAAATTTGGATTGTCTCAAATTTTGCTGCTACAAAGACTGTTGAAATAAGTAATCCATTCACATGTCATTTGTCAGTAAATTTCTGAAAGTGAAATTAATTATATGTTTAATTAATACTGCAAGTTATCTTGCATAGAATTAATTTCAATTTACCCTCTGTGAGCATTGTGATATTTGATATACAATCAAGGTAGCATTGTATATGAGTAAATAAAGAAAATTTATTTAACAGATTTCGTGAAGTAGATAATTATCCACATAGAAAAAGAAATAAAAATGAATTTCTACCTCATACCGTGCATGAAAAATACTTAAAAATGGATTAAGATTTAAATATTAATGCAAAATATTTACATGAAAATATAAACAACATATTACTGATTTTAATAAAGGGAAGATTTCCCTATAAGAAAAATGTACATAAAGTAAAATTGATCAAATGGACTATTCAATTTAATGTAGTCTGATAATCACACAATTTAGTGTACTGTTAATCAAACTACCATAAAGCTACAAATAGTAACAAAATGAGAAGAAAACATATGACCAATAATGGATTAGATCTCAAATATATAGAACAAATGAATAAGGAAAAACAAAGCAATAAGAAAATGTGCCAACATCGTGTCATTGAATAATTATGACCAATAAACATCAATAATATCATTACCAATACTTAAGGAAATGCAAATTAAGATGTCATTTTGAAATTATCAGACTAATAAAAATTTAAGTCTGACAGAAAAAATTACTAGGCAAAAAAGAACTCGTACATTACTTGTTTCAGCATATACTGGTGCACCTGCTTTGTTTAACGAAATAACAATCTTATAAAGGTTACTATTTGTGCATTCTGAGACTCTGCAATTCTATTCCTGGAGATACTCTAGGAAAGCCTGTGCAGATGTGCGCCTGGGGATATACTGAAGACAGTTTATAGTAACATGTCTTATACCAAAATACTAGAATAAAACATCAGTAAAAGGAGAGTTTTATATATAACTATTCATATATCTTATTGCAAAATTATACAGCAGTAAAAATAATTTTGAGAACTAAGAACCAAGACATATGACAAAATACCAGGGGAAAAGAAAATAAGTGACAATATAAAGTAAAATTAAGGCCGAATACTCTAACAAATATATCTCTAGCAACGACCAAACAAAAAGGAATTTTTGTGAACTGAGCAATGTCAAAGAAAATCTTAAAAGGAACAAATTCTAGTGACGATTGTAAAGATTTTGATTTAGCAAAACTTACAAATTTACACACCCTTAGCTTTAAATGTAAGGATAAAAGGAGTAACAAAACAAACTTACAAAATTATTTACACTGATTTTAACATACTGATGAAAGATTTTTGTTTCTTTGACTCAGTTTTTATCTATATTTATTTCTAAGCCTTTATTTTACATTTTAAAATTGGTGCTTAATTCAAGTACAAAACTATAAAATAGGATTTATTCCATAAATAGAGCATCACTGGCGCGCTCTGGTGGAGACGGGGTTGAGTGCAGTCCACACATATCCCAGGGACCCAGATGCTCTTCCCTGGGTAGAGGCAGTTATGAAGATGTACAACTCAATAAAATAAACAAGAATGCTTGTTCTTCCTCTCTCCCTGCCTGCTTACCTGCTCGCCTTCATTCTTGTCTAAACCTTTCCTTAAAAAAATAAGAGCTATAGATGATTATTAAATTATTAGTGGATTTCATTTCACCATTAAGAGTGGGGAGTACGACACAGCATCATCAGAGTAGCCCAAAACGGCAAATGTTTCTCATAAAGAAAGAAGAAAAATAAAAGTAAATGTAAACTGTAATAGGAAAAAATTTTCAGCACAATATGTTCCCTCAAATCAACTGCGAAAAAGTAAATAAATAAAAAGCAAAAACAAGGTACTATAAATGCTAGTAAGTAAGGAACAAAAGGGGAGCATTGATCATCACCTCTATGTTTTCTGTAGATTTTAATGGCTAAAATAGAAAAAAAGTGTAAATATTGGAAAGTAAAACTGAAATGTATTGTTTTAAGAATAAATAGAACAAAGAGGAAATAAAACTAACTAAAGAGACAAATGGAGTCAAATGCAGTAGAGTTACAAACCCATGCCTATTTTTTTTACATCAAAAACTAAATACAAAAGAAAATAGTGAAAATGATATCTAGTTTAGAATAACCATGGAGAACAAACAAAAACTGGAGATTCAGAAAAGAACACTTTAGAAACATACAAAGAACACCATAACACATTTGGTGGATATGAAAATAGATCTGATAAATAGTCTGGTAGAATGTGGCTGGATAAAGTGCTGAAATATTTCAGTATTCAAGATTGTCTCAGAAGTAACCTATATATGTTATCAACTCCAACAAGATCTAAAATCACTGGAAAATTTAAAAATTAATAAAGTTGCTGAAGATTTTCCTTATCAGTCATAATATTTTAAATGATGAAGAACTATCATATAAACTCGTCCATCCATTCTTAAAGAATGAAGGAAAAAAAAAAACTTGAGGTGTACTTGCATAATCTTTCTAATGGGGGAAGTATTTTCTAGCAAGTCACAAAAGAGTCCAAAGCTACAAAGAAAAGACGAATCGTTTGGTTATATGAATTAAAAGCCCTCAATAATTTTTAAAAGATAAACTATAAATTGAAAAATATGTGACCTATATAAATTCTTCTACAAAGGCATAAATAAAAGGCAAACTAGAAAAAAAAGAGCAAATAGATAAAAGTATATAAATATATAAAGGTCTACACATATATTTTTAAAAGATGTTTAAACTTATTAAGTTCAAAAGGGCCACACATTTGTTAGGAATAAGGTTTTTAAAAACAGAGCACATTAGAAAAGTTTGACAATTCCAGTCAATAGTGAATGTGTAAGGAAAAAGGCATTATTGTATGCTATTTGATGGTGCTAAATGATTAATTTCACAAGGCAAATAGATAATAACTAATAAACATATTTGAACAATTTAACTGAAAAACTGCTTTTTGAGAGGAACATTTTACCAGAACAAAGAAGTGCAAAAATCTGTAAGAGAGTTCATTGTAAAATTATATATATATATATTTTTGCTGCAACCTCTCTTGCAATATCCTCTAATATTGTATAGCAATACAATAAAGTCCTCTGAAAATCTTAAAAGGAATAGAATTTTTGCTCTGTGTTTTATGATCACACTAAGCAGTGTGGTGACCCAATGTAGGAATTTACTTATAATTCCCTATATATTTTAAGGTATAAAACAATGACAAAGATATAATAATGGCATTTAGAAGAATTTGGATAAGAAGAGATGGAGAATAATATTTGCAGAAGATATTTTTGTTTGTGAAAAAGATCTATAAGCTATTTCTATGACATACTTTCACTTTTTTACTCTTGACACCTCTTGGTACTAAATAATACGGCATGTGAGAAGTGAAGAGGCGGGGAGATGGTCTCTTGTGAAAGTCCATTTTGCGTATATTGTATTCCAAGAAGGGGATTCTATCCAATGTATCCACGGCGCTAGTTTTGTTACGATGATCCATAAAATAAATCAAACTTAATATTTGTTGTGTCCAGATTGTACCTGTAAAAATAAATAATCTTGTCTCAAACCTAAATTAATTTGTAATAATAATTAAAATAACAATGTCATCCACCTCAAAATTATTTGGAGTATTTTTGACACACTGTAAGCATGCTAAAGAATTGACTCATTTGCTTGTTTATATTTGACATTAAAATTAGTAAAGATAAAATAGAGAGCTCTTAATTACTTTTCCTCTCTGCAAAGTTATGTTTTTTTCTGATTCTATGATAGTAGTGATTGAGATTAATCAGTGAGGTCTTTCTGCTTCTTGTATTTTGTGTAAGCTTTCTTTTTTACAGTTTTCTGTGGTTCCCTCTGTCTCTCCTTCCATTGTTCCATATTCTCTTAAGGTTTATATTTTAGAAATATAGACAAATTAAGAGCTCAAATCTCCTTTCTTTGTTTTTATTATATTTTAGTTTAAATCTTCTCATACCATGTTGAATACATACAATCTAATGAATGCATAAATGCAGGGTCTGGAAAAGGACACATCTGTACACATGAATCATCAAATCAGAGTAAAGACAGGTAACAGGTGGCATCTCTCCACAAACTTACCAGATTTGGGATAAGTAACTAGAAACACATCATCATCTCTAATTTCAAAATCTTCCAGATTTTCCAGTACATCAACATCAATTAAAGTACGTTCAAAATAATAACCTTTAAATTTAAACAAATATGCATCTGTGTTGTCCATAATTATTCACCTAGAAGTAAAAATAGATAAAATAATTTTCATGGTCTTAGTATTTTATAAGAATGACCAGCACTTATTAAATATTCAGCATGTGGCAATCGCCATTTAAATGTCACATGTTAGCATGCCTGCTGGAGCAGCGGTTAAGTCAATCATCTCTGAAGGAGCAAGTACAGACCTCTGGGTCTGAGTTGGGCCCAGGGAGAAGAAACTAGTGTGAACAATAAAATAAAAATAAAAGATGCTTGTTCCTCCTCTCTCTTCCTACTGACTGCCTACTCACCTTCATTCCTGCCTGCACCTTTTCTGAAACAATAAAATAAATAATTGCCATATGCGTATCAACTCATTTATCATTTTACATATATCAAATCATCTAATCGTCACAGGAACTCAACATTGCTAGAGTATTGTTATTATCGTTATTTTTAAGATGAGGAAACTAAGACACTAGGACATTAAAACAAATTTTCTTAAAACCCCATGTGGAAGGTAATATGATACCAAACACACAGGTGTGGAAATTTAGGTTCAGAGAGGGTTTAACACATAACTCTAGGTTATCTAGAATCTGGCTAGCCAAGCTGGCAAGATTGATACCAATTTGACGTTAGTCCCTGGTTTTAGTCACTTTACCACAGAGATTCTTAGTTTTTCATTTTTTTATAGAAATAGGAAATCCATTAATAAATTTTATTTTGGTTATTCCTGGAGCATGAATCATCTGCTGTCTTTGAAAGAAGATTCTGAATCTTTGAGGTCTGACAATTGTGTCAACTCATTTAGGAAAAATGTTCTGCATGAGGAACACTAATTGGTTTTACTGTAGAAAGTTTACCCACCTGTAGTTGAAAGATATTGTATGGTAATTATTATATTTTCCAATACAATTGCTTTATCAGAAATCTAAAATAATACTAAATAAGATAGTCAAAATTAAATAGGAATCAATTAGTTTTAAATCAGATTAGCCAAGCATTTCTTGAATTACAACTGCCTGAGAAAACTCTTCTTACATGTTAAAGAGATGAATGCATTCCAAAAGTTCTAATACTATTAGATTGCAACCAGCATATATTTGTGTTATGTATGTAAAATATATAATACATATATATATACTCAGCACACAAAGCCGTAAGAGGTAATGACTTTGTAAATAATCCAGTATATTTGATCAACAGATAGAATCAGATGCTAGAATTTCACGAAATAAGAGTAGCTAACCAGTGTGGCCTGGTAGAGTAGTGGTTGGGTCATCGCCTCTCGTCAGACCACAGTCCACATACATCCCAAGGACCCAGGATAACATCTGGGTCAGAGGGAACAAGCAAAATGAACAGTTAAACACAACTAAATAAAATGCCTCTTCCTCTTCTCTTTTCCTGCCTGCCTGCCTGCTCATGTTCATTTCTATCTGCATCTTTCCCTTAAAACAAAGAGACAGAAAGCCAATTTTGTCTTTAAATTTAATAAAAAAAAAAAAAGAGCAGATAATCACTTGCATTAAAACCACCCGAGTTTTGCGGGAAGCATTCATGGTTCCGGGTCGTGTACAAGATAGAGAGAATGAGAAGTTCTGGGGAAGGTGATGTAGAAATCAAAATTTAACTATCCCACCATTGATAAGGGAGACTGAATAAGAAACAATTCTACCCAATGTCTTGTCTCAAGCTCTATGCCAATGGAGAATTCCAGCAGCAAGACCCCCACCCTCCCACCCCAATCAGCTGAAACCAACATCCCAGATACAAGGACCTACCCTGCCTGGGTAAATGAAAACTCCAAAGCACCCAGGCTACATGAGAAACTGCAAAAGCACTGTGGTGCCAGAGCAGGTGCGACTCCAAGCTGCATGGGAAATGGAAACGCACCTGGCCTCCCCAAAAAAGTAAAGACCCCAAAATTTCTGGAAACTGAAAAATATCCTCTTCCCCAACAATACAAGATCCCCACTCCAGCTACATAAGAAACTGGAGAGTTTCCTGCATCCCACTCTCCTATACCCGCTCACGCAGCCTTGTAAACTCCAATCCCTGACAAATGGAAGCAAACTCACTCCTGGAGTCTGGTCCCTCCCCTCCCTCGGAGTGTGACTAAGTCTATCACTTATCACAAAGTTTTCCGTTGGGTGCTTACTTGTGGTTAATTATTTCATCCTTGCACTCTGGCCATAAACCTGCAAATCCACCTTACATCTTTCACACAGAAATACCGCATGTCAAAATAGTTATAAAGCATTTTCTCAATTTCAACAGCTACTTTTAGCCAAACTCCAGACAAGCCTTTGTCAAAGAGGTGCTATTTGATTTCCAAGCAGAGTATTCAGTTAAGATCCTCCTGACCTCTTAAAGGTTTCCTCACGGCAAATCTAAGCAGCTTCCATACTGCAAATGAGGATAGAATAGACTGGTCAATAAATCACAATGAAAGGTCAACAGAGGCAGTTGGAAAGCTGTTTTGACAATGGCATCATTAAATGTCCAGGAAAAACTTTGGAAAACTCAGCTTTGCTGAGTGTGGTAAGGAGAAATTACACTGTATAACCTGGACTAATGAAGAAAACTGTAAGCAGGAAACAGAGCTGAAGATAAAGACAAAGATAAAAGTGGGAGTCATTTCAGGCCCCTCCTGACAACTGACGTTGCCACCACCCCCAGAGCCCACAAACATCAACTTCAGACACTCTGGATGCTGGGAAAGGAGGAAAGAGCAGCATGAAGTCCACACAAAGCATTCTGATAATTCCATCTTTTCGGGGCATTGATCATGGTCAGCCTGTCATACTTGGTCTCAGAATAATCAGGACTGTTGTGTCACAATAGGCAGAGAAAAGTACGGGGTACAGAGCAGATTCATGCAGTATCTCATCATTGGCATTTCATTTACTGCTAGGCTCTCAACGATGAGTCTACAACAAAAGTGGTTCTATAACAAAAAAGGGCATCTTGTGTCTCCCTTATTTTTTCATGACAGCCCAAGAGAAAAGGAGGAAAATCAGATGAGTAGAAAAAAATGCATGCTGAAGAGAGAGGAGATACTGAAAGAGGGTCTCAGTCAAAATTCTTACTACTCACTGTTAGAGATCCGTTGATGAAGCAAAGCCCACTTCTGATAGAATATAAGGATGATAGGGATTGCTGTGTTTCTGAGATATAAATACTTCCTACAGTTTGTCTTACACAAAGACGTTGTTCTAGTAAATTATGTGGTAGCTCAGCTTGGATCAATGAATGGGGTAAGATTTTGTTGACATTGGGACATTATGTAAGTGACATCAGGTTACACCAAAAAGACCAAAGGAACCAGAAAAAAGTTGAGGTACAAAAAAGAACTGTGGGTAAACATAGTCTTCCTTCTTGGCAACAAACAACAATATGTAATGAAAGCTATGGTAACTACTTCTCAGGGTGATTAGTAAACCCTGTAGATTTGCCTCAGAGACTGATGTTCATTTCTCAGGTCTTTATTTGCTCCATTCTATATAAAATTGACAGCTGCTGTGGAAGTTTCCTAGGGCTTTATAAACTTTTTAACTACCAAGTTCTTTATCTCACCGTTGTCTTTCCTAAATGACGTTCTCCAACTCTACTTCTGTTTTGTTTTGAAGTAACAGTATAAAAGAGGAGCTCATCCTTTTTGTATTTACAGTCATACACAGTTTTCTCAGCCCTGTCCTAACATGTACCTTGAACTTTTTACCCAACTTTAGTCATCTATTGCAAGCTGCTCTGGCTAATGATACTCAGGTTATCACTAAACACAGATTTTGAGGCCAGAAAGACTTTACTCCTTTCAATGTACAAACTGTCACAAGCAAAGAAAGAAGGTTTTATCTGAGGGACATTTAATCTTGCAAATATTCAGCCTCTCTCTTAGTTCACATAATATTTATAAATTAGCACACTAATACATTTTGTATTGTGGGAGTAGCATAGCCTGAAAAAGTAGAAATCAATGGAATAAACTATTAAAATGAACAGCTCAGCCAAGAATCTCTGATTTCATAATAAGAATTTATATTTAACTACTTTGCTTTGGGATCTTTTGATACGTTTGAAATCTTTTTCTTTCTGTGCTTTCTAGAATAGTATGTAATAACATCAAAGTGAAAAAGATAATACTGCTTTTGTGTCCAAAGCATTTACTTTAATTTCCTCATTTCCATACCAAAGAATAGTATGGTACATCCAGAACCAAAAAATAGTTCTAATGTGTTTGTTTCCATGGCACTTCCCAATATTTCATAAAATCCTAGTTTTCTAAGATTTTGAAGAGTGTGATTTTTCAACAATAATCTATTCAGAATATCCATTAAAGGCAAAACAGAAGAGTTTGAAAAGTCCTGTGTAACTGTGAACAATAAATTCTTCCTCTTCTTCCCTTCATATAATCAATTCATCTTGTTTTTTTTTATACCTTTTAAGAGCTTAAATCATCTTACACTCAAGTCTTTAATACATTTTAGTTAATTTTCGTGTATGGTGTGAATTAGTAGTCCAATACACATGGCTATCCTGTTTTCAAAATATAATAGAACCAATTCTCGCAAGATGCTTTCAGTGCTTTTTGCTGAATTCTTGTAGTTGTGGTCAAAGTATAATTTCTATAAGTATAGTTCTGACATGAATATTGGTTGGTATGGAAGGATAAACCTCTCTAAGATGTCCAGAACATGTCTTCCCAAAACATGTCACTTTGGCATGTGGATTATTTTAAGCTAAAGTCAGTTCAGTTCAGGGCCTGCAGGCTCATGAGTTCTTGTTGTTTTTTACTATTCTGTTAACTATTTAGAAGAATAAAAAGGGAGTATAACTCAGATTTTGGATAATCTCCAGAAAAAAACCTTCTATTAGAGAAACTTACTGTTTGGCCATACAAATATGTAATTACATAGCACCTTGTCCTTTTTTGGTCATGGAGTCTCCTTCCTCCCTCCTTGACATCTCAGATCCCTATCCTATTGTTTTGGTCAAGATAAATGTCCTCATTTTGACCATTTACCTTAGAATTTACATTTGACTTTTGATCAGCATTTTGCTTCAGAGTTGTTTTTTGCAGAAATAAGATTGAATTCTGAGTCTCCTCCAAAGAAGTTCCCATTCCCCACAGCTATCCATGGATGATTTTACATGGCAAAAAAGATTTTGTAGAGGTAATTAAGGTATTTGATCTTATTATTGGGAGACTGTCTTGGATCATCCAGGTGGACTCAATGTGATCTAATGAACCTTTAAGGTCTAAGAGGAAGACAAAAGGAAATGTCAGAGAGCTTTGAATACATGAAGAATTCAATAGGTCACTTTTGGCTTGAAATGTCAAGGAAACAGGGACTTCTGTCCTATAAGGATCTAAATTCCTCCAATAACCTTAATGATATTAATGTGGATTCCTTCCAGGTCGTCAAAAAAGAACACAGCCCTCCCTAATCTGGATTTCAGTCATGTATGACTCTAAGAATCCAGTCATAATACGTTGTACCTCTGATCTACAAACTCTGGATAATCGATGTGCAATGTTTAAACTGTAGACTTGTGGTAATTTGTTATGCAACAAACGAGACATAAGATATTGTATTATCTAACCAGAGCAAATGAACTAGAAATGATATAAAAGGTATTCAAATTTGTAAGAAGTAAAGCTATCACTGTTTGCAGAAGAGATGATAAAATACACAGAAAATCTCAAAGATTCTAGTTAAAAACAACTAGAAATGATAAATACAGTAAAGTGATAGGCTGCAGAGTTAATACACAGAAATTTTTAATTTCCACATGCAAATAGAGAATATATAGAAAGAAAAATAAAGAAAACAATTCTGTTTATAATCATATGTACAAGAATGAAATAACCTAGAATAAAAATAACCAAAGAAGTGAAAGACCTCTATGCTGAAAACAAACAAAAAAATAAGACATTATTCCCATTCATCAAAACCAAGTGGGCTATTTTTGCTTCCTGATTATTTGACCACTGTGCTTATCCCTTTCACTGACTTAGAGGGCAATAGTGGAACACATGGAAGCCCTTGCTAAATTCTCCCAGCAAGTCACAAATGATAGCCCAAACAGTGTGACCTTTCTGAATACTGACTGCCTCTAATGAGAAAAGTATACTCCAAAATTGGATGGCCTTGGACATTATTACTACCTTGGACGATGTCATCTGTGCTATTATCCAATAAGAATGGTTTGTGTTCTACCTATTATGTCTTTATTTAATCACATGAGGGCACAAATGAACAAACTGAATGATCTAACAGTCAGCCCAGCAGACTTAAAAAGTCAGTGCTTTGGATCATAGAGCTGCTGATGGCAAAAGGTGTCACTAATTTGGAGAATCATTGTCTGAATTTGTATTTTCTCTTGCATGTGCCTGTATAGTTTCTGTAGCCTCTGTTGCCAATATAGCCACATAGCCATGTACCAGCCATCACCATGCTGGTGAAACTCCTTGTTCAGGGCAGTTGTACAAGAGGGGGGTGTGTGAGATTGTAAGAGCTGTCATCAGGTGTGGAGTGCTGGAGAACATCATTGAAGGAATGTGACCACCTGCTGACCTAAGAGCTGTACTGATGAACTCATAGGCTCCTTACTATTCCTCTGTCCTTGGAATATGCATTACGCTTGGCTTCCTCCATGATAAAAGCCGTCCCAATGACATCGCATGAGATAGTATGGTGTTAAGGTCATCTGGACTGTATATGTGAAAGAACCTACTTAACACCTTTACATAATATTTTAAGAATATGAAGGACAAGTGCAGATTTTATTTTAAACCAAAGAATTAAAGTCTAATAACAAGAATGAAAGGATTTTTAACATTTGATTGATCCTAACTTTAATTATAGATAAATAAATTACACATTTCAGAAAACAATCTCAAGACATAGATAATTCATGTTTCATGCCTTCTATTTTTCTTTATTATGCAGGGTACCAATGTAGGTGATCTCTAAGTCATTTTAATTTTTGAAATTCAAAGTGTTCATTAAACTCATGGTAGCTCATATAGGCACAATCTACTCATTTTTAATTAATAAAGCTTTATAATTCATATATACTTGAAAAACATTTATATGCATATTAAAATATGTATTTTAATTGGTTGAGCTTTGAATGATACATTTGCACTGAGTGTACTCATTTATATCCCAGATGAACTTCAAGGGAAAATCTTTCATCTTTCATTGGAATATTCTGTAAAATCTTTCATTTTGCTCCACAGTCAAGTGATGTTTCCAGTCTCCAATGGTACCTAGTGAGATAAGCACATGAACAGCATCTAGGTGAGAAAAGAGCACAATCAGGGCCATTTTTCCCAGTCCACTTCAGTCTTGACTCTACACCAAGTTAAAGATCTGCTAATTTCCATGGGGTTTTGATATCTCTCATTGCCTTATACAGGAATGAGCCAGGAAACAAATTTAGGAAAACCACAACAAAATACACAGAACTATAATTGTCTTTCTTGTCTCTTAGATTTCTACCAACCACTGCTGTTCGATTAGAACTTTTCTATGGAAAGAAAAATAAAGTTAAAATATATATAAAAACTAGATTTTTAATATAGTTTACTAAATGGCAGGCACCACACCGAACAAAATCCATCTATAATATTATATAATTTTAACTCAAACCCTACAGGGAAGCATATATTTATTTTTAAGATGAAAGAAATGAGACCATAGATGTTCAAACAATAAAGTCAAGATCATAGAACATATCCTAAGTTATCATTGCTTCAGTTTTACTTGGTAAATACTTGAAGCTATCATTAAGTTCATTTAAATGAAAATTTATTGTAATTGTATAGTCATTAAGTCATTGTTAAATGGAGATTTATGATTAGGCAGCTTCAGGTAGAGATTTTCTAATTTAAAATGTATTATTGGCATTTAGAACAATTAATATGCTACTATACTCATGAGAATTGCTTTCTCTCTCATCTATCTAGTTGATTAATGAGAAATTAAAGTGCATAATAAAAGGAACAGATGAAGAAAAAATATCTATTAAGAGACATTTCAATAAGATCTTTCTATAACTAGAATTAATGAACTTTCGTTATTATAATGCATCTATGAATATCTTGGAGAATGATTTATGAATAAAATGGAAAAGTATAAATTACATTTCATAATGACATACATTAAAATGGTTAAATTAGAATTTTTAACTAAAGGAGGAACAGGAGGAAAAGATATTATTCTTAACCTCTCCTCTATTGTGCTCTTACTAGAGCACAACAAACTTTATTTGCATGTTGTTGAATAACTGAATTCATAGTAGATGAATTTACTTTTCATAAAGAACAAATCTGACACAAGAGGAAATGACAGCAATCCAAATAACTTTGTTCACAATAAACACAATAGTATACTTAATCTATAAGCAAAGATAGATCTCATGTCACATAAATCCACTGTCTTCAGGTAAGACTTGCCAACATGTTTTAAGTGGATTCACAAGAACTAGAAGGAAGGAACCTCATATTTACTTGTCAGGTTTATGTGTCAGGCTCTAGAATTAAGAATTGTTCACTTACGTGAGATAGCTTTCAGGGTCATTTTCAGTTAGGATCTTTCATACTCCCACATGTCCAAATGGCAGTGCTTGGAGAGGCATGTTGGAAGCATTCCTTAATTAGTATTTTGGCAAGGATACCAGGGAACTCTTAAAACTTTTACTTTTGCAAACCACTGATCACCTTTTTACATAAAACTTGCTTCATTTGATTTTTTTCTAAGTTTCTTTTCTAGAGCAGAAACATATAATTTCTTCATGGATCAAACTTCATGTTTTGAAATGTAACCTCGTTCACAGCAACATCCACATCCTCTTCACTCAGTTATTTAACAAAATTGCTGATTTTAACAATAGAACTTCTGAGATCCTAAAACAATCATGAGCATGAGAACTATTCAGTTTATATGGAATGTGTGAATTACCTTTGACATCTTTATCACCTTTTGAAAGACAGAAAGTGCTTGAGATTATTCTTAATCTAAATTTTGACAGCGAATCATTATTCATTCCTTCTGTGAAAGTACATGCATTGGTTGTCAGCTTTGTTAGAACTTTCTATAATGTGATTTTATAAAGATGGCTGATAGTCATTTATTTATTCAAACACTTTTAGGATATTGGATACATTTTAGAACTGTGTTAGGTGCTGGATGAGTTTAAGATAATTTTGATTTCTATGTATACTCATTAAGGGCTCACAATTTCGTAAGGAAAAGAATAATCAAATAATTAAATACAATGAGCTAAAGAAAGAAATGTCCAGGTCTACATGGCTTAATTGGTAAATTTAATCCAACATTCAAAAAGGAATAATACCAATCCTTCTCAAATTCTTCCAAAACGTAGAAAAGGAAGAATATATCCAAACTCATTCTGCGAGGTCAGCATTTCCCTGATATAAAAGCCAGGGAAATATACTAAAGAAAACTAAGAACCATGTTACTTGAGGATGATAACATGCAAAAATCCTCAATAAATTATTAACAAAACAAATTCAACAACATATTAAAAGGATTATATACTATGATCAAGCAGGATTTAATCCTGGAATGCAAAAGTGATTCAACATATGAAAATTAATCAGTGTAACATACTACATTTCCAGAAAAATAGTAAACTGCATGATCATGTATTTAAGACAATAAAAGCACTTGACAATGTCCAACCACTTCTCATGATAAAATCACAAAAAATTTTAAAAAGACACTATCTCAACATACAAAGTTCTTGTGTGAAGTATTTCTTCAAATATCATACCCAATGTTGAAAGACTGAAAGATTTTCTGCTAAGATCAGGATTATGGAAAGGGTATTCTTTCTTATCACTTTTATTCAGCATAGGACTGGAAATCCTAAAAATCGCAATTAAACAAGAAAAAGTTGTCAGATTCATCCAACTTTGAGATGAAGAAATAAAATCACCAGTTTTCAGACATGATTTTATACATATATAGAAAACCTTAAATATTCTACAAGAGAACTAATGAACAAATTCAGGAAAGCTGCTTCTAAGTCACCTTAAATTCCCTGTGTCAAAACCAACCTTATAATTGTCCCCTCTACCTTGACTTCAGTGTTCTCTAAAAACATAACACTGCCATGTACACAGATATACAAGCCAGAAATATAAGAAGAATCCTTTATACCTCTTTCACATTTTTCCTATGTACACTTTTTTCTTTTTATCTTCTAAGTATATGCTAATCTCTATAATCCCAGTGACGCCATTCTAATAAAACATTGCATTGATATCAGTGGATTAGCACAGTGGTCTCTAACTACTTTACCTACAATCACTATTATCACCCACAAATGGAAATGATTTAAATTTTATAAATTCTATCCCATTGCTATCTTTTTTATGACTCTTAGAAGGATTTTTAGTTTAAAGGTTAAAGAAATAACTATCATTAACAGAATCTACTGATAGTGCACACTTTAACTCCTGCATACTTCTCTTATCTTGTATGGCTTCCATCTTGCTTTTTAATTTCTTCCTTCAATACCTCCAAAGTGTCATGCTTTGGGAATTTGAACATTCCTCTCTTGGCCTTAAAAGTCTCTTAAACCTCTCTTCCTTTTGTTAACTCATATTCATTAGCTTGTTTATTCATGTTACTCAGAAAATACTGCCTTCACTTCTGACTAGACCACATTCTTTATTCTTTGTACTGATAACATACCTGCAGTTTTTTAAACAATTATCATAGTTTGGGATTACAGATACTGTCTTTGCTGTGAGATTATATACTATGAATAAAGGATTCAATCCTCCTGCTCTCATGATGTGTCTCTCACTTAGTAGGCATTCACAATTTTTGAGTTAATTAATAGATAATCTATACATTAGTGAATCAGAATATCACTCAATGATCACAAAATAATGAACTTCAAATATGTCTTTTGTTTGTTTTATATGATGTCTTAAGGCAGATTTAATTGAATGCTGACATGCAAACTCTGTATTATTTCAGAATATTCTTTTAATAAAAAAAACAATATAACTGGCACCACAGGGTAGATATTTGCCTCCTGATATTGTCATATCCTAATGGCTTCTCATCCATAGTTCACCTGTGTTCTTTCTCTGTTTTAAGACATGACTTCTCTAGATATTTGAATTTGTCTTTACTACTCCAGATGGATACATGAAAAGGGATGACAAAAGGTGACTGTATCCAGTAAGAAGAGAGTCCAGAGAAGGACCAGTAATTGGCAAAAACTTTAAAATTTAAAAAGAAGTTTAAGAGGTTATTGGGTAGGAAGATAACTGGGAGAAAACGGGTCATTGAAACTTAGAAAAGAAAGGGTTTCCGAGAAATAAGCATTTTAAACTGTCCCATCTTACCTTCTTCATCTCCTCACGTGACACGAACAATATTGCAGTTATATCTGTGCTCATACCAGCCTCTGATGTGATCAAACCACAGGCTTCCTACTACTCTAGAGAAAATCAATGATATGGTAAAGAAGTTATTCTTATTGGACAGCAAGTGATAATTTTCCTTTTCTGTTCTGGAATTCTCAAAAAGAAAAATGAAATTCACAACTGGACATCTATGTGGTCAGTCTAAAATAGTGTTTGAGAGAGAACAACTACAAGATTTTAATAGACACTTGCCTTTGCAAGTTATTCTATGTTAGTAGGAAAGCAAGAGTGCAGAGAAGAAGCCCATAGAACTAATTTTGGAAATTCAAGGTACATACCATCCTTTTCCTACTTCTTCCACCCAAAACTCTTATTTTATTCCCACCTCCCCTGAGATATATATATATATATCTACTTACATGATATTTTATATGAATGCATAATAATTTATTTCATATATATATATATACTTGTCTGGTTAATAACTTTAGCTTCTACAGAGAGACTGAGCTTAAGTATAATCTTCTAAATTTGAGAGAGCACAATTCCATACTCCGCAAGCTTCTTGAACCAATTTATCTTCTTTGGCAATTGAATGATAATTCCACAGCAG
Organism: Solenodon paradoxus; assembly: GCA_004363575.1. Taxonomy (NCBI): domain Eukaryota; kingdom Metazoa; phylum Chordata; class Mammalia; order Eulipotyphla; family Solenodontidae; genus Solenodon; species Solenodon paradoxus. The sequence continues at coordinate 59,423 of RJWH01001107.1, forward strand.
CCATATAAAACCTACCATGGGTCCATGGCAGCACAAAAACTACACCCACCATGAACATTAGCAATTCTGGACTGTACGGATTTAACTTTGGATGCAGCTCATTTGATTTCTATATCATTTGTGGTTCTATTATAATCAGGTCAAAATAACTCTTCTAGGTGTTCAGATATAATTGGTTTTATTAAATGATTCCTGAATTGGGCAGCATCTCATCTAACAAGTAGAAAGGAACTGTCAAATGTTCCTTAAGCAATATGCCTTTGCAGACTTGACAATCCCCAAAGTAGTTCTGGTGAAGAAAAAGAAACCATGAAATGGAAGACTAAGTTGATGCACTATAGTAACTGCTTATATGCATCTTACCTTCTACCATTATCCTTCTTCATTTTCCTAAAATGCATTTCCTGAGTTTGAGAATTTGGCAGGTAGTAACAATGCCCCATAAACATGTTTGTTAAATATTTTCGGTTATCTTTTCCATTCAGAAACTTTTCCAAGAAATTTTCAATGATTTTTGTTAGTGCCACATGAACCCAAAAAATTCAAAAAATAAAAATGCGAAATCAAAATATCCTTCGGGTTTCTGTAGACATAAATAATCTGCAGAAGGAACAATTAGATAAAAATTTAACAATTCTTGGTTATATTTACAAATTCTAAAACTGCTTACATGATATTTTATATGAATGCATAATAATTTATTTCATCCAGTCTACTACTCATGGAAATATACATTGTTTCCAATTTTTTTTTTCAAAGACTTTGCAATATTTATCTTTTTATTCTTGTGACATTTTCATATGTGCAATCATATAGAAAACATTTCTAAACTGAAATGACTCATTTGTCAAGTTGATAACATTGGAATATATCTTAACATTGCAGAAAAACATTAAATTTGTCGAGTACATTAAGTTATATTTGATACACAAAATAAGTAAAATTGGAGATCAAAGAAATGTTAGACAAATAATTATCAATATTAACAAAAAAAGAAGAATACAATATTCTACCTATACACAAAAATAATTTACAAACACATTAAATATTTGATATGGAAGGAAAACTTTGATATCTGAAAAAAATAAAAAATACATTTCTAGATAAGTGGAGGATTTACCAAACAAGAAAATAGTATTTAAAATAAGAATTGTTCCCTTGAACTACATTAAAATTAAGAATGCTGTTAATTAAAATATAAATATTAAAAAACAACAATACGTATTCTAGATTTGAAAAAAAAAGACCCTAGTGTAATTAGACTTTTTCTGACTAATGGGAAAAAATAAAAATAAAACTCAAAGTAAGCAAAGAAGAAAGAAATGTTTCAGTATTAAGTGCTTCAAAAATTAATTTTAATAAGATAATAAATAAGATATGAATGCTATAAAGTCAAGGACAAAAGAACATTGTCATTACTTCCGTTGTTCTATTTTTCTGCAGATTTTAATTACTAAAATGGGGGTAGAAGAAGTATAAATATGAAAAGTAAAGTAAAACAAAATACAATATTTTTTAAGATGAAATGCCTTCCAGAGAACATAGTAGAAATCAATAAAACTAAAAAAAAAAGATAAAAGAAACTAAATATAAACATATAAAAACCAATGCTTTTTTATTCTAAAAAGCAATAATTAATAGAAGAGACTACAGTGAAATTTTTGTCCATTTCATAACAGTAAAAATTAAACCGAAATAACCTGCAATTCAGGAAAACGTAAGAAGCATACAAAGAACCACCTAGCACATTTAGTGGATATGAAAACAGACCTTCGAAAGAGCAACAGATTGATGTTGGCTGGAATGTTGAAATATTGCAATGTGAATGATTGTCCCCAAATTAGTCTTCATAAATATTTAATTCCATTCAATATTTAATTCCATTCAACAATTAATGCCATCGAGGAACTAAAATATTAAAATTAAAGTTAATGGAGTTTCCTTTATTAATTCCATTGTTTAAAACAGTAAAGAACTACCACATATTAAACAGATCTATCAATTTTAAAATAAAGACTGGACGAAGAAAAGGAAGGATGACAGAAACTAAATATATCTAGATGTAGACTTCTAAAGAGTAGAAAAAGTGTAAATGCTTAAATATTTTATATTAGGCCAGCTGGTTAACTCCCTTGGCAAGTATCATGCAACAGTCATGTTTCAAATTGCATGCAGTGTCAGATATAATGTACAACTGAAATGCAAAAAATGAAAACAAATGTTTTGTTTCAACTTGACAGCTTAGAAAAAACCTGAACTTATCTCCTCCCATGGACACATCAAATCTACAACTAATTATAAGCATTTTTCTTTTGAAATAAATCTAAAAAATATCAGAACAATTCCTTTAGGTAGGAAAAATGAGAAAAATGTCACATAAAAAAAGGTAAGAAAGGCTGAGACATCATTTGTTTATAGCTCCCTTCTCCTTTGAAGAGTAACGATGGGGAGGGAACTCAAAATTCAGAACTTCTCATAGAGAAGTGAGGGATTTTTATCCCACATAGGGCACCCAGCTTTTAATACCTTCACCTTGAGAGGCAATGTCAAAGATCTAATTTGACAACCAACAATGCTTGCATACCCAGGACTCAGGACTATGGAAAACTGAGACATGCACAGAATTATATGCCCAATGTCCTTGTGCAAAAGCAGTCCTGTGAATCATATTCAATTTGTATTTGAAAATGGTTCATTTGATAATTTTGAAGCATTGGATTGAAGGAAAGTGGTCTGCTTAGATAGTTTCCAGGGATAGCAGCTGATAGAAGCTGAAGTACATGCCATCTTTCAGTTTTCGTTGTTTTGATAAAGCTAAAGGGTGCCATCTTTTTAATTCTTCTTTTACTCTAGATTTTTCCCACTTGATATAAGTCATCTTTATTCTTCAAATGAAAAAGGAAATATAACATTCCAAAAGTTATGAGATGCAGCAAAGACAGTTCTAAAACATTACCTCTGGCAATAAACGCATAACTCAGAGAAAATAAAAAACTCAAACAACCTAACTTCATAATCAAGTACCAACAAAGTGTAATAAATGAAGCCCAAATTTAGTAGAAGGAAGTATTATAAAGATCAGATTAAAAATAAATAAAATAGAGATTAAAATTAACAGAAAATATGGATGAATCAAGAGCTGTTTATTTGAAAAGATAAAATTTACAAATCTTTAACTAGACTCACAAAATAGAAAGGACTGAGACAAACAAAATTATATTGGAGAGTAGGCATTAAAACTGACAACCCAGAAATGCAAGGGATTATAAAGGATTGATACAAACAATTATATGCCAACCAACTGGAAAACCAGATAAAACGGGTAAATGCTTAGAAATACATAATGTCCAAGAATGAATTGATTAAACAGCACAAATATGAACAGATTAATTAGTTTAAAGTGTTGTATCAGTAATCAACAACTCTAAAAAATAATTGTTAGGGCCAGATGACTTTACAAGTGAATTCTATCAAAACTTCAAGGAAGAATTAATATTAGCTCTTCTAAAAATCTGTCCCTAAATTGAAGAATAAGGACATAACCAAATTCATTTCATAAGGCCAGTGTTAACCTGATAACCAAAACCACACAAGGACACCACCAGAAAGGAAAATTGCAAGACAATATCCCTGATGAATATAGATGCAAAATACTTTCATAATACTAACAAATCACACTTAACTGTACATAAAAAGCATTATACATCATGACCAAGTGAAATTTATTCCAGGATACAAGAATCATTCAACATGTGCAAATCAATTAATGTAATATTCCGCATCAACATAAGGAAGGATAAAAATCAAATGATCATATCAACAGATGCAGAGGAAGCATCTGACAAGATTTACCACACATTTTAATAAAAATCCTCAATAAAATGGGAATAAAAGCTACATACCTCAACACAAATAAGACCATATATAATAAACCCACAGCTAACATTATATTCAGTAGTTAAACTGAAAGCTTTTACACTAAGATCAGGAGCAAGACAAAGATGTCCACTCCTGATACTAATATTCAGCATAGTATTGGAAGCCCTAGACAAAGCAGTTGGGCAAGAAAAAGAAATAAAAGATATCCAAATTGAAAATGAAGTGAAACCATCACTATTTCCAGAAGAAATGATGATAAACATTTTTTAAAACCCTGAACACACCATAAAAACTCTTAGAATTAATAAACAAGAGCAGTAAAGTGGCAGACTACCAAAGTAATAGACAAAAATCTGTTGTGTGTTTATGTTATAGTTCAATGAACTATAAGAAAAATAATAAAACTATCCCATTTACAAATGTATCAAAATTTTAAATTCTTAGGAATACACTTAACAAAAGAGGTGAGAGACCTATACAATAAAAACTATGCAACGTTGTTAAAGAACTAGAAGAAGACACAAAGCTATGGAAAGATAATTAGTACTCATGAATGGGAAGAATTACATTGTTAAAATGGTCATTTTACCTAAAGCAATATACAGTTTTAATATAATCCCTATCAAAATTCCATTGGCATTTTTCAAAGAAATGGAATAAAAAATTCTAAAATTTATATAAAATCACAAAGTACCTCACATAGCCATAGTAATTATGAGAAAAAAAGGAAGATAAAGAAGGTGCCACACTCTAGGATTTCAAACTGTACTACAAAATGATAGTAATTAAAATAGTATGGCAGTAGAATAAAAACAGACACAGAATACATGTGGAAAAGTATACATACAGTCAGCAGAAATATGAAAAAAGCTTATAATCACTTATTAGAGAAATGCTAATCAAAATCACAATGAGCTATCATCTCACACTTATGAGAATGACCTATAGCAAGATTATGGAACAAACATACTTTGGTGGCAGTGTGCAGAAAAGGGAAACCTTGCACACTGTTGGTAGGAGTGTAAATTGGTGAAGCCACTTTGGAAATCAGTCTGGAGGTTTCTCAAAAAGTGAAAAACAGGAATTATGCTTAGTGAGATAATCCGGAAGAAGGACAGATATCATATGTCATTCATATGTGGTATATAAAGAAACCAATCAAACAAATGAACTACAACAAACAGAAACCAACATTTAGTCAATAAATCAAACTAGTGGTTACAACAAGGGAATTGGGGAGGGGGGATTGGGCAAATTGGATGGAGGGATCAATTGTCTGCTGAAGGAGAAACTGGAATGTGCCAGTGAACTTACTGTACTATATACAGGTGTGAGGAGTGTGGTGTGATACCGTACAATTGATGAAAAGTGAACCTGCACACGTAAAACTTAGTGTTGTCAAACCATGTTACCTAAATAAAAGATAAAATTTAAATTCATACATAAAAAAAGAAACTGAAAAACGAGTACGCAGATACAGAAAACATACTGGTGGCTAAAACAGGTGGTGGGTGTGGGGAGGTAGGAGAAATAAATGAAGGGAAGGCACAACCTTCCAATTTTAAACAAATAAGTCCTAGGGATATAAAGTAGAGTATGCCAACTATAATTAATAGTATGACATCATATATGTGAAAGTTGCCGAGAATAATTCTTCAAAGCTCTCTTCATTAAAAAATTGTTTTCAACTGCAATTCCTGTGGTGACCATTTTGCAATATACGTAAATATTGAATCACTGCTTTATACCTGAAACTAACGAAGTTTATATATCAGTTATACTTCAATGAAAAAAATAAAATCTGAAAACATATAAAGTTCATTAGGAAAAAACCTGGAGAGTATTTGCATAATCTTTGTGATAGACAAGTGTTTTCTTAGCATGGCATGAGAGCTAGAAGTCATGAAAGTAAAATTAACAGATTGATAGTATAAAATAATAAACTTTAAATAATTCTAAGGGTAAACTATTCATTGGGAAAGTATTTGCCATAAATATGTGCTTCTATAAAACAGTAAGTAAAAGACAAGCTAAAGAAAAAATATCAAAAAATAAAAGACCTATCTAAAGACCTAGAAATATTTTTAAAAGCGTCAAACTTACAAAAATCAAAAGGTCTGCAAATTACTGCAGGATGAATTTTTTTAACCTAGTAGGTAACCAAAGATTGGTTAATCTAATGGTGAGGGGGGAAAGCATTCTTATAGGCTAATTTATGAAGTGTAAATAGATTCTAGAGGGCATAGAGGTAATACCAGATAACACCAAAAATATCTGGACACTCTATCTTGAAAACTTCACTTTTAAGGAAAAAATTCATCAAATCAAAAGTGCAAAGAACTAGTAGAATGTTTCCTGCAATGTGATACATACATTAGCTACAACCTCCCTGTCCATCAAGGCACATTATACATGTATAGCCATACAATAAAATCTTATTAACTCATTAAAGAGAATAACATATTATGTGCCAGCATAAAAGAATTTTTGTTATATGTCACATGACTACACTGCAAACAATGGCCCAAATTGTTTATTACTAATAATTCCATATATATTTATAATGTGTAAAGCAATGTCATAAAGATGTAATAATCACATTTGAAAAACTATGGATAGCTGGGGTTGGGGAACAGTATTTAAAGGAGATATTTTTATTTATGCAAGAGGTCCAAAAGTTATTTCTATGACATACCTTAGCCTTATTTGTTCTTGAGAGCTTTGGGTGATAAATAATATGGGAGGAGGGAAGCGAAGAGGTGAGGGGATGCTCTCTAGACAATGTCCTCAGAGTAGTATTGAATGTATGGGATATCGTCTATGTTTCTAAATCTTCAGTTCTATGACAATGTCCCTCAAAATATATCAAGTTTAATATCTTCTGAGTCCAGACTGAAAGTAGTTGAGAACAGGTATTCCAATCTTCTTTCCAATTTGAAATGTAATATTTTAAAGCATCATATTTTATATGATGTTTTGGGTAATTTTTGTGCATTTCATTTATCAAATGTACTATTTCTCCCTAGTTTGCTTGTAATTTCTATTATGAATTGATGTTGAATGTTGTAAATATTTGTTCTGCATCTTTTGTGGAAATGCAGTCTTTCTCCTATACTCTAATAAAATGAGTAGGCTGCGCTTCATTAAAAGTCTGTAAAACAGTCCACTCATACATGTGTATCACCAAACCAGAGTGAAGACAGAAAGCAGGAATCCACTACTCAGATTTACCATATTTAGGATATGTTATAATGAAAGCATCATCATCTCTAACTTCAAAATCTTCTAGATTTTCCACTATATCAAATTAGTATCAGAAGCATAAAAATAATAGCCTTTGGAGTTCAATAAATATTTATCTATGTCATCCATGATTATTCACCTACAAGTAAAAATAGAGAAAGTTCTCTGCGAGTTCTTAGTATTTTATACTGACCTATACACTGATTTGTCAATGTTTAGCAAGCAGCATTTAAGTAGATGTGCTAGCTCATTTATCATGTATAAACACTTTACAAACAAAACGATTTAATTTCACAGCAATCCAATATTGCTATAAGTATTGCTACTAACATTATTGTAAAGATGAGAAGATACTACAACACCACTTAGGCTTTCCTGAAATTCACTGAAGGAGGTATTATTATGCTACTAAACATACACATCAAGAAAATGAAGTACGGAGAAATTCAGCAAAGATCAAGATTGTCCATTTCACAGAGCAGTAAGATTTAATAAAGAAAATTTCGTCACAAAGTTCATCCTCTTAATTATTTTAACAGGCTTCTTAGTATTTTGTATTTTTATTCTTTACTTTTTTTACTTTTAGTCTTTACTTTTAAGGAAGAATTCCTTAGTGAATGTAATTTTTATTTCTGCATTATTCTGGAGCATCAATAATCTGTTGCCTCTCAAAAAGTTTTGGAGGCCTTGGGATATGACACACTATTTAAACTCAACTGCAGAAATATTCTGCCCGAGTAATGGAAAACATTTTTACTTTGGAAACATTGCAAAATATTACATGGTGATTATTATATTTTCCTATCACGTTTTTATCTTAAATCTGGAAAGAAACTAAATTAAAAAAAAAAAATGAAATGAGGAAGGAAAAAATCCATCGATATAGCTCTGCAAAAATTGGATCTAACAAGCATTTCTTTATTAGCCATGCCAGAAAAAATTGTATTCTTCAGTGTTAGATTGATGAGAGAATCTCAGAAATCCAAATAACATTAGGTTTAGAACAGGCATATATTCAGCTATATACTTTTTAAAAATGTTCTGCACACACCAAGAAAAATGCATTTGTTTACAAGTTGCAAGTACAGCTATGTCTAAATTGCATTTCAAGAAACTTTTAATTCCTTAATAAATAATATAACTCACCTGATCAATGGAGAAGTAGTCAGAGGTTAGAGTTTTGCAATTGCATTAGACTCACTTGGGTTTCAGCATGAACACTCCTGGTTCTAGGTCCCATACTAGATTAGTAGAATCAGAATTTCTGGGGAGTCTAACCTAGAAATAAGCATTTTAACAACCCTCCCACAAACGCTACAAGATGAGAATCAATAGTGATAAAGCATTGTCTTGATTTGGATAGATATTTTCTCTCAACCTCCAGAGAAGCCTTTGTGGGATGCTATTTGACAATATAAATCCCCTAATGAAGGCCCTCAACTCTGTTAGAGGTTTCCTCATTCTAAGTCAAAGTCCAGACAACTTCATCCACTGAGAATTGAGGAGAGGATAGACTGGCTGATAATTCACAAAGAACGGTACAACAGATATAGATGGAGAGTTATTTTGACACTTGGCCTCACAAGGAAAACATCGGAGAATTTATATTGTGGAGGGGGAATTTATATTGTTTATGATGAACAATTGGACCAGTATATAAGCAGAACATACAGTTGAGGCAAATGATGAAAGTGTGAGTGACTATCGCATGTTTCCTGGCAATGCCTCAATGCTACCCACAGTCCACAAAAAGCATCAATTCCAGAAACTCTGCATGTTGAGGAAAGAATAGAGTTTTCAAGCATCCCACACTAACATTCTAAATCTCACTCCATTTTTACTATTTATTATGTTTAGTCTGTCTTGGCACAGAGAATGATAAGAGCTGTTGTGTCACAGAAACAAGGGGAAAGTTAGGGGATGTGAGTAAATTCATTTAGGATCGCAGTATTGGCATGTCTTTTATGGCTTTCACAGCCTTAATGAATATAGGAGAAAGTGAGTAAATGAAAAGAAAGAACATTGTGTGTCTCCTTCTTGTATTTGCACCAAATTCAAAAGTAAAGGAGGAAAATCAGAAAATCAGCAAAAATACATGCTACAGAGAAGGTGATACTTGGAAGAGGCTCTACGTCTACTTTCTTACTACTCACTGCTATAGATGAAGCAAAATCCCCTTCTGATATAATTTTAAAAATACAAGGATTGATGTGTTGCAGAGACAGAAATATGCTTACAGTTTGTCTTGAACAAAGAAGTGTGTTAGGAAATCAGCAGGTAGCTCAGCTTGGTAAATAAATTGGGTAAGATTTTGTTGACACTAGTAAAAGAATAACAGTTCACTCCAGAAACAGAAAAGGAGTCAAACTGTTAGGAAAAAAGAAAAGAACTGCAGATAAACAGTCATATTCACTTAACTTTGATAACTATACAACAGATCACAACACATATTTGAAAGTTGTAGCACCATGAAGAATGCTAAATAAAATCTTTTAGACTTACTTCAGACTTGGTGTTCACAATTCAGGTCTTTCTTAGCAAGGTCCAATGTAAAGCTGATCATAGCTATGGAAATGTCCATGGGTCTTATAAACTCACTGATTGGTTTATCATTTTATAATAGTAAAAATTCATTTGCAAAATGCTTAATTGCCTTTCTTAATTGATGCCTTTCCATTTCTGGGTTGTTGGTTTGTTTAAGTAGATATAACAGAAGGTTAAACCCATCTTTTTAGAAATTGGTTTTATTTCTTCTTTTCTTTATGTTGTTATATGATTTTCAGGATATTGAATTCACACCTCAGTCTGATAGGCTTTGCACCACACCCACCATGAGGATTCTAGTATCTTCTATCACCACCTTATGAACTCCTTCCTTTCCTTGTTCCCTGCCCTGCCCCCACTCCAGCACCCTGTCTTGCATCCTGTGAATCTTGCTGAGATTTGTCTGTTCATACATTTTGTTTCTTTATATCCTATATGTAAGTAAAACAATCTTGTGCTTCTCTTTTTCTTTCTGACTTATTTCTCTTAGCATAATCATCTCCAGTCTATCCAAGTTGTTGCAAAAGTCATGATTTCATATTTTTAACAGCTGCATAGAATTTCATAAATATATATGTGTATATATATGAATATACACCAACATCTTTTTCTGTTGACTGGCATTTAGGTTGTATCCATCTTGGATATTTGAATTGTTCAGTCCATCTTTCTTGCTGCATTTTACAACATTTGGCATATTTCTCAGAACTGTCCTAAGATCTCCTTGATATTTTCCACCCACCTTCAGCCATGTGTTTCTTACTTAAGCTGCTCTTTGATAATAAATCTCAGGTTTTTGCTAAACATCAAATTTGATATGGGGGAAGATTTTAAGCCTTTTAGCACACGAACTTTCACTGGTAAGAAAAGAAGGTTTAGTCTAAGATTCATTTAAACTTATAAATGCTCAGCCTATCTCTTATTTCGCAAGGCTTGTATATAAACTAAGGTAATAATCCATTTTGTGAGGGTGGCATACCTGAAAGTAAAAATCAGTTGGAATATACTATTAAAATAAGCATCTCAGACAAGAGTTTCTAATTTCATAATGGGTATTTTCTTTGAACTGAATGGTTTAGGGGATTTTTGCTACATGTGATATCTTTTCCTTGTTCTTTCTCAAGACCAGTCTACAATAACAGAAGAGTGGAGGGGGTGGGGGAAAGGTATGGCATTTGACAGAGAATTATTTGAATGTTATTCCCTTACCTAATAGTGCTATGATATATCTAGCAGCTAAGAACATTATTAACTTTTCTTTCCAATGCCAGCAAAATCTCAGTTTTCTAAGATTTATTTATTGGGAACTGCAGTGTTGTGGGAAGTGTTTCATTGTTTATTCAAGACACTAATTTTATGAGAATATAAGTTAAAATAAAAACTTTGGATTTTGATGACACATGCTCGTGAAAACTTGAAGTGGTAGGAAAGAAGAGTTGTACAACTTTTGGCAGGAGTCAGGGTGAGCAAAAGTTCTGTTGCTAAGTGAGCACTGGCCTTTCAGATCTCTCAGTGGTGAGTTAAGAATAAAGGTCTCTATATTCAAGTAAACATACAGAGGTTCTTCTGTTCCCCACATGAACTTGCACATGAGCAATAATCACAGCATTGGAAAGATGGAAGACCAAGAGGACAGAAAAAGGATACCTTTGGTTCCAGAACTACCTCCTGAAAAAAAGAAAGACTTATCAGGCTCTCAAAGCCTCCTAGGGAAAGCAGGCACTTTTGGATAAGAAGAGAAAAGGAAAAGAGCTCAGGTTTAAATGACTAGAGTGGTTTCTACATGATGCTTAGTCATAGCCATGATGCCTGGTGGCAAGAGCAATGCAGGGTACACCTCAAATGACTAGAGTGAAACGTCATGGCTTGTGCATGCCAGATGACCACTTCTTGACTTCATTGTATGCATCAAAAGGATTAATAGGGTAAGTTTACTGGTACAGAGAACCATTGGAAGACTTCGCCAGAAAAAAATTTTCAGTGGTGTCTTTGTCAAAATAACCTTCACAAAAATGCTCCATACAGTAGAATCATATGTGATCTGGGGATTTTCAAACCTGAAGTCTGTCCAATGACTCATCTTGAAATGTGGGCAAGCTAAGGTCAAGAATAAGATTATTTCTCTGACAGGATATGCCTCTGACATAGTATTGGAGGAGCACCTGGGGAAGTTTGGTGTCATTTGCCTGGGAGACCTCACTCATGAAATTGCATTTCCGGGGAAGTACTTCCAGGGAATTTCAGGGTTCTTGTGCCCTTTTTGTCTCTCAGTGGTTTGTCATGCCACCAAAAAGAGTGGGCTTCCTATCAAGGAGATGGGCTGGCCTGGCTATTGAGGTGAACATATCACTCAGCTCATCTGACAGCTGACCTAAATCCAGAATTGTCATCCAATATCTTCAGAGAAGATTATTTTCTCCTTTCCTCATAAATTGAAAAGGAAGAGTCAAGGGAAAGATGGTGAGGTTCATGCAGGCACTTCTCATCAAAGCCCAGGTCCGAGGAAAGGTTCCTTTGTATTTTCCATGTTGGTCATCACTGTATTCTTTGAAATTAAGGGACTCTTATGCCATGGAGAAGGGATTCCTGCTTTGTCACATCATCTGTCCTGGGGTTTAATGGTTAATGAATACCCAAGCTTTTGTATGAGAAAATGGTAGACAAAACCCACAAGCATATTTGAACTTGGGGTTCCTAGGCCCTTGTTTTGGAAAGAACTTCAAATAGAAGAGCACAAAAACAGTGCTCAGTTTCCTCTGCTGTGAGTCCACATTCTAACTTTTTAGTGAGACTGCTTTGAGAACTCTCAGACTTGACTGGCTCTAATGTATCTAGTATCTATGTGTATCTAATCGCTTTCTTTATCCAAACCTGTGATTGTCCTTTTCTCTAGCTCAAGATTTTAACCTATTCTTGTATTTAGAAGAAGATCCTTTCTCTAGGATAACATGCATTACATACAATTTTTTCAACGTTTAGAGTGTTATTGGTCCTTTCTCAGGACTTAAGCATTTTATATGAGGAAGTCCTGCACTATCAGAATTGGTCGCCAAGGTCCTGACCTTGCTCATCTCTAACTCCAAGTCCTATGGATGACTAAAGCTTTTTCCCTTCAAGCTGCTAGGTAGTGAATCAGCAAACACAGTGGGAAGGGAATAGGCAGTCTTCCAATCAAAAAGGCAAGAGACCATGAGTGGTACCAATCTAATGTCCTCCAATAAAATGGGATCCACTAGGAGGTCCATGGGTGGGAATAAGGGTTACTAGTCTCCTTAAAAACCTGAGCCTGTAGCTCCTCATGGCCTGTCCCCTCTTAGAATGCAGCCACCCTTATCCTATTGCTTAAAGGTTGTGCTATTTTCAATAATTTCCATTTGATTTTGCTTTCAAATAGCTGTTCTGACTTCTTTGTCTCCAAAGTGTGTGGGCCCAATGAAATATCTTCTCAGGCACACAAGAATCCTGGAGCATGACCCTAAGATCCTGGCACTAAAAATCTAATTGGGTATTTACTATTGAAAACCCAGTGGTGGATTGGGGAGCCACTGTGCTGTCGATAACTGGGAAATATTCATCAGGTATTTCTGCTTTTCCTAATGATCAGTCCTCTGCTTAAAACCCAAATTAGGGCATGCCCTGATGGAGTAGCAGTTAGGTCAATCATCACCAAAGAAGTCCAACTTACATACCCCTGGGTTCGAGTCCCAGGTCTAGGCGGGGGGAGGTGGTGGGGAGATGGGGGACAACCAGTGTGAACAACTAAATAGAAATTAAATAAAATCTTACCCAAAGTAATAGCAGGTTTAATGCAACTCCCATTAAAATTCCATGGGCTTATTTCAAGAAAAATAGAAAAAAAAAATTTGTATGGAACAATAAAAGATCCCAAATAGCCAAAGTAATCATTAGAAAAAAAGAAGGCATCTGGAGGATTACACTGCCAGACTTTTAACTATCTGACAGAGCAACAGTGATCAAAACAGTATGGTACTGACATAATATCAGAGGCACAGATCAGTGAAAAAGAACTGAATCACCAGAAACTAACTCACTCATATACAGTCAGCTAATCTACAACAAAGGAGCCAAAAGCATACGATGAAAAAAGGGAACACATTGGCACTGTTGGTGGGAGTGCAAATTGGTGCAACCCATATGGAAAACAGTTTGGAGATCCCTCAAAAAACTGAAAATGAAATCCCATATAATTTTGTCATTCTACTTCTGGGTATCTACCCAAAAGATACAAAAACACCCATTTGAAGAGATGCATCCCCATGTTTATTGTGGCCCTATTTATAATAACTAAGAATTGGAAATTACCTAAGTGCCCAACATCAGATGAATGGATAAAGAAGATGTGGTGCATATGGAATACTATACAGCCCTTAGAAGAGATGAAACCCAGTTATTAGAATCAACATGAATGGAACAAGAGGGGATTATGCTAAGTGAAAGTCAAAAGAAGAACGTTAGATACCAGATAGGCGGAGTGTGAATACACAAAACAAAGGAACAGATGAAACATAACCAACCCTGAAATATGTGCAATGGAACTTAGGCTACCAAAAAGGAATGGGGTGGGTGGGTTCAAAAGGTGGTAGAGCCGAATGGACAATGGGGAAGAACACTTGGTGATTTGGTAGAAGGCATGGTGTGTTAAAAAAATAACTAAGAAATGGGGAACCTATACATAGGAAATTATTTTAATGTGTAGAATAATTACTACAATAAAAATAGACTTAAAAAGAATATAGAAAATATAGACTAACATAGCTATATAGAAGAACTAAGAATTTTGGGAAATAAATGTTTGTCCCTTGTTATCTTGTCACAAAAGTATAATAGGACCTAATATTTTGCTTAGCTTGACTGAAATATTGTAATAGAGGCATCAGGACACACAGTGATCATAGCCTGGCTGTCACAGGGGCCCCAGTGATCAAATGGCTTGCATACCACCTGGTGGAAAGGTATATGACAGGTTTTAGACTGTCTATGTGCTGCATGTGAGCATTTAGTTAACTGTAAACTGGGTTAGACGGAGCACTGGACATGGCATGTGGAATCTGTAAAATTACACAGTATGGAGTGTGAGGTCTGCTGTACAAAGGTACAGATTTATAATTAGATGAATCGCAATCTATTTAAATGGTTCATAAAGGCTAATTTTAAATGTCTTTCAGTATTTAATTATTGACGTTCAAGAGTACTTGAATTTAAAATGCAATGAATACAAGAACTAGTATTACTTCTGGCTTTAGTATTAGTTCTAGTATTAGTGTTAGTACTAGTTTCGTAGTCAAGAAGAACATCCGTAATTAGAGAAAGTGGCAGAGCAATTAAAATACCTTTGTAAGAGAAGGAAGAATGTGAATACACTAAAAATGGACAAAGAAATAGATTTAAAATAAATGTTTATGGTAGCCATGGCTAATAAATAAGCATGGAGGACACTCCACTAAAGATACTTGTGACTATGGAAGTCATGTAGGTTCTGCAGTGAGATTTCAAACAGTGGAAACTATAACGAAACAGTGCTTGTGTTGGAACAAGTGAGATGAATTTCTTTTCTTTTTCTTTTATACTTTTATGATGAAAATACAAGCAAAAATAAGCAAATAACCAAGCTTATCTGATATGCTTATAAATGGGATGAATGAGATATCATTCTGAATTACCACATGATGCAAATCATTACTCTTTCATCAGAAATATGCTATTCATAATAGAGCCCCATTTGCTAAACACAGTGTGTTTCTCAGGTACTTGTACTAAATACGTAATGAATACGTAAATGATATATTTATATAGCCCTCTTATTCATGAAAAGGATACTACAGATATCAACTAATTGAATAAATTATGTTGAAATGCCATTCACATGTGCCATCTAGTGGTTAAAGAATTCACTGTGTTCTTGTTTTGTTTTTTCCAGCCAATAGTACTATTCTACAAGTGTGGCCTGTTCCTGGGACAAAGTAGTCAAAAATGAAAACAAACCAGAAAAATGTGTATTTCCTCCTGGCTACTTTTTCAAGTTTTGCCTTCCTTTCACAAGAGTTCTGACTTTATTTGTTCCTTGGTATCCTCTGCGTGTGTGTGTGTGTGTGCATGTGTGCATGTGTGTGTGTGTGCATATCCATAGCTGTTTGGAAGATGAACTGAAGGGGACTTAAGTTCCGCCATACTGGATTTTATGGAACAATTGGTAGTAACAACAGGCTTTGAGCTCTTCCTGATAGGATTGATCTTAGATGAGATCCTAACCTCCCAGGAAGGGACTAGCAGCCCAGAGCTGACACGGACACGACAGCTCGGAGCCACCAGCTCACACAGATGCACATTTAGAGCAACTTTTGTGTCACAATAGCTGAGGGATGTGCTATCTGCACTGCTAAACAATCTTTTGTCTTTTCCTGAATTCAAGTTGCTGAAATAATCGTAAATAGAAGGTGGTGGAACATTTATCTATTCAGGCTACTATAACCAAATAGATAAATTGGGTGGGTTATAAACAAGAAACATTTGTTTCTCACAGTTTTTGAAGCTGAGAAGTCCAAGATGCAGGCATCAGCAAATTCATGTGTAATAAGGCTTCCTTGAATGTCTCCTTACAGTAATTCCACATGACAAGGGAGTTTTCAAAGATCTTTTTATAAACCCAATAACCTTTGGGCATTAGGATTTTAACATATGAATGTGCAGGGCAGGCATACAAATATTCAGCCTGTAGCAGTTAACCCGTTTACTGTAAGTTAATTGTGTAGGGCAGGTAGAATAAAGTTGAGGGGAGGTGTGAGAAATTTGTAGATCATGCCCTGTGAAGAACTTCACTGGTGAATGAGCAATTTTGAATGTTTTCTAATTTTCCTTATTTTTTTTTATATTAAGAAAGTGATGCAGAGATACCATGGCTTGAAATCTGCAGGGAGGCATATAGATGTATGAATAGTGGACAAACTGGCAAAACCTGAAGGAGACCCCAGGGGGATCTCAGTTTAGCAATCTGCGTCTAGTACAGACCCCTAGATACTTGAGCCATTTTCTCCAGGTTACCTGTACACATCTAAAGCCCCTAGCCCTCATATACATACACAATCAATCTTGCCTGAGTGAGAGGCAGGCCCCTTAGTTCCCACACACACACGTGTGTATTCTCTTGATGTAAACTTAACTAGTGATTTCTACTTTTAATACACTCGCTGTGTGTTGCTGCCCACCAACTCTCTACGAATTCTTTCTGGATGAAGTCAGTATCTCATTATAATTAGTATTATAATTCCCAATTTACAGATTAGGAAATTGAAACTCAGAGGTTAAAAGAATTTTTGTCAAGTTTC
Source organism: Solenodon paradoxus (assembly GCA_004363575.1). Lineage (NCBI taxonomy): Eukaryota > Metazoa > Chordata > Mammalia > Eulipotyphla > Solenodontidae > Solenodon > Solenodon paradoxus. The sequence continues at coordinate 76,432 of RJWH01001107.1, forward strand.
CTCATTAGTATAAGGGCCTGTTATTCTAATTCTTTTTATTGTTTTTCTTCACCAGAACCACTAAGCAATGCATTAAATTGTTTAGAGTTAACTGAAGTATCAAATATTCAGTCTTAGTGTTAAATCTTTACTTTTTCCCCCTTGCACTCCAGTTCCCTGGGGCTGACTCAAAGGAGTCTGACATTTGGGATACCAATGTCAAAAAGAAACACTAATATCCCTACACAAAAAATACATAACACAGAACTTCTTACACCAAATAGAATTCCACACAATTAATTAATAAAAAGGAAAGGGACAAGACATTATATTTATATCTTTGTCCCTAACACTCTCTGCAAGCATTTTTAAGGAAGGAAGGGACAGAAGGAAGCATCTTTATTATTTTGGTTTTTCACCCCAGCCCCGAGTGAACCTAGCAAATCTGGGTACGTGGGTTATACATGGTCTGCACCAAAGAGCCTGCCCCAGAGGATCCTAACCTCTTCAGAGACTTTAGGTAGAGATGGACCTGATACTTCTAGAACAAAACTTAAACATCAGAAGATACATCCAAATTCATATCATGAAAATTTTAAAAGTGTATCCCAAAAGTATAGATGGAAATGTTCTAGGTTCGTATTTTCAAGACAATCTGAGTTTCACAAGATTCACCCTATTTAAAGATACCACCATATTTGGAGTATGATTTGTTTTGATTTTGTTACATCTACCCATATTAGGATTAAAGCCTGTTTTTCAATATCTTGGACATGTGGTAGCAGCCAATACTCATTTCCAAACCCTTAATTGCTTTAGCTTAACTGCTTGAGGCTGGCAATAATAGGACTTCATTTTTTGTCCACAGAGCACTTAATTTAGGCAAAGAAGCATTCCTCACTTGAAAACCCAAATGGCCCCACCTCTAACTCTACCCTAATGTTTTTGGTGATGGAGGCCAGGGAACTCTGCAAGCCTATTGAAAGACTGTGGAATTTTGATTTATAAGAAAATATATATATATTTAGTCATTCAGATAAACAAAATACAAGTCTCATATATATTTGGTCTTCATCCTATTCCTGGCTCACAGATCCCAAAGTTCTTGGGATTCCTACATGAATGAAGTGAATTATGAAGGCACCTAATGTTGGAGGCTGATTACCAGAACAAAGCAAATGATCAGACTGTAACTTCGAGTCCCACCCGCAGACTACAGAGGAGGGGAGAAATGTGGAGAGTGGATTCAATTGCGGTGCACGGGAGAATGATTTAATGTCAGGCATAGGCAATGAAGCCTTCATTAAAAACCAAGATGGTGTTCCGAGCATCTTCGGTTGATGACCTTACAGAGATGCTGGGAGGTTAGCACACCTGGAGAGGGAATGGAAATTAGGCACATAGTTTGCCTTTTTCATTTCTTCAACAGGAAGATTCTGGATTACACACTTTCTAATTATTGGTATTGGTGAGTAAAGAGGATTCCTGTGTTCTATGAGCCACTCGGACAAATTAATCAAACCTGAGGAAGGAATCATGGGAAATTGATTGATACAGCCAGTTAGAAACACAAGTAATAAATAGCCCAGGCCACGACAGGCATTTTCGGTGGAGGGTCTTGGTAGGTTGAGGGGTTAACCTGCGAAACCTGACACTATCTCCTGGTAGATAATTTGCCCGACAAAAAGGGATATAAACAAATCTAAACTTCTGCCATAACTTTTTGGCAGTATTCTGTCATCAGCTGTTACCCTGACAAGAGGGCCTAAAACAGGAAACAAGCTAATGTCATTTGCATTTACATATTTTTATAAACTCACACTTCTTGTGTCATTTCCCTGTCACTTTAGAACTAAATGGTCTCTGTAAAATGACTCCCTGTAGTTTGTGAAGTGTGTGCCTCACCTTGACATGTTATCAATTGATTGCTGCCTTTTAGGTTTTCTGAAAGGTAAATGCTGTGAGCCAATCAAGGGAGTTTAATGTATTTGCATCTTCTTACTACCTGCCCATGGTCTAGCACAGATGTACTAAAAACCTGCAATCACCGTTTTTTCTAAATTCCAGGAATGAATCTCTTTGCATCCTGGTACATATAGCTTTGGATTTGAGAAAGCACAATCAATAAATTCATTATTTTTACTGATAAAGAGATGTTACTGATCATTCCTCTTGGTCTTTCCAAACCTAAGAAATGTTCATATAATCTTCGAGATATGTTGTCTTTGATCAGTATTTACCCACTTATTTTTAAATGCATCCTGCTGGCAAAAGATTGTGAAGCAACACAAAACTTAGACATATGTATGCAAAGCTACAGGTGGCAAATAGAACATTTCTTCTAACTCGCATGTTTTATCTTTAAACTGCATGGGAATTTTGCATTCTATTCCACAATTCATTCATTAAATATTAGGTATATACTCTGTGTCAGATATTGTTACAAGCATATAGCAATGAATACGTACTTGTATTTGTTGTTTTTGAATCTAATGTTTTAAACAACTTATCATAAGTAAAAAATAAAACAGTAACACCCCAAAATCCAAGAATAAAACTGATAAACCAAGACAGGGCAATTATAGCTTCAGGACACCAGTCACACCACTGCACATCCTGGAAACATGTGCCCTCCAGTTACAGAAGCAGGGACTTCAGTTAATTACCATTTTCATTCTCAGAATACAAAGTCAACAGTAAAGTTAACATTTACTCCGCATGAAAATTCTTGGAAATATCATTAGAACTATACAGGTTGTCTTCGTTTTTGTGTCACTAAGATGTGCCTACATTCTGAAAAGGCAGATGGAAATCCACTTCAATACCTGTAGGAAATATATAGAGACTTTAAAAATCATTCTTGACACGTGAATGTCCAGCCCTCATTGACGTCAGCACTGTAGTGGTCATCAGTGCTTCTAATCTTAACTGTATTGTTTCTTCAGGATTTTCTGCATCTGCTGATCAGCTTCAAAAAGGATCTCTCCTTAGGAAAAGCAAGAATCCCCTGGAACACAAACCTTTGAACTTCTTTCCACATCAAAGTGCTAAACATCACTCCTATTCCCTTTTACTGACCGGGAATCAAGGCTGGGGGAAAATACTAAATTCCTCAGTGATAGCTTTGTCTTAAATGATTTTGTTTTAATCACAAGGTTTAATTCCAAAAATAAACATGTGATTAATTGTGCAGTTTGTGGGTCTATGTTCTGAATGGAGACAGCTATTACAGTGATTAGATATAGTACAAGTGATTTCCTATTAGGGTCAAAATTCAGTTCTCTGTAACTTCAGGGACTGGGTAAACCTGCCTGAAACCCAGTTCCACCTGGAGCCCTCAAGTGAATCATTTCAAGAGATTATGAAGGTCTCTTCCATGCATGGATGTGGATGTGTGGTTCTCTTGCAGTGGACATCCCCAAGAATTGAGAACTTGTAGAACGGTTAAATAGAGAAGTAGAGAGATATCACAACATACAACTGCACACCCATAAGACAGGGGTCCTCAACCAGGAGTGTGCATCAGAGTCACGTGTGTCACTGGTATGAGATTTGTTTTAAAATTCAGATTGAAGTCCAGTGCTTATTAAACCTTAACTGAGAAGCGCCTAACAGTACATATCTTTTGAAAATACCACAGATGATTCTGATTCAGATACTACTATTGAACTAGTACTAAAGACCATTTTATTCCTGATTATAATATGGGGCTCTTTATGACTTAAACTTACCATGTCCGACAGCCAGAATTGAGAAGGCTTAATGTTCTATTCACCTCAGTCTTTCATAATTTACATGAATGACAACAGTTAAACTCCAAAGCCACTACTGTCTTCAGCACAGAAATTCTGAGTTTTGCCCATTTCTTGTACATAACCCTACACCTGTGTACAGCAGCAGGCTAAGGTCAAGTTGGTGTTAAAGGCAGGATCGCTCCCCAACACTAAAGGATTGTAAATATGTAACCTTCTTCCCACCAATAAGAGGAATTGACTATTTTATATTTGAAATTTTAAGGTCAGTTTATTAAGCTCAGTGATGAAATCTATCAGAAGAATATTCTCCTGAAAATTATTTTTTCTTAGAAAAAAAGAAAGGAAAATCGACACCCTCTCAGCAAAGCCACAGATGCTGTGGCAGTCAAGCCTCTCCGCAGACGGGAACAGTCCATTCAGTCGGTCAGATCGCTGTCTGGGTCAGCAGGACTGCAGTCTGGGTCCTCCTCATCCTCCTCCAGCTCCAGGTCATCCATTTCCTGGAACAGAGACTCATCCACCTCCACATTGTTGCCAGCTGCAAGAGACAAAAGATTTCACCTTCATCTTATATTCAGAATAAAACTCACTGGCAGGACCAAGTAGAAACTTCTAAATGTGCACTGGGAGGTGAAAGTGATGAAATCCTAATGTGCTATTGCAAACTCTGTACTGCAGACTCACACGTTTCAAGAACGACTTCACAGCTCCAGTGCAGTCTAAATATTCAGTGATTTAAAAAAAAAAAAAAAGCCTTCCTAGAATGAATTATTTATGATGTAACAGAAGTTAAAAACAATGATAACATGTCCTAGTTCTACAAAGTTCTTCACCACTGACCATGAGACCCGTTAACACCAGGCAGGCCTTTTCTCCTCCAATATTGGCAAGTATGTACATCGTTAAAACCCAACTATACTTGTTACTTAATTGATTGACCTTCATACACTTAGTTCTTCTTACAACCAAAGGTATGCCTTTCCAAGATTCCAAATGCCTACAGGAAGGCCTGCAGAAAGCAACACCCAGGCCTTGCATTAAACGATTCAGTCTATCTGAAGTACACAAAGGTGGGACATTACAAGACTCTTAAATAACCAAAAATGATCCTCTTTCAGTCCTCTCAGACACTAACTCACCAACAATCAATTCAATGAAAATGAGTCTTGCTTTTGCCTATTAAGTAGTTCAGTAATAAAATATAATTTGCTAATTAAATCCAGGCCAAAGAATAATTTACTCTGGGAGGGATAATGAAGACCTCACAGAGCAGATGACTTTGAAATACCTTAGTGATCAATTTCAAACAATTTTGGAGGAAGTACATACAAAGGAAGAGAGAAAAGGTAACACTGAATACTTTTACTAGATCAAAAGATTCTTGAGGAAAAATGCCTGAAGAAAACACAGATGAAGGTCAGATTGAAGGCTAGTACAAGCCAATCTTTTCTTCTAAGGAGTAGAGAACCACCAAAAGATTTTAGGGGGTCCACCTGGTGGCCCAGCAATCTAGTGCACCCTGGGAGGAGTCCTACACACATCCCAAGGTCCCAAGTTCAAGACCCGGGGCCAGGGGAACAACCAATGTGAGCAACTAAATAAAATCTAAATAAAGTGCTTTTTCCGCCTCTCTCTGCCTGCCTACTTGCCTTCACTTCTGCCTGTAACTTTCCTTCAAAAAAATTTTAGGAAGCAAAATGCTATTAAATATGAGTTAGAAATACAACCTCAAAAGTGACTACTATAGTGTAGGTGAGGGCACTAGAAGGAAGAAACTGAAGCAGGGAGGGAAGAAGCTACCATAGAAATCCAGGTAAAAAATGATGAAAACCTTCAGATCAGAAGTAAAGAGTTAAAAACATATTTCAGAAGCAGAATCAACAATTTTGGGTAAGTTTTAAATATGAATAGATACCTGATCCATCACACAGAAAGAAGTTAAGAATGAATGAAGACAGTAAAACTTCTAATCTACGAGAGATCAAGGGAAAGCTCTTTAGATCCAGAATTTTCCAACAAAATAGCTAGAAAAATGAGCCTCTAATAATAAGGGGGAGAGGGTACCCTGGGGAGTAGAGGTTAGGTCAATCTCCTCCAGAGAAAAGCAGGCTACATGGCCCTGGGTTCAAGTAGGGGGAGATAAACAGTGTGGACAACCAAAATAAAAAATAAAGTGCTTCTTCCTCCTCTCTCTTCCTGCTGGCCTAGCTACTCCCCTTTGTTTCTCTTGCAGCTTTCCTTTGAAAAAAAAAAAAAATTAAAATTAAAGAATAAAAATAAGAAAAACAGATGAGAGATCCTCATTGATTTTGCTTTTTTGTTTTTTTTAAAGAGTGGGGAAGACTGAAATATCTTGGAACAAAGATGTAAGATGTATAAAAACATACTGAGACTATAAAAATCTTGGAGCAAGAATGTAAGATATATACATAACAATGCTGAGTGTCACTAAGGGCCCGCTCAGGTTGCAGTGGGCCACAGCAGCACTGCTCCTTAACCTTCTCCAGCAGGCAGTCCAGGAACAAGGTCAAAGGCCAGGTGACAGACAATTCCCAGCTGACAAGAAGGGGACGACAGAGGCTGAAGTACAGAAAGTAGGGTGCGATCTGAGCTGTGACTGAGCATGGAGTCCTGTTTAAGAAACACACAGAGGCCACGAGCTACATGAAGGTACAGAATTTTCTCCCTAGAGCTTCAGCTGCCAGGACAGTCTTGGCGTATAGCAGGGGTACAATAAGTATTTGTGGATGGATGAATGGAAGGGTGAAAGAGGGTAAGGGTTAGGCTACAATGGAGAAGGAGAGCACAGGGAACTGTCCCAAGACAGCAAGAGTGTATGAAGGGTAAGATTTTTGGTTAGAGGGCATGCGAGGAGTTCTGGATTTGAGATTTCTATAAAGCTCGATGACAGACCATGGAATACAGTTTCCACAGACTGGATACTAGAAATGAGGAAAATAGGTTACCTGAGTCAGAGTGGCCTGAGTTAGTATTAGAGGATAATATGATCAAAAATATTTATCTGTTACTATCTTTAATGTTGCTTAAGTTACCGGAAAACGTAAAAAATATATTGCTATAATTAAAGGTATAATCAAACATCTGAATATATTTTTCAGAATGTTATTTCTTTAGTCTTAGGGGGAAAAATTCATTGTTATCACTGATTTCAAGGTTTAGTATTACAAACAGTCCATCATGTCCATGTGGAATTCTAACATTAACTTACCATCCTCCAAGAACTGGATATCAGATGTGTCAAGATTATGATCAGTTTCAAATAGCTGTTTCCCTTAAAGAAAGAAAATACGTTTCATTTAAACAGCATAGCATTCCTTCATCTTCCCGAGAGCTCTTTAAAGGGTATAATTATCCAAGACAACAAGTCTGTGTTTCTGGGAATTTAAATAAGCTTATATTTGGCAAGTAGCTATAAGGCATATAAGGCACATATGCAACAAAATGGAAAAGTGAAAACCTAGTCTGCCTTGGAGACATAGAAATGCAAACGGGTTTGACTCTGCCGCTTCTAAGACTTGTGATCCTGAAAGTCATAGTAACTCTATCTCAGGATCCATCTAATACTGAAATCAAAGACAAGGTGTAAAATTGTAATTATGTGTGACCAGACATCGTCATGGAGAGAACACTGTCTCTTCTGGTCCTAGATGCCAAAGTTATTATTCTCCTCTGGACACCTGTCCAAATGACCCTGCTATGTAAGAAGTAGCACAGGAAGGTTTGGGGGAAGGAGGAGGAGTATGTCATACCACTTAATTTGTTCTTTCCTGCTTGTTCTTCTTCCTTCATTCGTTTCTTTTTAATTTCTAAGAGTTCCGCATCAAACTTGGCCTTCCAACTTAAGAAATTCTCAATTGTTACAGGAGTACCATGAAATAATTGCTTAGAAAATAAAAAAGACATGTATCAGATGTGATATTTAAGACAGATATGTGAAACATTTTAAAACGTAAAGCTTAATGATCTTCTAGACAAAAAGATATAGTCACTTGCAGGAAAAACAGAAAAATTAATGTTTTAAGTTTTGAAATACTTAATTTTATTTCTCTGCTCTGGTTACTCAATGATTCTGAAAATTTACTCTGGAAAAGTTTGGTTGTTTATTATAAAAATAAAGATACTATACAACATATTCCCATTGCTGTTTACTGTTAAGAAGCTGTTACTGACAGTATTACTGTTTCTTAAAACACATCAATTTGTAACACTAATATAGCTTATCCTTTTTAACTTCATTTCAGAGTTTGAGGTTTTTTTCCACATTTAGTAATTATCTAAATTATTCTGGTAGGAGATTTATAAGTCTAAACTCTATAAGTGAAATAATTTGTCTTTCTTAATCTTACCTATATAAGCTTTAACTAAGCTTTACTACTGCTGTTTATTAATCATTACTCATGCTATGCCACCAACTTAAAAGGCATTTCTAAAATTTTACTTTATTCTTGTAATTTCCAAAAAATTACATTTTCAAAACCTAAAACTAAAAAAAGATTTAAATAATATAACTTTTAAATATACCTTCTCAGCTTCTTCTGCTTCTTTTTCTTTTTGTTTCTTTTCTTCTTCTCTTCTAGTTTTTATTTGATCTACTATTTCATTTAATTTTTCTTGCACAGCTGTCACTAAGGTAAAAATCATCACCATACCAAGATTTTCTTCTGCCTGTTCAATGGAAAAAAAAAAAAAGCAAAAAGTTATCGTTTAAAAGTGTTACATGAGGCGCTCAGACACTTGGATAAACAATCATTTAAGGACTGAGCATATATAAATAAAAGTTTTGTAAACTTAAAAAATCATCTACTTTACTATATCCAACCTAAAACAGACATTTCAGTAATTTTCTTTAATAATAATAAATGTAGGTAGAAAATTCTTTCCTATAGTAGCTAATGACACCAATTCTCTGACATGTTTTCATGTTTTAGTTCTTTTCGGATATTTTAAGAGCTGTGACAACAAACTGAAATTTGAAGCCAATGTGATTTTTTAATATAGTAAATAAAAATGTAGGTACTTTTGTTAAGTTTTTAAAATCTACTTTTCTTTTGTTTTGAAATGGGTTAAAATTAAATATGAAAGCATCTCTAATCTATGAAAGAGACAGAATTCAAAAGCTATTTGGATGCTGGTCACTGAAAACAGAATAAAATAAACAAGATATCTTGTTTATCTACAGAAACAAGAAGGAAGTTTTCGAAGGAAGTAGATCCCCACCTTAAAAAAAAATCCAACACATACAAGCTGGACTCCAGACCAGAAGCAACAGAGATTCCCAAGCATTCCTCTGACAGACAAGGCTGGCCTCAGCAGAATTTGAGTGGGTATTTCATCTCCTGGGCCCTCGGTGAACACTGGGATTCAATTCAGCACCTATAATCCTCTTAGGAGAACTCTGGAGTGCTCCAAGCAACCACCCCAAATCTGACTCTAAACAAGCCTTCTGAGGGCCAAGCCCATATTAAGACTGCCCCCTGGACAGTGGCAGGGATGACCACAAACCTGCAACCTCCTCTTCTCCATAGGGAGTCACTCAGTCTGAACATTAAATGCTCTCTGATGTCTCTTACCCATTGTTAAATATCATTTAAATCTGTCTACTAGTTTCTATCAACACCAATACACCTCTAACCGAGGACACATCGTCTTCAGCCTGGAATATTACAACAAACCCCGAACTGGTCTTCTTAGAATCTCTGATCTTGTCATCCCAACATCAACTTCTTTGACCACGCACATACACACAGAACTGATCCTGGTCTCGTTTAAAACCCCTCAGGAGAAAGAGAATACTGGATAAAGATAAATTGTTAACGTTTCTGTATGTTTCTCCACACAGGAGAAAGAGCGTGCTGCATGACGCTTTAGGAATTAACTCCTTTAGTTCTATTGCATATTACTACTAATCTCAAGTTTGAAGCTCAAGTTATTCAGTATGATTGGATGTTCCGGAAGGAAATACCTTCTCTCTCTCTCTCTCATTCCCAGGCCCTCACAAGCTGTTCATCTACCCTGAAACTCTTCTACTTGCTTGATTACCTGGCAAACTCTTCCTTCAGGTCTCAGCTTCCTCTTGGAAGATTCTCCAGTGCTCAAGCCTGTCTACTCAAACAATCTTGTACTTCTCCTGTCAGTACTTTTCATACAGAGTAGTGATTTCTAGTTTACTAAATCATCTTTCTCCCTACAGTATAAAATGTATTAGGTGGGGTGTGTGGGGGGAGGGTATCTGTCTTTGTTACCTAATTTAATGCTTGAGAGATTTCAGAACATATCCCCAAAGTGCTTCAATAGAAAATCAAAAAAAGAATCACTTATAAAGACACTAGACAACCATAAGTCATACGAAATATTTCTACATCCTAAAAGTTAATGAATTTCAAAATTATTTTCATCTTGTTTGTTTTTTTTTCTTTTTCTAAATGAAAACATCTAACTTTAACAATTTTGGACAGATACCTCATTGAAACCCTAACTTGACACATCAGTTTGAAAGGCAACTTAGCAGAGTATAGGAAATACTTAAGCATGTATAAGCTTTAATCCAGCAATTCTACTTCTAGAAAACACTGGACTAATATACTCACCAGTAAATCACTCTTTTCATTTACTGAAAAAATATGAGTGTCTACTATGCTCCAGGTACTAGGGGTTCAATGCTCTAAAAATTTACAAATAGTGATATACAGGAATGTTCAAATAACTAAATATTAAATCAGGCTAAATGAAATAATTATAAGTCATTTCAAAACAGATATGTGAATTACCCATTCAGAGAAAATCCATGCAGTTGCCAAAAATGATTTTTATATTTGTTTACTAAAATGGCAAAATTTTGACATGTGAAAAAAAAAGAATATTATAAAACATTAAGTAAAGAATGTTTTAATTTAAGGACTATGAATATAAGTATGAGAAAAAATGTCTGGAATTATATCACCTCAAAGTATAATAGGCAGTTATACCTAGTTAGTGAGATTAACAGCTACCTTCTTTTTTTCATGCTTCTCTGTATTTTCTAAGTTTTTAGTAATATGAATTATTTTGACAATGAAGATGAAGACTATTTTTTGGGAAAAAAGTATAAATATCTCCTCGATACATCTGATTTCAGGTAAATATCAGAAAGAAGTCGAAACTTCCTTTTTGCAAGAAAGGAGTTTAAATATAAATAACACAAAACACAAAGAAAAAGCTACTCTCATCAATTTATATTAATATGTGATTAACTGATGAAAGCATACCATCCCAGGTTCTCTGCAGTGTTTTCAAATAAAGCATGTTAAGTAGAATTATATTAGAATTAGTATCATTCATACTTGATAACAGTGAATAGGGCCCAGGATCAGTATAAATTCATGTTTGATAAGTTCTCTTTCAATCTTCATCCTCGAATAGCTCCAGACATTTTTAAAATATCATTGCTGTTGTTTGTGAGTTTAGGGAGGAGAGACAGAAAAATAAAAAATCAGTAAGCAGCCCTTTCTTCCCAATGGTGGGCAACTAACTTGTACAGGTCAGAGGGGGAACTCTAAAGCGCTGGCACATTTAACTGTCCATGGTACATGAACATTCTGAGAACCAAATGACAAGTGTGTTCATTATTTACAGCACCTATTAATCTTTTATTACCTTTTAAAAGTCATAAAGCCGCCTGAGTTTCAAACAGGTTATAGAGACAATTTCTTTTAAATTTTAAAGATACACTGAGAAAAATAAAGATGCTCTGTGATACATACATATAATATATATATCATGAATTCTGCTTGTTCGGTGTATGCTTCTATGTCTTTAAGAGCATTTTCTGACTCTTAAAATTTATGTATACTATTTAAAACCAATAAAATGACATTACAAAACATAAAGTATTGTTATTTCCTTACCTGTAATGCTAATAATTTTAAAATGTCTGAGACATCATTATCTTCTAGATTTTCCTGGGAGAATATTTCATAAAGGGGGGCTTCATCTGGGTATTTTTCACTGTATGTAAACTTGAGGGTCGTCTGCACAGCTAGAGACACAAAGAAGAGTTTGCTATGAACATCTTAAAATGTAAAGTACACAGAGGTCAACATCTTTGCTGACTCATAATTAATATACAATGTGTCAATGAAAGGCAGCACAACGGATTTCCCAGACAGATTATCACTAACATCGACGAAACGTACCACAAAGGTTAAGTGAAAACAAATTATAGGAACACCAAAAGTCACTTCTAACACCTGAAATACATTTACTACTTATTAGTATTTCACCACATTGCGTGTCTGAAAAAGAGAATGGAAAAACGGAATTTCTATTTTAAAGGAAAGGTACAGGCAGGATGAATGAAGGTAAGCAGGCAGACAGACAGGAAGAGAGAGACGTTCACACTGGTTGCTTCTGCCAGGACCCAGCACTCAAAACTCCTTAAGGTGAACAAAAAGCACTAACTAGAATTCATAAAAAAAGAACACTGCCTTATTTCATTTTCAGGTTTCTGCCAGAGCCGTTCCCAGCGCAGAAGATCTGGATTTTGCTGACAGTCTATTTCTGTCTGCACAAGCAAACAGCCTAGCTGCTAGACAACACGCTTCTGAACTGGACAGTTTGGGAGGTTGTCTGAGAAACTCAACCTCACTCACCATACGTTTTTGCTCTTTGGGCCTGATGTACCAATTCACCGATCTGACAACTACATAAGAGTGAGATTCTTACAGGAAAATCAGTGCAAAGCTTCGCACTGTAGCCTAGGCCACTAAATCGTCAATTCCACTAAACTGCATCAGCAGTAGAACTAAATATTTTCTGTGATAACTAGTCACAGATGATCCTTCGTCTAGATATCACCTAAAAATTCTAAACTCATCTCTGAAAACTCATACTTTAATTATTAAAACTTGGTGAGTTTATTTCAAATCTAGATTTCTCTCATGGGGGGTGAGGGATAAACCTTAAACACCCTAAAATGCACTGGCTTGCCATTTTTGTCTTAACTTGGAGATGTCAACAGGAGTTTTATGAGTCATGGGTATAAAAAAGCAATTTAGTATTAGATTAGAAAGAAATAGAAGTCTTTTAAAAACTAACACATTCTTAATTTTATTACTAGAAATAAACTTTTATAAATGTATTGATGTACTAGACATTCATTATAGAAAAATATAAGAACACACTGGAGGAATAATAAGATCAATAAATATCTCATCATTAGGAAGGGATCACTGTACCATTTATATGTTAAAAGTATATCAGGTATTTTTAAAGGGCATTTAAAGTATTTTTCTATGAATATACTTACATTTTAAGCAAAACACAAAAGGATGTTCCAGTTACATCTTAGATTATGTACACATACATAATATCTACATATAAATACAGGTGTAAATAACTGCACCCAACATCCTTTTAATTAGATTTCAGTTATTGCTCAACTTCATTTTCAATTGTGCAAGATAAACTTAGCTATCAAATGATACCACTAAAATTGGTATTAATGACCTTTTAAGCAGAGTTTTAATTCACAGGCATAACAGGGAAACAAATTCTTTGCGGTTAATATCAACTTACATAAGGTTTTTAACAAATTATAGTATTAACTGAACTGTATTAAAGGTGGATATGAACTTCAGGTACGCCTCTCCCCAAACCTGCCAAGTTTAAACGAATGTAATTCATTCTGATTTATTAGTTTTATAGCTACTTTATTCTAATGTGTACTTTTGTCTTCGTTCTCTAGTTGAATAATGGTTTTTAATGCACGTAGATATTTAAGTAACAGCTGAAAGAAACATGTAGAAAGGTGATTTTCCAGTCCAATTTCTAACAGCAAATATCGAGTAAACAATCTACTATCCACAAAGGAAAAGCGGTCATGGAAAATAAGTCAATTGACTACCACACAACCACTGAAATATGTACACATATTAGTCTTGTTTTAGAAAAAAAATCCTACTGTTTCTCCGTCTGCTGTTAATATGTTTCCTTTTTTTATAACTAAGTTTATTGTTTCAGAATAAGAATATATCTCATTTGCTCCCTCTGTTTGTCTAAAAGTCATGTTTCTATAGTAAATACTGATGAGAAACACAATATTCAAACTGGATTCCTTTTTTTTTAAAGGGAGGAAGGGAGAGGAGGGAGGGAGAAGAGGGAGGGAAGGCGGCAGCAAAAGGGGTAAAGGGAAGGGGGAAGAGAAGAAGAGGGGGAAGAATGGGATGCGGGGAGGGGAGAGAAGGGAAGGAAATGAAAGCACTTTGATTTACTTATTTACTTGTTTTGGTTGTTTTCCCCAGAACCCGGGTCCTTGGGCTTTATTTGGTCTATGTCCCAACTGAGGGCTTAGTGCCTGAGCTACCAGCGTATGTCCAGTCTAGATTCCTTCTATTAAAGGAAATGTGTAGGCAGGAATGAGATGAACAGACAAGCAGGCAGGGAGAGGAGAAAGAAGCACTTCATTTTATTTTTTATTTAGTTCAGCTTGGTTGTCGCCCAAGTCTGCAAACCCAGGCCCCTGTACGTGGATGTACGTGGACCGTGCTCGAAACACTGCTCCACTCTAACCACTACTCCACTGGGTGCATCACACTGGATTCTTAATAGCACCTTAGGACTTCCACACCTGCCATGCCCAGCATGGAGGCAGCAGAATGATCAAATTCCCGAGGCTTACAAAGCTTTCAAGCAAGTATTTTTTATTAGACTTACTTTCCTCATTTTCTCCAGCCTCCGACGTCACAGTGATGGTGAAACTGGGTGGGTTTTCCGACAATACTGCAAGAGAATATACAAAAGTTTAAGTTACTAAGATGCTTCCTAATGCAGAGGCTTTTCCTTATTAGCAAAACAGATGCTGATCCCTAGTCTGTATTTCCATTACTACAAATATAAATTGAACATTCAAATGCTAATAAAGCATCTGTCAATTTTCTATTTAAATCTAGAGATGTCTGTAATCTGGAAATACCTATAGTAGATGCCCTCTAGAGTGAGAGAAAATAAATTGAAATAATTTATCTTTTAATTTAAAATTTCCACCTATATATGGAAAATTACATTCTAAAAACTTCCCAAGTGGAATGACCAAAAAAAGTCGATGCTTCTGATATCCAGTATTATCACTAATTCTTGTACTTATATATTCTGAGGCATAATTTTGCCTCTATGACAGAGCAAATATTAACAATTACAACATGTCTCTTTTAGCTCTTTCTACCACTTCATCTCTAAAACAGCCATTACTCTTTCACAAATTATTGAACCTCCTCCATCTTTTACAGAATTACACAATTAGTCATAAATTCAAACATCAAACTGCTTACAATAAAATTAAGACAAGAAATGCAAATATTTATATAAGAAAATCCTATATAGCAGTTTAGAGTCCAATGTCTATCTGATCCCATACATCTATTTAATCTATTGTCACAAGAATACCGGAAAAACTCTCTGACAGGTCCTAGATTAGTTCTTGGCAGTATCTAAAAATTCAATAAATTCTGACTCAGTGAAAGGAAGGAGGAAAAAAAAAGACAATAAAGATAACTTGACTTCAGAACCATGAGAAGCATAAACGAGAGGAGTCTGGGCCACCAGTGGCTGCTGCAGAGCATGAGGAAAAGTCTGAGCCTCACTCCAGGTCCCTATCAAGGCTGGGGCAGTTCAGCAGCCTGTTTCTGAACTGAAAAAGCTAAGGGAATCGCTAAAGAAGTCACCAGGGAAGCTACTTAGCTTTTCCTACTCAAGAACTTCTAAACCCTTCATTAATATTCATGATCAATAAAATTCCCAAGACACAGGCCCTCCTTTTAATTGGAACTAGAAAGTCCTTGAAGCAAGGATGACCACCTATGATCACTAGAAAGGTGTTGGTCAGGAAGATGAAGACTGATTGGAGGCACATTTTAATAGCCTCTGGGAGTCCAGCTCACACTGAAAGTGTTGCTGAAAGGCAATCAGATGAAAGCTTTTATAATATGATTAGCCCTACCTATTTTTTAACATTGTGTATAAAATATATTTGATGTAGTTCATTGCTACTTCTTTTCATGACCAACTTTAGCATTTACATGTGGTGAAAAGTAAGCAGTGACACTACAAAAATAAAGGTTCAACCCACTAATATTCCAACCTATTTCCATTTTCAAGGACCCTGGGAAGCTTTAGTTAGGGGTCATACACCCGATAACAGCAGCTAACATTTTGTGGGCATTACTCTGCACCGTGTGCGCTGTGCTGTGCATTTACATTAGTGTGCTGTGATTTTACACTGTGACCATATTTCACCAAATTTAAAACATCCAGTATGCGATGCACCCACTTTAGGTACCACAAAGAAAGAATAAAGAAGCTGCCAACTAAACTTTGAAATGTCACCCACTGAAAGACAAACTTACATTTCAAATACATTACAAATGCCTTAGAATCAATGAAATACTCTATCATCCCAAGTTTTTAAATGCGAGCTATGAGATGAAAGAGTTTGTATTATTTATTTAAAGCTATACAGCTAATAAATGGCAGAGCTGAATAAACTGTCTAGAATTTCATTTAGAAAAGAAAACCATTTCTCCAGCTGAGAAATTTCAGAGATAGGCTCTGAAATAAAGCACAATGGTAATTAGAGAGAAAAGGAATGCGTGTGAAAATAAGACTGTAGTAAGGGCATAATAGCAAATGCAGGAAACATTTAAAAACTATACAGGGATGAATAAATTATTAAATTTGGTGGATGTGTGTGTGGGGGAGAAGAAAACTAGTTGAAAAATGAGCTGTGGACAGTGACAGGTTTTAATAGTAACAATGGGCAGAATTTTATTTCTGAACAGGAAGATGAATCTAGCGACAGTGCATAAAATGGCAGGAGACAAGACTAGAGGTGGCCTGAAACCTCGGAGCTAACTGAGACCGAACCGACAAGTTAATGAGACTGAATTAGGCTGTCAGGACTGGGAAATGCAAGGGACAGGAGGGGTTTATGACGGTGACGGGTAACACTGTGAACTTTCAGGCCCGGGATGGTGACAAAAACAAAAACTTTAAAAAAAATCAACTATGATACATTTGAAGGACACAGGTTAACTAGTTGGAGCTGAAGGTATCAAACATGCAATCAGAAACTGGCAAACGGGGGTAAAGACAGCTGGGCTCGAATTTAATTTGCGATCATTCAAAAAGTGAGAGGTAAAGCCATCAGACTAAGTGAGATGGCCAAAGAGAAAACAGAAAAGGAGGGGCCAGCATCAGCTCCGAAAGGAATTCACAATTTGGGGGCTAATGTAAGAGGGAAAAGTGCCCCAGATTAAAAGAAAAGCAGCAGCCATGACAGATAAAAACAAACTCAAGAGACAGCAGCGTTATGAAAGTCAACGGAGGAGCACTTCAGAAGAATGTGAAGGATGATTCTCCCCATCCCACCCCATCCTGCCCACTCTCTCTTGTCAGAGATTTTTCTAGCAAGCAGACTTTCATCACACCATTATTAGTCTATAGCAGCAGTTCTCTGCACAGTGCGTTGGGATCCATTGTGAGAAAGGGGTGGGCTCATGGCCAACACACTAGAAAGCATCCACAGGCTAGTCTACTTCACTGTGGAGCCACGCCACCTACTGAGATTTGGGTATTAGTGGGTCTGACATGGCAGTGTCTCTATTGTGCATTGTGATGTCTATGTAACTACTAATTGCAAGGACAGAGGGATGAGAGGCCATGACCCACTGGACAGTAGGACATATCTAAAAAGCCCTCTGTGAGCTGGCCCCTGCTTACTGCCAGGCCTCATTTTCCATGACTTTCGCTTGTCACTTTTTGTTTGAGACCTACTAAGCTGCCTGTCCTTGGAAGAAATTTTGTCCTCTTGGTCATGCTTCTGCCCAGGCTGTGTCCTTCCCCTAGTCTCATTCCCTTGGTAACTCCTTCTGACCCCTCAGGTCTCCAAAGCAACTCAGTCCCCACTCCCTACGCTCCGGCTGCATCCTGCACGTATCTCCCTAAATATCACTCTGCTGTAAGTGACTGATCCCATGTC
The DNA here is from genome assembly GCA_004363575.1 of Solenodon paradoxus. Taxonomy (NCBI): domain Eukaryota; kingdom Metazoa; phylum Chordata; class Mammalia; order Eulipotyphla; family Solenodontidae; genus Solenodon; species Solenodon paradoxus. The sequence goes on from RJWH01001107.1 coordinate 94,195, forward strand.
TTTACTCAAAAGACTGAGTTTCTAACAATACACCCAGCAACTATCTGTAAATGAGGAAACCAGAAGGACACAGGGGTGCCAGCAAGAACATCACCAAACTACCCTGGGAGCCAGAAGGAACTGGGAGGCAAGACATACAAGAAAGAAGCTGACGATCTCTCAATCCATGAGATACGATGACGAGACGCATGTTCAGAAAAAGCATGGGAATGAAAGAACTGGAGGACAACAGAGTTTATGCACAGAAAGAGGAATTTCGGGACAAAATTTTTAAATGGCATTCCCTAAGTGTGGTTATGAAAATGGAAATCAAAACAGTTAACTGATAACGGCAAGGAATTATCAAGTCATATTATCAGAAGAATCAGCAACTAAGATGGTAAATCACTAGTAAAGAGTATCTTATATTTACTGAACAGAATTTACACTTAGAATCTTCCGCATTCACAGATACGCAAACCCAGGTGTGGAGAGATTGCACCACTTGTCCAAGGTGACAGTGCTCTTACTGACCACAACAGCGCACATCACAGAGAAAAAGCTGTGAACCAGGTACAACAAAAGTTTACTGAGAACATCTAAGAGTCCCCAGTATCTACTCTCTGTCCCCAGTATCTACTCTCTGTCCCCAGTATCTCCTTCCAGTTATGCCATTTTTGACTGAGTGAACTGTCTGGCCAGAAATTTCTCAGGCTGCCTTTCAGCTAGGTCTAAACAAAGGACTAAATTTTTCAGTTAATGAAAGAAAGAAATCCCTTGACAGTTTTTAAGATATGTCCTTAAGAAACTGCTCTTTACTTCTTCCCCCTTCGTTTCTTTATCTACTCTACTGCATGGATAAGAAATGCCACCATCTTGACCACGGGGTTGAGGTTACATCTCAGGGATGACAGAACAAAGCAGCAGCCTGGGTCCCTGAGGAATCCTTGGACTTACAGCTACCACAACTATCTTTTATGTGAAGAGCAAAAACTTTTACCTTTTAAAAACCATTGGTTTGGAGGGGGGTCTTCTGTCAGCACTGAACCTAACAGACAAATCAAACATGGAAAGGGGTAATATTCCAAAGCTTAGAAGTGATTAATAAAGGGATGGGAAAGTTATCTAAGTGGACTTGGAAAGATAATGGGTCCTGAGTTCTGATGAAAGGAAAAATCTCATTCCAGGGCATTACCCAATGCAATGGGGTAAATCAAAGGAAGATGAGCCTTCACTAAGGCTACTAAATTCCCACCATGGTGAGTGGATAAAGATACTTTTGAGAAAGAGAGTAAGGTTGTTGGGCATAATAGAAGGCACTAATGGAAAAGCAGGAGAATTGTTAGGTAACATAGGGACATGAGGATAAACTACAAAATGAAGGATGTTGTCAACAACATGTCAATAATGGAGGCAGTAGCTGTCAAGTACACTAAACTAAAAGGACAGTGGCATTAGACTTTCGTAAAGAACCACACTCCGTATTAAAATACGTCCCTCTGGTTCTTAGGGAGTGAAACAAATATAGGACATGTACACCTTTTTACACCTTGAAAGATTAACTAAAATTAAGAAAATTTGGTTTTGGTTAGTCTGAAACCAACCAATTTGATCCAACAAAACTCTGCACAGTCAGAGATTTTGATAAAGAAATGGAAATAATCAAATTATACACTGCAGAAGGAGCTTAGCAGGTGAAACACTGCTGCAGGACCATGCGGTATCAGGAGAGTCTACAACTAGGAAGACTAGAGTCATCAGAGGGTTGGATCAAGGTGCAATCAAGCTACAGAAAAGACAAAAAGAAACTGTACTGTAATGAGTTATAATCTACAATAAATAAACACTGCACCCAAATTTCTCTGCAAACAGTCAAGCCATCAGTTCAGAGGTTAGGCAAGGTGTGACTATGGACGGCTGGATCATGCCGCTTCAGCATCCAGAAAAGGGTGATAATGTGCTTAACAAAAGCTACTCTGTCAAGTACTCAGTCCTCCATGAAAAAGGAAAGAAACAAAAGCACATCTATTTTCTTGATCAACAGCACTGTCCATTTACCAAATCTAATATTAAATGTGATTCAACATGTTAGAAAACATCAATTAATATTTCTTGGCAAAGTAACATAAAAAGCTCTTAAATTCACCCATTGAAAATAAAGTATGAAATAAACACAAAAGGCTGTAGAACTATAATAAACCTTGCAAATCCTCAAGACTTTAAAAGACAAACATGGCAACATTTTATCCCAAAATCCTGTCTTTTCCCTGAGAAGCTTGATAAAGAACATGATCGTAAGGCAAAGTTCCTAAAGAACCAGAAATTAAGACATCTCATTTTAATTTATCTGTTGCAATGCTGATAGGAATGCTGACAAGAATTAGAGACAGATGGGCTCTGCTGAAACTGCAGAATACTTGAATACCTCAAAGGTTCATAAATTGTCTTTTATTTTCCTGGTTCAGAATCCTCAAGCACCTTTGCACATGACAAGAATTTCACATACTGAACTAGATCAGAGACTAAGTACAATTTGAAAGAGTCACGGATTCTTTTAAGTTAAAAATGTATCAATGTTTATATGCATAGTATCCAATGAGCAACACCTTATGTTCAAAGAAATGAAAGAGCACCCCTTACATTTTATTGACTGGGGCTACCAGCATTCATGCCAATTACATTTCCAAAGTAGAAGGAAAGACCAAACATCACCATTAAAAATATATCCAACAACTGACCCTATGAAGTTTCATTTAGATATTAATATATAAGCAAGGATAGAGAAGGGAGGCAGACTCCATACACACTCACCCAGTTAATGAAACTCAAAAACCCCTCTTCACTCATCCCCTTAACATCCTCACAGCACAGCTGTACTGCTGGTGAGAGAGACCATGAACAGGACTGGAGCTATACAGGGGAAGCTGAGAGGCATCTGCCTGTTGGCAAAGCAGAACAAAATTTGCTACCATTGCAAGCAGTGGTCAAAAGGTGGAGCTAAGAAAACTAAGCTTAACAATACAAAAGGGAGAGGGGCTAGAGTTTATGAATTGAAATATAACATACCTTACACCCTGAATTCTGACACCAGTGGGGGACAACCCTCAATGCAAGAGTCAGGAAATGTATATCCTGCAAACCTAATTGCTGATTATTTTGACTTTATCTTGTCACTCTTCAAAATCGGAATGCAATGTGAGAAGCCAGATTGACATGGTTACGTGCAGATTTTTCAGAATCCAAAGGTACGCTTGTATTAATACTGAAGAATTCACTTTCTTTAAACTATACCCAACTACCTTCTAATGGAAGTAATTTGCTCCTCATTCCTGTTGGAACTAGATCCCAAGACCCACGTGTCTGGAAGGTAAGGGAATAAGAAAGAGTTCCAGACATGACTCAACAGCAAACCTCCCTATCATGCTGGCCAACCCGGATCAGGTCACATAACTTTCCTGAACCTTGCTTGTAACAAGAAGTTCAGGTTAGATGTGTCTAATATCCCTTCCATTGGAACAACCTGTGAATCTACAGTGCAACTGAAATTAGGGTCATTATCATTCACTGGGCATATTCATTCACTGCCAGAATATTAAAACAGAAAGGAAAAAAGCGATAAACTTCAGGGAAAAAGCTGCTTTCAAAACTGACTCGGGGCAACTTCGAGAACAGCATCCTGAATCCCATAAACTTTAAGACACCATGGTAAAAAAGAAAAACACAAACAAGAAACAGTTTCGCCCAATAAAGGTGAAAATGTGAAAACGGACTCCCTTTCGGACCGAAAACCTGCTCTTGCCTGGAGCATCTGTTTTCCTGTTTTTCGCTAAAACCCCAGGTTGCTGTAAGTTACACAAAACTCCAAGTGCCCCGAGCTAATTCCAGGCCTGACACTGCCCAGCACCTCGCCAGTCTCGCGCAGACTTCGGGGTTTCGGGGCACAGGCGGAGTAGGGGAAACAGTCGGGGAGTCCTGCTAAACGCCTGAACATCTCGGGAGAAGAACTTAGGCAGAGAGCGGTGGGCAACGTGGCCACGCGGCCTCGCGGTCCCCGGCTCCATCCCGACGCAGGAGGCCAAGTGCCGCGGCGGCAGCAGCCCGATGGCTGCGGGCTCGCGGTCGCGGAAGTCACCTGTGAAGGAGTCGGGATAGATGGACTCCAGAGCTTCTAGCTCGTTGCGCTGCTCCTCGCCGTAATCTGTCATCGTGGTCTTGGCTGCTGCCCATGGATCGCCCAGACACCCAGGCGGCGCGCTGCAGCCAAGACCGCCGCCGCGCCGGGAGAGCGGGCGGCAGCCGGGCGGACGCAGGCGCAGAGTGCCCGGCTGGGAGGCCCCGAGGCCCAAAGCCAGGGCCGGCCTTCAGAGCAACAGCCGGGCGCCGGCCTCCGCCTGCTCCCTAGTTCTGCGTTCCACTCATTAGGCCTGGCCAGCGGGTCTCCTATTAGCTGCCTGTCCCACGCCTGCTCGGGATTTGCTGGAATGCGTTTACCGCCGGGTCTGGCATTCGCCACGGACACCTAGAGCCGGTTCCGGAGCTTTGCGGAGCCTGAGTCTGTGAAGCCCCTCAGCGCCGCATCGTCGATCGACGTGTCTGGTCTGAAGGCCGGCTCGGCACTGGGGTGAACGCCGAGGGCGCACCCAAACCTCTGCGGTGGGCGTGCTGGTTGGCTGGGCACGCGTCGTCAGGTAGGTTAAACGCGGAGCCTAGTGATTGCTGCGGTAGAGGAACCTTGCAGCTAGGGGCCACCCCTAGGGATTGGGGAGGGGCCGGAGACCCCTGTAGAGGGGTGTAGGGTAGAGCAGGCGCTCCGTGAGTGCTCGGGGGGCGGGGATCCGGAAGAAGCTGCTTAGGGTGTGAGTAAATCCCGGGAAACGTAGACTGAAGTCCGGAGATCTAGGCTCGAGGGTCACCTTTGTAAGCTTTACGTTGAATTTGCAAAATCAGCACGCCTGGACATAAAATTCAGGTTGCCTGTGATGGCGTAGCGAAGTAAGATAAGTATCGAGACCCAGAAAGTGTACCTAACCTTTGATTTAGGCTGATAGAATTGAGGAAGTAATACTTAAAATGACCCAGTTCATTACAGCAGTTATAACAGAAAATTTTCAGAGAAAACATAATGGCAAAAGCTAAGAAAGTGACTAAGTCAACATGATGCTTTTATGAAAAGAATATCAAGCATTGAGATATTTATGTTTATAATAAAAGAAGTTAGGAGAAAAGAGAAGACTGTGTGAAAATACTTGAACATATTAAAAGATGTCTCCGACTTATTTGTATCCCCTTTGTTCTTTTTTTATATTCAAGCTGGTTTCATTTGGGTTGTGTGGGAACGTTTTTAAATAAGAATCTTCCTAATAATGAAATTTTCGCCTGTTAAAATGATGAAGGCCCATGGACCAGAAAGTGTCTTGATCTTTTATATGGAAAGAAAGAAAAGTTGATTTGGGGGCATTCTTTAACACTTTTCAGCAAAAAAGTGAGACGTCTCCTGTGAATGGTAATTCAGATCTGAAGTACCATATGAAATAACTTTGCAAATACAAAGTGTTTGTTTTTCTGGATAAAGTTCTGGGTAGTCAGTGGTTTGTTATCAGGGAAAGAAAGGACTCCTTAGCAGAGGCAGCAGCCAGTGTAAAGGTCCTTAGATGAGAGCGCATGGTGCTTTAGAAGCCAGTGTTACTGGCGCACAGTGAAGTGCAGTGTGTGGTGGAGCAAATAGTTTGCCGATCATGTAGAATCATTGGAGGGTCTAAGGCTCACAATGGACTTTCTACCTTCTGGGCACATCACAGTCAGCAATAATGACCAAAGATAACAGAATTTATTACAGGACTGTCTTACAGTTTTACATCTGCCAGACGTACCGAAACAAGTAGCTCAACCTTTTTGGTGCTCGCAAATTATGTGAGCAGCGTTCCTGTCATAATAAACATCTACATGCAGCTCCCTGCACTGGCACTGCCAGAGGAATGACACCAAATCATTCTATCAGAACAACGTGCAATCACCAAAGGCCTGAGAACAGATTCTGCTGAAAACTCCCCAAAGGAGACACCTTCCCCTTCTGACTATATAAAAAACCTTCCCCCACCTAACTGATGCTGTCTTCACTCTGAATACAACCCACCTGCACATACTCTAATAAACCTTAAATTCTCTTTAAAACTTTATCTCAGACAAACCTAACATTTTTTGGTGCCAAAACCCAGGAGGGGATGAAGAATTTTCTCTCCCTTTCCCTGCTGGCCTGCTTTTCCACATTGGTCATCTAATCTGCCTGTTTACATGCCCACCTCTGGACAGTGATGGTGAGTAGAGACTCTGTCCCTGTTCTGTAAATCCTCTTTTCCTTTAAATCCTGCCCCCCCCCCCCCTTTCTTCTAAGGTCTCTGCCCTTGCTTGACTCTTCCTTTGATCCCCTCTTTCCATTCCCTCCCCTTCCCCTCTTCATGCCACCGCCCCTCATCCTCCTCCCAAACTTCTGGAACCCCTCCCTAGTCATCAGTTTCTTCTGCCTTATGCTCCCCCTGCTCCAGCTTGTTCTCCCCCTCCTCGTATCCGCTCCTGGACTAGTCCACCCTGGCCGTTCCCATACTTCCCCCTCCAGGAAGTGTATGGAACCCAAGGACTGGTTCACAGCCACATTCCCTTCTCTGTGACAGATCTGACCCAAATTGAATGCCTTGTCTTCTTCTTTTCAGGTCCTTCTGCTTTTATCCGTGAATTTGAATATGTCACTCAATCTTATGATCTCATCTGGCAAGACTTCTATATGATTCTTTCTTCCTGTCTCGCCCATAACTAAAAGGAATGTATTTGGCAGGCAGCCACCAATTATATTCACAATTCTGTCCACCCCACTGACGCTACTTTTCCTGAAGGCTCTGCTGAGATGCCTCTTAATAACCCAAACTGGACCTGTCAGACTAATTTTCCTGGCCTCTTAAGCCATAAATGGTCACCTGCCTCTTGGCCAGCTTGCAAACCTTGGCCAATAAGGCAGTTAATTATGACATATTTAATGAACTTACCTAGGGCTCCTATGAAAATCTTACCCTTTTCCTTTCCCAGCTATAAATACCCTCCAAAAATATACAACTTTAGGCCCAACCTCCCTTGAAGGGGTTCTCAATATACATTTAATTTCTCAATCCACCCGTGATACCTGCCAAAAACTTACGAAGGTAGATATGGACCCTCAGAAAGATCTTGTAACCCTGACCTTAAGATCTTTACTAATAGAGGTAAGGAAGCATCAGAAATCAGAAAGCAAAATGAGATCAGGCTAAAACCATGGCTAAGCATCAAACGTTCCCAACACCCACTGGCCACAAAGCCTGGTGAGTACAGCCAGAAACAGCCTCCCGGGCCTTGCTTCAGATGTGGCAAGGAAGGCCATTGGGCAAAATCGTGCCCAAACCCATGGCCTCCTCTAGGACCCTGTCCCCAATGTGGACAGAAAGGACACTGGAAATTGGACTGTGGTATGGACCTGCTGAACCTTCTGTGTTTGTCCAACAAAGACCGGGTCCCACCCGGGTCCCATCTTCGCTTCCATCACTATGATGGAAGCTCAGGTAGCAGGTAAGCCCATCTCATTTGTACATGATACGGCATTCACCTCTTCTGCCCTCCCTGAATTTAATAGGACACCTGTGTCTTCCTCTGTCTCTGTTATGGGGGTTGAAGGAATCATCTCCTAGCCCTTAGCCACCCCCGCTTTTGCCCTGCCAATTTCACAACACTCCCGTTGCTGACTCACTTCTCATATTTTCCAAATGCCCAGCCCCTGTTTTAGGTTTTGACATGGTCACTAAATTCCAGACTCAAATCACCAGTCACTCTCCCCGACCCAGAAACTTCCTCCTCTTAGCACCACAGGCATCTTCCTCTTCTCCCTACCCCATCGAACCCATTGGTCGGAACACTGCCACACCATCTTGAACCTCACGTCACACATCTATTACTATTCATCTTAAAGATCCCCAAAGATTTCCTAGTAAACCTCAGATCCCATTATACTCAAGGGGCAAGGACTCCAGCCCACTATAGATCATTTCCTATGGACTGGACTCTTGCAACCCATCAACTTGCCTTTTAATACTATGTCCTCCCTGTTAAAAAACCTGATGGCATTAATCGTCTGGCTCAAGATCTCCTTCTCATCAATCAGTCCATCATTCCCCTCCACCCAGTAGGCTTTAATCCCTCTACCCGCTTTCCCTTATTCTTGCCAACATCACTTAGGACACGGTCCTCTCCCCTCACTGAAAACTCCCAAAATTTCTTTGCCTTTACCTGGGCCAACCTCCTTACTGAACTCTCAACAGCTTACCTGGACTGTCCTCCCCTAAGGCTTCCATGACAGCTCTCATCCCTTGGCCAAGCCCTTGCTAAAGATTTACTGAACACTGACCTGTCTCTTTGCACCCTTCTCCAATATGTAGACGATCTCCTACTTTGCAGCCCATCTCCCGACTTTTCCCTTAATCATACTCATAAGCTTCTCAACTTTCAAGCTATGATGCTACCATGTTTCCCAACAAAGCACACATATCTCAGCCCAGGTCACTTACCTGGGCTTCACTCTTAACTACCCAACTCAGAACCATCGCCTTATCCTGAAAGCAGCAACTTTCCTCCATGCTGTGCCTCTCCACTGAAAGAGGACTTCCTTCTTTCTGGGCTTGGCACGATATTTCCAAATCTAGATCCCTAACTTTGAACTCCTTGCCAAACCTCTTTATGAAGTAGCTGTATTATCACAGGAGGAACACCTCTCCCCGCAATTTAATATCCAGACCCCTTCACTCCCTGCAACAGGCCCTACCTACAGCCCAACTCTTTCTTTACAGGGCCTATCCAAAACCTTTTTATTAAATACAAAATGAAGGCAAGTTATTACTCTTGGTCTCCTGGGGCAAAAGTTCAGCCCCTACCTTAAAACTGTAGCTGTTCTCTCTAAACAGCTTAACCCTGCTGTCAAAAAATGGCCTGTTTGCCTAAGGGCTCTTGGGGCAGCAGCCCTGTTAGTACTGGAGGCCCCAAATCTGACTTTCCCAATCTGTAACCTGTTTATTTTTCACACTGCTGCCAGATCTCATTGCTTCTGAAGCTAACCTCTTTTTCTCCCCTTCCAGACTTCATTCCATCCATATATCCCCAGTGCATTCCTGCCTTGTAACCTTAACTCAGAGCTCCACCTTTAACCTGACTGCACTCCTCCCAGTCCCATCCAGTCAAACTGACCCCCTTTCCTGTAGGGATCTCCTAGACTAGACTTTAGCTCTCCTCTTTTTCCAAATCTCGCTGCACCCCACTTCCTGGTGCTCATGATTCCTGGTTTGTCCATGGCGGCTCACATACGCATAAGGGAAAAGGGGTGTCTGGTAAAAGTGTAGTCTCCCCCTTGAAACCATTGAATCCAAACCCCTGTCGCCTGGTACCTCATCCCAAAAGGCAGAACTCATTACTCCGAGCTCTGATTCTCACTGCAGAAAAGATGATCAGCATCTACTGACTGCCGCTGTGCATCCCATGCCCTCCACTAGTACGCTTCCATCTGGAAGGAAAGGGGACGACCCAAGTGTCCCCATCACTAGTGCTAATCTTACCCTTAAACTCCTGCAAGCTGCACATCCACCTCTGAAAGCAGCTGTCATTCACTGTAAGAGACACCAGATTCGGGGTTAGTGACATTCAGGAACAAACAATAGGGCAGATTGGGAGGCAAAGAGGGTAGCGCTAACACAGCGAATACGTACACAGCTATAGGCATCCCTGCGGTCACTCCCTCCTAAATCTCTTAAACAAAACTCCCAACAGAGGCAGGAGCTGTATGGGACAGCCACTGGCTCACCAGAGCATCCAACATCCTTTCACATCTAATATCAACCTCTTCTTAAGTTTCTCCAATTTAGAACTTGCACAAACCTTGCCTCCCAACTTCAGGCCATCAAGGAACAATGGTCCCTCTACTCTCAGATGTCACCACAGGGCACAGCAAACCTCCTTTCTTCCCAAGCCACCGGGCCCTAGGACAAGTTCCTGGACATGATCGGCAGGTTGATTTCTCCCACTTGCCTCCAGTAAAACATTTTAAATATCTCCTTCCCTTTGTGGATGCCTTTTCAGGCTGGGTTGAAGTCTTTACAGCTGCCTCAGAAAAAGCCACTGAGTCATGGCGGCCCTCACCGACCACATCACCCCTCACTTTGGTCTCCCCACGTCCACCCAATCACATAATGGCCCTGCATTTATTTCTCAAGTCACCCAAGTATCCCAGGCCCTAGGAATTCAATGGAACCTTCATGTGCTGTGTTGTCTCCAGTCCTCAGGAAAAGTTGCAAAGACCAATTCTATCTTAAAACAGCATCTTTCTGAACTAAGTCTGGAAACTATTCAGACTTAGATTACAATCCTACCCTTAACATTAACTCGTATCAGGTCAACTCCCTGGAACCCACCTTTTTCAGCCCCTTCAAGCTTGTGTATGGACGGCTATTTCTCCTAAGCAGTCTTCCTCTAGGCACACATCTCTGGAGACTCTCTCCTGACACTGTCCCAATAACACCATGTAGCCAAAGCCCCACCTCTGAACCCTCTCTAACCTTAACCCTACAGCCAAGGACTTGCGTACGTCTCAAGGACCTACATGCCCCGGCACTCTGAGGCCCCGATGGACTGGCCCCTGTCAGGTCCTTCTCACTACCTCCACAGCAGCAAAACTTAGGGGACTAGCTTCTTGATGCCACCTCTCCAGACTTAAGCTTGCTGAACCTCCTGACCCTCCTCCCGGCTTCACCAGCTACCACTGTCCTGCTTTAATGCCAACCAAGACTCCAAGTGACACGGATTCCTCAGGAATCACCCGCAATCGCCGGACTCGTGAGCTTGTGAGCACCTCTTCAATCCCCACTTCCCTGGGACCTAACACTGCATATATCTGGCCCTTCTGGGATTATATTCTTATTGGTAGGCAAACTGTATGCTCTTCTATCCCTCCAGATATTGAAGATCATCTTCTCACTTTCCTCTGGGATGCTGACTTACAGGAAGAGTTTTCCAACTACTCTTGGGAAGTATTCTCATAGTGGTTAGACTTTTAATATGCCTTTTGCAGGTTGAATCATGACTTTTCTTTTAATCTTTGTTTTTATATTTATCATCCTCTGTGCCTGTGAAACCTGCAGAGTTGCTCCTGTAATCATCATCTCCTATATCTACCTCTCTAGTTACCATGATTCTCCTTCTGATTTTCCTCTTTCCCTCTCTTCCAGTATATCCCATCCCTCTAAAAGATCTTTTAGATCTTCAGTCTTCATCCCATACACTCAGTCTATCACATTGTCTTCTTAATGCAGCTAACCCAGTCCTTGCTAAAGACCATTGGTTTTTCTTTCCAGTGTCCTCCTCTAGTTACACAGCAGCCCCTGTTCCCTTACACACATGGTCCTCTTCTAATGTCTCCCTTTATCACAAAATACATGCAAGCCTCCCATTCTAATTTATGCACTTACATGACCTCTATGAATTCCAAATAAACAAAATCACCAAATTTACTCTCACTGGCAGAGGTTCCAGTTTCTACAGCTTTGCCTAGCCCATATAATGAAATACACCTTGAAAAACAGCCCTGTTACAGGTTCTGTGGCTGCCAATACCCTCCTAGCTCATCAGACCCCTTTTTGTACTACTCACTGTCAACAAAATGAACAAACTTTAGGAAGCTTAGACTCAGACCTGTATAATTTTACTCTTACCATTCAGCCCTCCAATAACTATGTTAATGCTATTGTTACTCAGTACACATATTTCAAACAACCTTTCCACTTCCCTTGGAAACCCTCCATAACAAAGACACCTCTTATTAACAAAAAAACTGGTGATTGTAGGAGAAACTTTCCTCTCTTCGCTCCCTCTTTCCACAGAGTCGCCAAGAGTCTGAGTCTACAACTTCTGACTGACTCCTACTCCCTCTAATAATACCAAAGATTGTTTTTCTTTTGGATAGCCAAAAATACTATTCTATGGAAACAAAACCACCAGGGCAGAAACTCCCAACATTTCCTAACCCCTTCCAATCGTTCACTGGAGCTGTCCTAGTGGGAACCCTATCAGTACGGGAAACATAAAATGATATATTTGCACCCCTTTTCTCAATTAGCCTCTCTTTGCTTAGAAAAGCAAGGAATTTTACTCCTATGTGGCACCTCAACCTACTTTTACCTCCCTAATAACTGTACAGGAACTTGCACTTTTAAGTCTAGCTGGCTCCAAAATTGACATTGCTCCCAGCAGTCAATCTTTGAAATCCCTCTATTTATGCAAAGATTAAACATGCTGTGGCACTCTCTCCACTTCTTGTCGGCTTCGGCACTGCAGCAGGTGTGGGAATGGAAATAGGAGACCTCCTCAGGTCCCTCCTGTATTACCAAAGCCTATCCAAGGACTTACCACGCCCTAGCAGTACTGTCACAGGGCATAACCACTCTTCAAAAGCAAATTGACTCTTTGGCTGCTGTTACCCTACGAACTCGACAAGTAGGGTTACTTACTGCTGAGAAGGGCAGGTTCTGTCTCTTCCTGGATGAAGAAAGCTGTCTTCATGTCAGTCAACCAGTATTGGTGGAGACAGAGCTAAAACACTGGTGACCAAGCCTCAGTGTCAGACAACAGCTATCTGAATCCTGGGGATCATGGTTTCAAAAACTAAATTTGGCCTCTGTTTATTCCCTCTGGCAGGATCCATACTCATGCTCTTTCTTGCTCTGCTTTTCAGATCCTTTGTGGGCCGTCTCCTCATTCCTACAGAGCCCTGTCCAAGCCATTACTAATAAATCCATAGGTGAAATGATACTTTCACACTTAATAACCCATTATTCTCCCCTTTCACAGGCCCCACCTCCTTAGGGACATCATAAGCAGAAAACAGCTACAGATGATGAGACCCTCGCCCCTCAATAGCCCTACTACCCCTTTATGTGCAAAAAAGCAAACAACCTGGAATCTAAGGCTCCTAATGGGCTTGCTACCTCCTGGGCACATTCTGCTCAACCATAATGACCAAAGATAACGTCAGGGTTTATTGCAGGACTGTCTTACGGTTTTACAACCCCTGGACCTACTGAAACAAGTGCTTTAACCTTGCCAGTGCCAGCAAGTTATGTGAATGACTTTCCTTTGGTGATAAACATCTACATGCAGCTGCCGGATTGGCGCCACCAGCTCAGAAGAATGACACCAAATCAATCTTCCAGAACAGCCTGTGGTCACCAGTGGCCTGAGAACAGATTTCACTGAAAGCTTCCCAAAGGAGATAGCTTCCTCTCCTGAGCATATAAAAGCCTACTCCCACCTAACTGGCTGCCATCTTTACTCTAAATATGCCCCACGTATACATACTTTAATAAACTATATTCTCTTCAAAACTTTTGTCTCCTTTGGGTCAGCAGCGGACAAACCCAATAGAGGTTTTAGATGGGAGAGTGACAATCTAAGTACATTACTTAGGGAAGACCACATGAGCTGCTGAGCTTTAGTAGATTTAAGGGGGACAAAGTCTGAAAGTATGCACACCAGTGAGACGATAGGACAATCTATGCAAAAAGCAATGATGACTTGGGCCAGAGGTAAAGAAGCGAAAGTGGTGAGAGGGTGATCAAATTCTGTATGTAGAGCTGATAGGATTTTGAAATGGGTTGTAAGAAAGAGACATCAAGAATGATTTTTTATTATAAGAACTGGAAAGATAAAGTTATGGCCAAAATGACAGGTGAGAAAGACATTGACAAAGAAGTTGATAGAACATCTAAATGATTCATAGAGCAAGAAAAATAAGTAAAAAAATTAAAAATGTCTTAAATACGTCTCAAAATACATGACAGACAAAGCAGCCAATTTGAGGTTTATATTAGGAAAAGCAAAACTGATACTGGATGTAAGTTTTAATCTAGTAAACGGTTTACTGTTTGCTTTACTATTCTAGTAACAAGTTTTGGGAGGGGCTGTGCACTAGCACAGCAATTACTAGCCCAGAGAAAATGAAAAAACAAAAAACTGAGAGATGATGATGACGAATGGAAGAGAACCACAACTGAATCACCCAGATCTACATAAGACTCAGTCAGCAATAGTAACAGGAGATTGAATGAAACTGATTAATCAGCTATGTAACTTCAGGCCTGTTTATGACATGACCATGTGAACTTTTTAATGTCCTCGTAAGAGTTTTTATTACACACAAATATTTTATTTGTATTTATAAAAAATATTTTGGTTAAAAATACTTTTCAAACCTGTTGCATATTCACTGTAAAACCTTAGTTTTTCCAGAATGGTCAGCTGATGGAATATTTTCTTTTATTCTCTTTAGCTCTTCCACCATCTTGCCCACCCCCCCCCACACTTTTTCTAAAGTCGGGAGATAACTCCCTAAGGAAAACCCAGTATTCACATAATCAAGAGAACATACCCCCAAATTTTTGTCATACCTGCATGGAAATCATTAAGCATATTTGGGTGGTTCCCTAAGTTCACTTTGACAATGACGGAGACACTACAGAACATAGGAAGCTCCCTGTAGGTGGAGAATTATTATGAGGCAAATTGGCTCTCTTTCAGTGTTTCACTTGTAAGTTATAATTAAAGAGGCACATCATAGTGAAGTAGCGGTTAGGTTCACCACTTCTGGCCATGCAAGGCCCACATACATCCCAAAGACCCAGGTACGTGTCCCGGACCTGGGAGGGAGCAACCAAGGTGAACAACTAGATACAAACATAATACAATGCTGCTTTCTTTCTTCCTGCTTGCTTTCCTATTTGCCTTCATTCCTGCCTGCACCTTTCCTTTTAAAAAAAAAAAAAAAAATATATATATATATATATAATTAAAGATGTTATATAATATCATCAATTGTAAAGGGATTTGCACTTGGTATTACCTCTGCTTGGCATCATTCTCTGTTGCACCCATTTGTCTCCCTCCTTCACCTCCTTTAAGTCTTTACTAAAATCCAACTCAGCAAGGCTCCCCTGACCAACCTTAAAATTACGACCGCTCCCTCTGGTACTACCTCGCCCATTAACCCTATTATAGTTTTCCCATTGCATTTTAAAATTGCACTAAAAATGTGTTTATTCTTTCCCTATTAGAATATAAATTCCATAAGGACAGGATCTTTACTTACTGTTGTATTTTACTATAGTAAAAAAAAAAAAAAAAACTAGGGTAGTATCTGATGCAGAAGTAGGCACTCAGATACTACATACTCTCTGAGTGAGTGAATGAATCCAGCTGAGTGGTAACATGGTGAGGTTCTGAAAGTGGTGGATCAGACTTACTAAGATGAGTTTCTAGCCCTTCTTTACAATTGATTCATCATATGTATGCAGATAAGACAACACCCTTGCTAGGTCTCAGCTTCCTGTGTATAAAATGAGGGAGTTGGGCTAAGTAATCTATGAGATACTTTCCAGGTATCTGTGATTCACCAAGATTATGTCTGTACTGGAGCTAGTTTTGTGTGGAACCAGATTTCAAAGTTACAGTCAACACTCCTGACCCATGATTTCATGCCAAAGAAGTGGTTATCAGTGGATGGAGTTGTTACTCTTCTAATAGCCTTGGTGCAAGCACTCATTTTTAATTTTTTTATTTATATTTATATTTTTAAATAGTCACATGTAAAGTTTCCCTGTTCTTCATATCTATGTATATATACATGTGTCAACACACCCTGCCCTGCACCAAATCACTAAATGTTCTTCACCATTGTCCACTGGGTTCTGCCACCATTTCTCCTCCACTGCCCACCCTCCTGTCCCACTCCCTATTGGTAACCTCAGTTTTATCCCAAGTGTCCAAGGGTTGGTTTTGTTTCATCTGTTCCTTTGTTTTGTCTATTCACATTCCACCTATGAGTGAGGTCATCTGGTATCTACCTTTCTTCTTCTGATTTAAATCGCATAGTATAATCCCCTCTAGATACCTCCACATTGATTCAAATGACAGGGTTT
This sequence comes from Solenodon paradoxus, assembly GCA_004363575.1. NCBI lineage: Eukaryota > Metazoa > Chordata > Mammalia > Eulipotyphla > Solenodontidae > Solenodon > Solenodon paradoxus. The sequence goes on from RJWH01001107.1 coordinate 110,199, forward strand.
CATCTCTTCTAGGGGCTGTGTAGTATTTCATTGCATATATGTACCACGTCTTGATCTGTTCATCTGACATTGGGTACTTAGGTAGTTTCCAGTTCTTATTCTTGAACTAGATAACAAGATGGGGGCCTCAAGTCTGAGTATAACAAAGCAGGCACAACAAGGGTTTTAAGAAGTCTCACTTTTCAACTACCTGGCATGTAACGGACAAGAAACATTTGCACATATTCGTTTTCTGTCACCCTTGTAATGATCACTTCCATCTTTGTCTTTTTCTCTCTGTGCCTCTCTTGCCATTCTTCTACTTCTTCCTCCTCTTCTTCCTCTCCCCTGCCTTCTTCCCTCCCTTCCTCACTACCTCCCTGGTCTCCTTCACCCTCGGTGGTATTCATCCACCATCTCGCCTTTCAGGCCAAGAAATGATTCCTGCTTATTCCTGTCAAATGCACTGTACCTATCTAATTCATATATCCCACAATGATTTCAAGAAGTAGCAGTGTCATTGCTACTCACAATGCCTCCGCTCTGTAATTTCTGTTGAAGTAATATAGTTCTTATCTCTGCAGTATCCTAATACCTTTTACAAATGCAGGTGAAATCATTCTTCATTATCTCCACCAGCCATCATACTGCCCTTGGATACTGGCTTCCAGTGACTTTCTCAAGAAACCTACTCTTTTGATGTCCACAAACGCAAGTCTTCCCCAAAGCATGAGAACATGTTATCTGGTCCCTTTTAATTTATCACACATCCTCCAGCCCTGCGGTTTCCTGATGTGTTCAGGTCCTAACCCTCCATTCCTAGACGGGACTCTTTCTGCACTGGACACCCACCAGCCAGCGCATCCAGCCCGGGGGCCGGTAATGCATCAGCTCAGAGCCCGCCTCGCGGTCCCCTTCCTGTCTGGGAGTCGCCTGACCTGCGGGGAAGCACGGTGTCACCCCACAATCGGGACCGCGAGGGCCGCCACCAGCGGGTCCCGCCCCACCCAGCACCTGCCTGTTGGGGTGCGGAGGAAAGGACCGGCCAGCACCCCACGTGGGCGGGTTCCAGGGAGGCTGGAGAAGGCGCTCCAAGGTCCCGCGCCAGGCGGCGGGCAGTTCTGAGCCGCACACATTTTGTTATTCCAGCGCAGCTCCTAACTTGGATGATTTTGCTTTTGACGTCACCTGTCTTACAGAGACCTATCTCAGAGGATCCAGTCTATCATTACAGCAGGTGATTTAAAAGATGCCTATTTTGTAGGCCGCTTTCTCAAATTCAAGTTATCTCAAAATCAGCGAAAGACAGGCATACATAACATGCATGAATCTTAAGTCAAGTTTTGTTTCTTTGTTTTTTAAATTTGTGTCGCCCCTTGAGTCTCCAACCCGGGTCAACGCTTTCATAGCTTAGCGGCCTGGCCACAGAGGGGATTAAGTCAATGTCTCTTGACTGATGAAATTGTTATAATTAGTAAAATTCCACATAAGCTCTGTCCCCACATTCAGATGCTAGACTATGTCCACATTTTAAAATTGTTTACATAAAGGTATTGTTGTGTTGAAATCACTGTCAACTTAAAAAGCATTTTTATTTGTAGTTTAGGCAGAAACATCTATAAATACATATAACATGAATGTGTGAGTCTTCTTTCTGCATTTTAAAAAACCTTACAATATTAGAACACATTATGTATTTATAACATATTATATTTTCAAGAGCAACAGTTTTGCCTAAAGTAGTGTGCAGAAATTCCTAGGGAACTCGTGCTAGAAATTTTCTTGAAAAGGCCTTAATGCACGGGCTGTCATTCACAGCAGGCTTATGGGGTCATAAAGTCCTAAAATGTGTGTCCACTTTCTATTGCCGTCATAACAAACTACTACAAGCTTGGTGGCTTACTGCAATGCAGGTTTATGCTCTTACAGCTGTGTACTATACAAGCAGGTGATTCTTACTGCTTTGACACACATCAGATACAGGTCTGGTGGCTAAAGTCGGTGTCATCAGGGCTGTGTTCCTTCTGGAGATGCTAGGGGAGAAGTGATTTTCTTGCCTCTTCCAGCTTCTAAAGACTGTCTACCTTCCTTGGCCAGAGGCCACCTCCATCTTCAAAACCAGGAATAGCACTTTCTCAGGCATCACTCTGACACTCCTTGATACTCCTGGGGCCACTTTGCCTTCTCTCTGATTCCTCCTGTCACTCTCTTATAAGGCCCTTTGGGATTATATTGTCATGACACTAGGGTCAGAACCCTGTCTGAAGATCCTTAGCTTGATCTTATCTGCAGTGTCTCTTTGCCATGTAAAGCATAAAGTACCATTCACAGAAATGGAACTAAGACATCATTGGTGAGACCATTATTTAGCCAATCTCTGTAGGTAAACTCTGAGGTATGGGAGCCTGGGTATGCACAGTTTTTCTAAGTATTTCTTCAACATAACTTTCCCCAGAATGGCTCTTCAAAGGGGACTGTGGTTCAAAAGAGTTTAATCACCTACTTCCGTAGTTTAACCACCTTCCCTGCCTTCTATAAGAGAAAATGAAAGTCCCAGAGAGATGGACTTGTACAAGATCACATGAATGATGAGACCATGTTTACCCAGTCTTCAGTCTGATGCCTTATAACTACGGCAGTTTTGGAAAAAATGGAAAGATGATAATGGAACTGTTCTGCCTGCTCCCTGCATAAGGAGAATACTTGAGATTGCAATTAGTCTGTGAGTAGCTCAGGTCCAAAGCTATATCCCACTGAGAGGGGACAAGTCCCTTTGCTAGCAGGCATAGCTCCTTGAAAGTGAGTCTTTAGATGTGCAGTATAGTGGACACAAGAGAGAGTACTCAGATGTAATAGGAATCTTTTTGGAACTCTGAATGTCTGAAGCACTGACAGGACCAAGGAAAGAATCCTCTGATCACCTACAAGTCCCTGGAAGTTGATGAGCTGCTTCCTGTAGCCATATTCCAGCACAGGGTATGGCTTGCAGGGTGAGTCAGAAGTCAACTGCAGGGCCTGGCTTCCAGCTCCATCCGTTGGCATGTGACCTTTGGCAAATTGCTTGATTTCCCTGTGGCCCCCTAACTGCATTAATAAAAATGAGGGATCTTCTTTTATTAAGATCATATTGGACTAGATTCCAATTATGATTGATGATTAACCAGGTATCTTAAAATAACCATATCAATGAGAAAGCGTTTCATTTGCAGAGGACCTCACACCAAATTTCTTCACATTCTCTATATTTCTAACGTCCTTCAGAAATTTGTTTTATAATATGTAATTCTGTTGACCAGTTCATTTTAAGGAGCAAACGGGATCATTTCTTTCATCTAACTGTCCTCGCACCATCACACGGTTGTGTGATTTGTACCACTGCGACTACCCTTACAAATGGGTGCAGGTACCTTTCTCGACACTAGGGGGCAGCAGAGAAAAGAACATTTGCGATCCATGTCTGAAAGTTAAGTGGAGGTTTAATTGTAACTGGTGGTCAGTACCGAAAAGTAATTCAGGTCAGGAATAAAGTAATTTGCCTCTCTGGAAATACAGATTGTGTCGGACAGCTCTGGGAGCTCGTTGTACTGCTGTTCACACCAAGGACAACCTGCCAATAGCTATTCTTCAGTTATTGATGCTAAATTTTGGTAGACTCATTGCTAAGGTAAAATTTTATCTTTACACTTTGTCCTTTGAGGTAACAAGTAGATAGCTAGTCTTGCTGGGGGTGTACCCAGTGTATTCTTTTAAAAGTGGAATGCCAGCAAATGTCTAAGAAAACTCACAATTGAACTTAATGATAATTTACTAATAATAGAAACAACTTGCTTCTACTACCATTCCAGATGATCGTACGATGTACATATTGATCAATAGGAATATAAACATAGCACTTGATTTAGAAGGAACATCAAGAATTCATTTGGTTCATTTTCTTGTCTTTCAGCAGGGAAGGTATTGTTATCCCTATTTTTTTAGATGAAACAATTGAGTTCTGGAGAGACCAACTACTCTATCCATAAGCAGTGATTGGGAGGAACAGGTCTCCCGTCCCAGTAAAGTGCTGCATTATGTGTCTCTTACTGCTATAAAAAAAATGATTTCCTTAAAATTCATTTTCTATTTCTTTCCATTCAAGTTTGAGGAACCCATCATTTTATACAAAATAGATTTTTTTCACCCATAATTGTGTAAAAACAAGTTAGCAAGTAATTGATTGAATTTCACATACTCAGTCAAGTTCTCTGAACTCCTTGAATAGGAATCCTGAATTACCTTGACCATTAGCAGCTATCCCAGTGTCCATTGTTATTTTCATTAGATAAAAAACATTCATCTTGCTCATTTTTGGCCAATTAACCCGTTGTTTAAGTGAGCACAGCAAAAATCAGGCACAAGACACTCCATATGTCACAATTCATCAAGACAATTTAGAAAGCTGTCCAATATTTAGAAGTGCAATGTCACACAGAGACCAGTCAGGCAGGTCTCCCCTTTTGGAGTTCTAGGTAATAGAGATCCAAAGATAGATTGCAGACTTGTTTCTTCAAGTGGATTTTGAGTGCAGAGGAGAAATTTGATAATAAAAATGGTATGTAGAACAGTTCAGAGGGGAAGATTTCTAGAATAAACTTGTTATGTTGTGGTTAAAAAATGATCCTAGTAACATTTATGACACTAATGACGTAATAATGCATCATCTTCACCTGACTTTGGCAGGATGATGCAAGACCTTTCGTAAGCTGCTCTTTTCCACACCACCGGCTTAGAAAGTGCTTTTTGTCCAAACTCTCAAAAGTCCAGGTATGTAAGTCGGACAAAAGAAAAGAAAGCAGTGAAAAGTTTCTGGAGCTTCTATGAAAGTAGAAATAAAGCAAACCAGAAGCAGCAAGAGCGTAAAAGGGGAGTGAGAAATATTTAAGAGAGAATATTTATTAACACTTATTTTGTGCAAGGCATTGTGCTGAGCCCTTGCTTAAACATCACATTTCATCCCTCAGCATGAGGGAACTGTTATGTGCAGATAACAAAATGGCACTGGAAAATACTAATTTTCACACTACTGCTAAGTCCAGAACCAAGATTCACATTTTCTCTTTGACTTCAAATTGCTTATTATTTTACGTAGACCAATAGGATATAGTAGACCTTACTAGATGACAAATGACATTTCAAAAAAGAGAGAGAGTGGCACAATGATATGACAAAAGGATCTAAGTGGATTTTGCAAGTAGCCTTTGAACGGGCTTAAGTAAACAAATAGCAGAAGGGAGAGACAAAGCCGAAGAGATAACATGGAAAGTCCATCCTTAAAAATAAGTCTTCTGCTAAGCAACCTGAATTGTGAAAGAGGCTATCATCAAGGTTTTAATTCGATGTCTTCTCTTTTATCTTCTTCATTATCCTCATCCACTCTGTCTCCCAGGAAGCTATAATGACCTTGGACATCGTCACCCAGGCAGAGGAGACTGGGTGCTGAAATGTCCTTCCAGTCCTGACGTGAAAGAACACGGATGTGTGTGATATCTTCATTTCCAGGAACGAAGCCAAAGAGTTTCTTGATGCGTCCCTTCACAAGCAGCCTGGAGTGCTGCTCTGCAGCCTGTTCGAAGAGGTGCCTCTCATTGCGGAGGTGGTTGCTCCAGTAGTGATGCTGCAGAGAGGTCAAGGGCGAGCAGCACCTCGCCAAACACCAGGAGACCAGGACTGCAATGGTGGCCAAGGTGATCAAGATCCAACCCAGCATCTGCATGGCATTATGAATAAGAACACCCGGACACATCAACACATCAACGATTTATGAAACAACCATGACAGGAAGGCTTCTTCCAAAATGGAGAATGAAAATGTGGGAAAGAAATGTGCTTTTTTAGCCTTTAAACTCTGAACAAGGTCATGGTCTTTGGAAATGCAAGTGGGTGTGATGACAGGGAGAGGCCCAACCTGGTCAACTTGGCTTTTGGATTTCAAAGGATTTTGACCTGTTAACTTAGAATGGATTCTAAGTTCTGTCCTCGAAATGGCAGATGCTGTAACTCACCAATTACCTTTGCACAAGGTACATAAACAATGCCCTTTGCTTTTAACTCGGCCTTACTTTTCAACCATCAGCTACAGGCCCGTGCATTCTCTCAGGACTTCATAAATATTTGATAATGATGGTGATGAAAATGATCATATGATAGATAATAATAGTAGCTTCCTAAGGTGTCTTCAAAGGTGCACCAACACACATTTATTGATGGTTCTTCCTGAATTGCTCTTTCCTTTTATTTTGGAGGTGCTAAAAGAAGAAAGTCGATGAGATGACTTAGGTCCCTAAACAAGTAGCACCTTACATTTCCCATTTTATTTCCCTCTTTCTTCAAACAGTCATTTGCTAACCAGTTTTATGATTTGTCTTTGAACTATTTAGTTCCCACTTTTATAGGCTGAAATAGTTGTTTTTTACTTTCAGAATCTTATTTTTTAAATTAATCTTTTAAAAAAATATTTAACAGGCATGCCCTGATGGAGTAGGGGTAAGGTGCATGGGTTCAAGGTGCAAGGTCCCGGGTTCATGTTCCAGGACTGGCAAAAACAACCAAGATGTGCAACTAAATAAAATAAGAATACTTCTTTCTCTTCTCTTCCCTGCCTGACTGTCTCTGCTCGCCTTCATTCCTGTCTGCACCTTTCCTTTAAAAGAAAAATAAAATAAATTTTTGGCAATTGTTATGTAATGTGGGTGAGACAAGTTCCACATATTGAGGGGAGCCAGCGGAATGCAGCCACAGACTGGAAGGGGAGAGACTTTCTCTTCTGCAGCTTGGATTCACCAACATATCTGGCATTATTAGTGTGTACAAAACCAAATAATTACACTCTACAAGGGTAACCTACAAAGTGATACTTACCACCAATGAGCTTAATAGAGGCTAGCATGTAGAGAAAAGAGCATCTTAGATACCCATGAATTAACTCATCACCTTTCACTTCCTGAATCTCAGGTTGACCTCCCACCAGGCGTTGTACATGGTAATTGGTTCTGGGAACTCAGAGGTGAGTAATTTCAAGTACATTTATTCTTTTCACAATCTTTAAGCCCAAACAGAGAGACAAGATTGTAGTCCAAGAAATAAGGTAGAAGGTGATCATTTTCATAAGAATACCCAGAGGACCAAGGAAACAATGGAAGAGAAATGAACTCATTTAAAGGAGTATCCAGGAATGCTTCTCAGAGAAATAGTGCTCTGACTTAAATGAAGAGGGAGCTTACCAGATGCAAGAAGTTGAGGTGAGCTCTAATAAGAGAAGAGAACATAAAAATAAAAATGTGAAGAGTTGGAGAACCACAGGAAGTTTGGATTCATGGATTCATAGGCGTAGAAAATGGTCGAGGGCCAGATTTGAAGGACTTTACATGGCATGCTAAAATGTTTGCTTCGTGCTTGGGCTGGTAGAAAATCATTGAAGGATTACGTATGTTGGGGAACGGGATGCAGCGGAAGGGGGTTCAGCATCCAATTCGAATTTGGAAAGATGATTTTGGCATGTGTAGAGGAGATAAAAATGGGGGTTAAACTGATGCCAGGAAGATATTTTAGAATGAGCTATGGACAGAAAAGGGATCTGAACTTAATATGATCTTGTTATCAACCCAGAATAATCTAATGGAAAGACAATGTATATTCCTCACATGGGATTCAAAGTAGTAAGAGGAGTTGACCTGGTGAAATGGAATCAGCATGACCCTTGGATTTCTATCAGTCCCTGGTCTGTGAACTTACAAGGAAGTTACATAACCTCTTTGAGCTTCAGTTTCCGCATCCCTGAAAGGGGGTTGATTATATCAGTTTCTCAAGGTTGTGAGGATTAGCGTTAAGATATAAACTATGGATACAGTCTATGAAAAGCATCTCAATAAATACTAGTTTAGTTATCATTAAAAAACCCACTGGCTGATGGCAATCAGAATTGTCGAACTGTCTCTTTGCAGAAGTTTGTGAATACATTAAATAAGACATTTGATTTAGACTTTAAGAAAATCTTGGCGTACCCTGGTGGAGTAGCTGTTTAGTCCACTGACTCCCTATGAGTGCCGTCCACTAAATCCCAAGGACCAATGTGAACAACTAAACAAAAACAAATTTACAAATGCCTCAAAAAGAAGTAAAATCTTATCACTGTGTATTATATCTTAGTGTTTTTTCAAGCAAAAACATTTTTAAAGTTAAAATTGCTGCATTGATTTTTCAACGTTTCTCATATCTTCACAAAACTCCTCTGAGTTTTAAGATTAGTATAAATAGATTGAGATAAATACTATCTTAAGAGGATTTCTAATTTTGCAGCACTTCAATATTCTGTGTGTCGATAGTGATTTTTTTTTCAACTAAATAGCACTAGTAGTTCTAAATTTGGTAATAGAAAACTTATGGGTCAAAAATGTGTATGCCCTAACAATAATTAGTTAAAAACTATTTATAAAATAAGTAGTGTTCTTACTGTATTTCAGTGCTTTAGAGATATGCTAGTCCCCAAACCCCTTAGAGAAACTAAGGACTTTCTATTGACAACAAATGTACTTTTACATTTTGTAAATTTAACCTCTAGTGCAGTCAATTCAAGCCTGCTTCCACCTCCCTGCCCCACTGCACAAAACCTGTCTATGAATCATCCTCGGAATTTCTTTTTAAGTATATTTAAGCTTCCTGTAATTTTAGATGAGATTTTAATATAGTTGAATACATATTTATGCAAGAGGGTAGAATTTAGTAATATAGCGATAGTCATGTGCAAAAATAATAATAAAATATCTAATACAGATATCTAAAAAATCTAATAATATTCTGTCTATCATATCTAGCATCATACTAATAATATGAATATCTAATAATATTAACATCCAAAATTTTTGTTTAAAATATAGATTGTGGGCGCAATACTGAACACTTTAGATCTGTAAGTTCATTTATTCCTCTTACCCAGCCTATGCGGGTAGATACTATTAATATCCTCATTTCTGAGCGGAGAAAAGTGAAGCATGAAGAAGTGACAGCACTTGCTCAATGTTTTGCAGGCGAATAACTGGCAAAGACTCAAACCTAGTTCTGCGGATTTCAGAGCCCAGGTCCCGTATTCCTATAGCCACACAGTCGAATCTCTTTGAGGAACGCTTCTAGCTTGTGTTCTGTTATCAGACCAGCAAGAATGTGACATGTTCCCAATCAGCAGCGTTAATATGGGAGAGCACAGTCAAAAAAACAAACAAACCAAGGACTTACTTGTGACTGGTATCTGTGCAGAAGAGTTACTTCATCTCGTACTAGCGTTATGTCGGATGGAGCTGATTTGTCACAGGGAAACCCAGCTAAGAGCTCTTCCCTTTTGCTGGCACTAATATTGTCAAAAACCGGGTACTGGTCCACAGAGGCATACTCACTGGCTGCGCATTCGTAGTAGGTGCCTGTCATCAGGGTGGAGGCCAGCCAGGCCAGCGGAGCCACCAGTGCCCTCCCGGTGATGCTAAAGAACCGGAGACAGGCCAGCCTGCGCTCCAGGACGCCGATCTTCCGGAACGGGGGCGCACAGCGGCAGCAGTACTCACTGGTCATGGTCCACGTTTGGCTTCTCAGCGCATAGCCGGCAACCAGGAGGATCAAGGCAGGAAGGACTAGAAAAGCAGATCCATAGGAGACGTTTTTCCCAGCCTGACAGGGACATCCGAATGTGTAAGAGGAGAGCAGCTGTTGCCCGACAACCGTCGAGGCGGCGATGACAGAGTTGATACATGTGTCACTTTCCTGCAGAGAAGACAGAATGCTATTGAAAGCAGCGCTCATGGTGGGGAGCTCTTGCACGAATCAGCTGTGGCCCTTTCTGACCAGTAGCCTCCAGCAGCTACAATCGTTTTATGGGATCTTACTGGTTCAACTGGTTGTGTCGTGACAGCATCCTTCTATGTTTAAAGGATTCTAGAATCTTCCCTGGTGCACAGTGTCGGTCCGGAACTAATAAATGCACTTGAGAGGCACCTGGTAGGCTCGAAGGTGGTGGTTATTCAGTGTCTTCCCACGGAAAAGAGGACTTCCCTGCAAAGCAAACTGCTGCTCCTTCTAGGTTCTCTCTCGTGGGACAGCAAGTGTTCAGCACTGCCAAAGAGAGCAACGGCAGAGAACTTTCTGACCCTCTCTTAACTTTTCTGACTAGACCAGGATTTGGCGACCATAAAATTATAAAGAATAATGCAAAGTATCAAATACTAAAGCGATCCAAAATTTAGGACTTTCTGCAACATCCTTATCTTAAGAAGTCCTCTCAAAAGACAACAAAAATATTTCCAAAAGACAAGAACAACCTTGGACATTCTGAAGTCACAAGAAACACGTTCTCACTTTTCATAACATGTGTTTGTGTTGATATGTTACAAGCATGTGTTGCTTTAAAGGTAAGGTTTGGATGGCATGGTGTGTTGACATATATTTTAGGAACAGGGAAATTGTACATATGGGGAAACCTACACCTAAGAGTTTATTTTCATGTATAAAATCAGAGTTACTGTAATTAAAAAAAAGATGAGGTTGCAAATTTGTGTATATAGTATCATTTTGTTATACGAAAATGTGGTATCTGGGTATTAATAAAGTGATATGTCTTTAAACAAGAATTATAATGATGTAAGATGTTTTCTATATTTATTTAATCAATCAGTATTTGTTGTATAACTTATATAGAAGAGACACTGGACTATACTTGATTGGCTTTGAAAAAGTGAAAAAGATATGCATTTCTCTTTTCCAATAAATGCTCAGGTGAATACATTTAAACACAGAATCAGTAAACTGAAGCATAATGCTGAGGAACTCAACCAAAGGGGAGTAAAAAAGACAAAATATTAAATTTTAAAATGAAGCGAAGGGACAAAGAAGACAGACTAATAACCCCACGATCTGTTTCCTAGCAGTTCCAGAAGAGTAAATGACAGGACAGGCAGAGAAGCAATATTCGAAGAGAAATCACTGGGAGTTTTGCGGCATCAAAGAATATTCTTGCATCATAAGGTTGTTAGATGTTCTTAGCAGAGTAAAACGAGATAGATCCACAGTTTTATTGGTAGTCAAACTGCAGAGTGTGAAAAATAAAAATATCCTTTAAAGCTACTAAGGAACAAAAGGACACATAACCAACAAAAGCATGACAGGATATTGCTCATACAGACCAGAAGGCAGTAACTAAACTAACACTCATGAGAGAGCAAAATAGAGACCTACAGACCAAAAGAATTTAAACATCATTAAGCACCAAAGCATATATTTCAGCAAAGAGAAAAAGAAACTCCGAGGGGAGACGTGGAAGCAAAGCAGAATGATGAGCACAAACATATTTTTAAATTATTCCTTTATTTCATTATTAACTTTTGAAAGACTTGTTTTTTATTTCAAAAGATACAGCAAAGGCCATGTATCGTTATAATAAGCTAGCATGGCTAACATTTAAAAGACCGGCCGCGCCAAACACGGTTGAGGTCACAGAGCAACTAGATTCTTATCCATTGATATTGGGAATATTACCCAGAAAAACCACTTTGGAAAACTGTCAATCTCTTTAGAAGTTAAATATTCAGCTGCCATTAAACACAAACATGTATCTTCGAGTTAATTACTCAAGAGAAATGGAAGCATATGCCCACACGATGTTTGCTTTTGCATGAAGTTTTATTGATAACAGCTGCAAACTGGAGAGTACACAAGTGGTCATTAGCAGACGAGTGGATCAATAAATTGTTTTACATCTATGGAATAGAGTCTAGCAAAATAAGAGGAAAAAACTATCAATATAGACAATAACAATAAAAAAAAAAAGGTCAACTGATTCCTGAATGGAAGATTTCAGGCAAAAGAGCACCTAGTGCATAACACTATATAAAATTCTTAAACAAAATTTCTGGTGCATTCTGGTGGCTTAACCACCTTCAGCCCCCATGCAGTTCATGTACATTCCGAGGACCTGGGTTTGAGACCAGGGGCTGGGGCAATAACCAAAATGAACAACTAAAATAAAATAAATAAATACTTCTTGCACCTCTCTTCCTGCCTGCCCGCCTACTCGCCTTCATTCTTGCCTGCACCTTTCCTTTAAAAAAAAAAACAACAACGGCAAAAAACAAGACACATTGATGAGGGGCAGACCCAGGATTAGGTCTGGTACATGCTCTGATCACACACCAAACCTGGAGTAAACTCACTTACAGAGTAAGTTTAAAAACCAGTCATGCTGCTAACAAGTGACACATTTCAAACAGACCACACACTAAGCTTGAAAAAAAAAAAAAAATATATATATATATCGAGGAATAAGAATATTAACATGAAGTAAAATGGAACTAAGTGTAAAAAATGTCCAGAGGGCTCATTTAAATCACTCCATCATAATAAAAGGAACAATCCATTATGAAGATATGACATTTGTCCACTTGCATTTCTGTAGCTGAGTTGATAATGTTAAAGTATATTAAGCAGAAACTGAATAAGTTATAAGAATACATTCTTATAATCACACATTTTGAAAATATTTTACAATGAATTGACCAAGTAAACATTAGAAGGGATATAAAAAAGATGTAAGGAGCAAAATCTGCAAAGTTTGTCAGATATATCTATATATACATACATATATATATATACATATATATAGTATTCTATACTCTAAAAATAGAGAATTAGCATTTTTGTAAGCTCTCCATGTATCATTTTTCAAAGCATATTGGTTTTGTAGAATATCACAAAGGAAATTTCAGCATTAATGTCTAATAACAAAGAAATAGATTAATAAACCATGGTAATAGAATGCTGTAGAGTCGGGGCTGGCAATATTTGACTCTTGGACCAAGATGAAACTGCTTATTTTGTCTGAAATGTTAACTAAGAATGATTTTTGCATTTTAAAATGGAAAATAGTTCTAATATTTAGTAACATAAAAATTGAGTGAAATTTGAATCTCAGTGTTTATATGTAGAGTTCTATAGCCATGCGTGTTCCTGAATTATGTATGGCTGCTTTCCCACCACCACAACATGGTTGAGAACTGAGTTGTGGCAGAGTTTGTATAACTGTAAAAACTAAAATATTTACTATCTGGATCTTTGCAGAAAAGGTTTGCTGACCCCAGCTACAGAGCTGTGAAAATAAATTAACAGGAGGGCTAGGTATGGATATAGAAAAATTTTTCCAAATAACTTGAAAGAAAAAAGATGGAAGCTGCAGGGTTTGTGCGATCAGATAGATAATGTGAAGTTTTAAAACATCTGAAGTAATATTATATAGTTGCTATGGTTACTAACATAAGTGGAATTTAAGAGCATGTGTAAGAAAGGAAGCATCAAGTTCTGCGGGAGGGAGGTGACAATGAGGAGGAAGAAGAATAGGATTAAAGATGGCGCCAGATATCGCGGCTGCATCAGCACTGCTTTGCTGCTTCCACACAGCAGCGGAACCGTCGAGCTTGGAAGCAAGTACAACATCTTTCCTACTTGTATGATTTCATATTATAAAATCAGTTTAAAGAAGTATAGGAAAAGTGAGGAAGTGAAGAAGTAAATTGTAGGCTCTTCTTTGGAAAATTGCCAGAAAGGATGGCCCACTGACTGACTAGAAGTCTCAGTGCGCCCTGGTGGAGCAGCGGTTGGGTTAATCGCCTTGGAAAGATGCAAGATATATACCCCTGGGTTCAAGTCCTGGGCCCGGGGGAACAACCAGTGGGAGCAACTAAAATGGAAATAAAATAAAATGCTTCTTCCTCCTCTCTCTTCCTGTCTGTCTGCCTACTCATCTTCATTCTGCTAAACTCCAAAAGTATCCTCAAGTAGGAGAGATGTTACTAAAGAATAACCAGCCCCTGGACTGGATATTATGGTAACCTCAGGTAACTTTGCCTTGTCTGAGGGTTTGTGGGTGATCTCAGATGATGTTCTTGCAGTAGCTGTCTTCTTTTAGCATCTCCCCAAGTCCTTACTCAGCTGCTCATGTACCTTGTAAAGGACCAGTATAGAGCAGTGACCTAGTTCACTTTGGGTTGGCTGGCTTGCTTATGATGAGATTGGAGAACATGTCACTCTTCCCACCCTGGTCCTAAATTTAGTCCTAGATAACTAAGAGAACTCTCAATAAAAAAGGGCAAATGTCTCTTCTGCATTATTTTGAGATGACTCTTCTTCCTAGCTTGCTGTGAGAGACATGCCAGTTCATCTACCTGTGTGAAACTTAACCTCCGTGCTTTCTTCTGTTTAAGTGAAGGATAGTTTTCCACAAAAAGAAGAAATCTGAGGAACAGGAAACTTCCATGGATCATAAGAGCTGCTGAAGGCAAGTGGGTTTCACACTGAAAGTCAACGTCCCCAACGCCAGCACCGATGGCAGGTGGTATGCAGAGCTGGTAGGGACTCCTGCATAAGCCCCTATGGTCCTGGATGCAGGGAGAGGCGGAGTTGGGGGTGGGGAGGAGACAGCCACGATATCCTGAATTCTCACAGTGGCCCTCATGTCATCACCTGTAGCCATTAGAGTTTAGTGAAACTGATCCCTGTCCCACCACTCCCTTCCCTGTGAGTAATAGAGGTCTGTTTTTCTTAGAGATGCTCTTATCCAGAACTCAAAATTATCCCCAAACTGGGTCCAGCAGCATGTTACCACCATACCTTATGAGCTTTTGTGTCTTTCTTTAAAATGCTTTGTTCTATTTAGTGTGCAAAAATTTTTTTGAAGTGGAGTCATCAAATTTAGCCCAAATGCCTCTTTGTTGCCTGCTACCCCGTCATTTTTGAACAGATTGCTTAGCCTCTCTGACTTTCATATTCCTATATTATAGAATAATACTGGTTATAATACTGACAAGTTCACAGATTGCTGTTGAATTAAATAAAGAAATGAAAATCATGTTCTAATCTGTAACAGTTATATACATGAAATGTGATTAAACTGCTACTAAAAAGAGCCCCTTATTCTACAGCCACACAAAACTGATTTTCCTGAGAATGGAGCATAATACATAAGTCCTAATGGAAATACCCTGAATGTTGTAGGATTCCATTAATATATTTGCCTACAAGAAGAATCTATAATAATTATAGTTTATACAATGCATTAGAATCTGTTTTATAGAACACATTATCTCTTTGATAGTCACAATTAGTCTTGAGGTGGTTATTATTATTGTCATTTTGCAGATGTGGAAACTGAGCCATAAATCGCTTGACCAAGGTCACACAGCCTGTAAATAGTGAAGCTGCAGCCTAGCCTAAGCCTTCCCAATCCTTTTAGGCTCTTTCAACAACACAGCACTCTTCTTCAAAGTCTGTCACTTTATAGCAAGAATTTTCCACAACAAATAGGGCTAATTGACCAAAAGTTTCAGAAGTAGGAGATTACTTTACACTGAGATTTATGCTCCTATTTTGGGAACAGTTTTGGCCCTTTCTACCATGCAGTTGTCAAGATGAGAGGGTTTCTTGTTTTACCTTAAAATATCTATACTTCTGCATAAATAAAGAGCCTCCAATAGCTACCATCTCAGGGACTACTGAAAGAAAGCTAAGGGCTGGCTTTCTCTGCCAGAATCATTATACATTATTAAACTCCAGAACACCCATCTGAGCAACAGATTTACAAAAAAATATGAGCACCACATTTTTTTCACTCCTTAAAATTGCTGCTTATGGGGAAAAAAGAATGCTACCAGCTATATTTGAATTGCACAAGATGGGGGTCTGGGATACCCATTAGAGTGGTTGATTAGGTTGGAACCCAGGATTTAGTGCCTATAGATTGCTGATCCCATCTTGATTTCACACAACAATCAATACAAAGACTGAATAATGCTAACATTCAGATCTCTCTTGGATTGTGCGGTTTCTGTTTATGATTTTAAAGCAATGTCTTGGCATGAGAGCAAAACACCACTCTTACATAATCCCCTGGGCTAAAGAATTTTCAGTAGCTGGTGCTTCTGGTCTAACTTCCCACCATCAGCTTTTATGCCTCTAGATCGCAACTCTGAAGCAGTATTTCATCAGTGGCAAGGTTTGTGGCCACAGGATTGTCCTGTTAGGATTGTTCGCTTCAGTTCAGCAAAGAGCAAAGGAAGCAAGAGTGCAGAAGTAGCACCTGTGTCTAAGGCAAGGAGGAACTCGCCAAAACAAAACA
Organism: Solenodon paradoxus; assembly: GCA_004363575.1. NCBI lineage: Eukaryota > Metazoa > Chordata > Mammalia > Eulipotyphla > Solenodontidae > Solenodon > Solenodon paradoxus. Next base: position 126,357 of record RJWH01001107.1, read on the forward strand.
CAAGGACGGAGATTGATACACTACCAGGATAAAAGGCAAAGAAATTGAAGATTACATCTTCCTCTCTCAAACACGATGTCTCGCCCTGCTCACAGAAGACCAGAATCCCATAAAATAGTAAGATCTTTCTAAAAACATATTCTCAAAAAATACTTTTTCTATTTCAGAGAAAATATTTCTTGAGTGATTTCTAATTTATTCTGAAAGGGGTTGTTGTACATAGATGTTTTCAGTGGAGCAAGGGAGTGCTTTGTGGAGTGAATCATGAAGGACACTTCTGGGAGTAGTTACAATGATCTCTTACATGTTCTACTAGAAGAATTAATTCTTATACATATTTTAGAGTATTTTTTCTGACTCTTATTTTTAAATACAAAGTTCCAAATTTTTCTTTTGTCTCTGACAGAAAATACTGAACGATTAGGCAGTTCTTTGTATTGTATACTTGTAATTTGTTGTATTTCATAATTTAAGAAATAAGGCATGAACAATATATTAAATTAAATAAGAATAGTTGATCCAAAAACTCAGTAAAAATACTACCTTTAAAAAAAATGTGTCTCCTAGTCTTAAATGTAAGTGATTCTTTAATTATAATTTGGGCTATTTTCCTTTCTCTGTATTCCAAGTTTAGAATTATTTAAAAAACTTAATTATCTGCAAATTAGAGCTCTCTATATATTCTCTTTAATCATCTCTTATTATAGTTTTAGATATTCAGAAATTACAGGTGTGAAAATGCATCATTAAATTTAAAGCCTTGTTAATTATTTCAAGAGACTGATGGGCATTGCATAAAAGCACGTACTTTCAGCCATGGCTACACACTGGTTAGCCAGCAAGCCCGACTGGGGCTGCCTGGAAATGCTCCCTCTGGCATTCTGGGATCTTGATGTGGTTTTATGTACAACCCTCCAGTGTTATAGAATACTGCACACACATCATACTGCACCTAAATAACTTGTTTTATATACCATTTAGAACACATTTTTACCTTGATATAGTCAAAACCTCCCGAAAAAGTTCATGGTGTTTTATTTTCTTATTTATTTATTCTTTTTCTAAAAACTGTGAAGATAAATAAATGTTGAACTTTTTTGTGGTTAATGGTATGGGCTTGAGACCCTACTAACCATGCAGTTCAAGGCATAGACTTTAACCATGAAGCACAAGTGAGAAAATTGGCTTTTATGGGTATTGAACTTGAAATTCAGTTGGAAGTAAAATATAGCTAGCACTCACCCATCAGAATGGTAGAGATATATCTAGAGAGAGATAGAGAGATATAGATAAAGGAGGGGGAGGCTGTAATTATAGTTTGGCTATAATTATAAATGGGTACAATGCTGAAGCTGTATCATGTTAATAGGATAGAATTTTGTCTTTTTATCTCTTTTTTCAAATCTTTTTGTTTTACTGCTAGTGGCAAAAAATTAGATTATCTCTCTCGCCCCCATCCCTTCTCTCTTTTCTTTACCTTTGCATATTTTGTGATGTAATACTGGCACAAAGTAGTGATTTAGCTGCTGCTGTGGCACCTTATCTATTAATCAAATATTTCATGAATAACTTGAGGGCATTTCCTGTGATTTATAACTGGGTTCTGGGAAGATTTGAATAAGAACGGAATCTAAATTGAACGCATGGTGACCCTTTTGTGATTTAATAATATTTTTGTTCAAATCACTTGCTTTATGTCCCTATTTTCTGAGAGAAATATTAATATATCATTATTTCATTAGCTGAATTTTACATTTAGAGTCCTTAACATATTGTCAATGGGTGTATATAATACATGTTCTACAGACACTTCTGACATTTTAACTTACAGTTTTTAACATAAATTATATCCAATTGTGCCATATAATATTGAGATTTTATCCATTTAAAGCTTATTTGGTTATAATAAATATTCTACCTGATTAAAGAAACAGATTTGCTGTGATAGACACCCAGATGTGAAGACGTGGACACTGGTAGTATTGGGACAGTTCTGAGAGTATTTGCATCAAAATTATATAACATTTCGTAGAAGTCACTTTCTCGAATACATAATTGTTTGGTTTCTTGAGCTATTTCTGCCCATGCTTTAAAAATATTGGATGCATATTACCAGGCCTTATCTTATCCCCTATGTTAAGCTACCCAAGATGCTTGGACCGGGAGGTAAGGATGCCCCTTCTAACCTGAAATACACTTTTGACCTTTCATAAAAAGACAAGATTACTTTCAACAGTGGTTCCAGTTCCTGCCTTCCTTTCCCACCGAACTTCTTCTGTGACCCTCAGAGACCATGACAATCTGAGTGGAGACAACTGTCCCAGACTCCTTCCTGGCCATGGGAATTGCTGGCCAGTTAAGAAAAAGTCACTCATTCCTCCTGAAGCCTCATTCCCTCTTGTAGAACTGAGAGTACTGGAGTAAATGATCTCTAATATCTTCCTACTGTTATTAAATCATATTTAATAGCAGAAGCAAAACAGAGAGACTTTCAAAACTGGATGTACTGACCTTCGTGTTTTCTGTTTCCCACATTTTCAATCTACTCAAGCTAAACCCAGCCAAAGTCATCCTGCTGGTTTCTTTGGCAGAACTGGAATTCAAGAGGGGATTGTGCAGACTCATGAGAAGTCTCACCTAATTATTCCTTCCTCCTGTCAACATGGTAGGCATACACCAAAGGTCATTCTAGAACATTAAGAATCTAGATTAGAAATTTTTAAGAACTTCCTCCACGAAGATGCATTGGAACTTATAAAATGAAAGCAGATGTGCAGAGAGATGCTCTTACGTTGAGGAATTTATTTTACTTCACACTTTTCTTACCCCTCTTCCCCAGCCATGTATTGCATGTGGGTAAAATTTGTTCTTTTTTGAAAGTGAAAATTCTTCCAATAATTAGCAAGCAGTAGGGAAGATGAATTAGTAGTAGGGCAATAAAGAACACACGATCCTTTATGTGCAGGCAGGAATGAGGACAAGCAGACAGGTAGGCATGCAGGCAGGAAGAGAGAAGAGGAGGAAGCATTTTATTTGTTGAATTTAGTTGTTCATCTTGGTTGTCTCCCTGGAGTCTTCGGGTTGTATGTGGATGGCATCGACCAGAGCCTGAAAATTTAACCACTAACCCACCAACATGTGCCCAAGAACAGATGATCTTGAAGTCTGCTTTCGACAGAAAATTTTGTAAAATAATATTAATATTATTGATAATAATATCATTATCATTATGTTGCTGTGTGACTTTGCTTGTAAATAAAACCACTCCTTTTTCTCCAGAACAAAGATCTCTTTGTCCTCACCTATGGAGCCCTGGTTGCCCAGCTGTGTAAGGATTATGAAAAAGATGAAGATGTAAATAAATATTTGGATAAAATGTAAGTAGAACCCTTTCAATCCCATGGAGTATAGTGTCTTAATAACCTCTACATTTTATCTAACTCTGACTTGTCTTGCTCCATTTCTCTAGCTTTTCCCTTTCAAGGAATCGTATCATAGAGCTGAACATAATTGCAGTTGATATAATAAAGTAATTATGAAGGAACTTCTTTTCCCATAAATTTCAAGCACAACATTTCTTTTTAAGTTGGAAACAAGTTCTTTGCTTTAACTTATAAGAAAAGGACATGGCGATAATGAAACAGATTTTTTTAACAATAGGATGAATTGTTAAATTTGGCTTAACATAATTCCTTCAAATATCAATATATGTTTGCATAAGCATAGACCATATATGGAAAGATTTGCACAGAACTACTCATGGCTGCCTGAGAGAACCAGGAGACTGGGAAATATCAATAGAGGGAGATTTATCGTGTCCTGTATCATTTTTTTATTGTTTGAATGCTTTTTACAATGACTATTCTTTACATTAAAAATATACTAAATAGAAAAATCCCACTTCTTCCTTTTGAAATAAAGCCCATTCTCCTCTATATTAATGGAGATTCAACCTCCACAAAAGTAGTCTTACAGTTTTCTCAGAATAACTCTATAATATCAGACTATTGTCCAATAATAAACATTTGTCAGTGTGTGTTTTTTAAAGGAAAGGGGCAGAAAGGTATGAAGGCGAATAGCAGAAAGGCAGGCAGGAAGAGAGAAAAGGAAGAAGCCATGTTTTATTCAGTTCACATAGGTTGTTGTCCCCAAGTGCCCAGGACTGGAACCCAGGGGTTTGTGCTTGCTCCTTCAGAGGTGACTGACCTAACGCTGCTTCACCAGCGTATGCTGCAACATTTTTTTAACCCCTTAATTATGGGTTCTGAGAAAGACTCTAACTAGGTCATGACTAGACACCCTACACTTGTGAGAAGATCTAGACAGGTAGAAGGGAAATTTAGCCTACTTAAGCCTACATTTTAGAATCTTTTAAGAAGACTTACTTGCATTTTCAGTTGGAATACAGGAAAGCCTGAAAGATTTTCTGAAACCCTGGGCTTCCTCCCTTTCCATTGCTTGTCTTTTCCTATTGAAAGTTCTTTTTCATTTTCTTATGTTTATGTCCCTGTGTTGCTTCTTTTTCTTTTTGATGCCTTTCATTTTTCTCATTATTCAGGAGCAGGTTCTTGGCAAAACTGTAGAGGTTGGTGGAGTAGTGACTGGGTGCAGCCCACATGCATCCCAAGGTCGTGGGCTTGAGTCCTGGGCAGGGGAGCAGCCAAGAGGAACAACTAAATAAAATAAAATGCTGCTTCCTCTTCCCTTTGCCTGCCTGCCTGCTCACCTTCATTTCTGCCTGCATCTTTCTTTAAAAAAAAAAAAAAAACTGTAAAAATATAGCTCAAGCTATTTTACTTGTCACTTTTAGCCTATGTTATATCATTTCATTTAGCTTATACTAAATTTGCTTTGTTTTGTGAAACAGCTGTAGAAAATGAAATATCTCATTTATTTTACTAGAAAAATACACTTGATTATCTTTATTAGTGTACATTTTTAATAAATATAAATGAAATAAGAGTTTAAAGAATCATTTTGAGAGTCTGCACAAAGTCCTTACTTTCAGAAGAGGAGTCATTCACATTTGGATTTCTTTAAAAGCTTTCATTGACAGCATCTTACATTTTTAATCTGATGTATAAAATATTACTTTTCAGAAACATACCCTTTGACCAGAGCAAGATAAATATATGCATTGACCATAATGTCCTGGCCTCTCACCATGGTTTCCATCACCAGTGGCCAAGCCATTGCATATCCATAATGATAATTCGAAAGCCCTGGAAACATTTTTTAATCCTAACACAACTATATGTGAATAATTCTTATTTATTCTGTTCTTTAAAAGTCCTTTTAGTGTAAGCTTACTGGCTAGAATCATAAAGTACTTTTCTAGAAGGACAAGAAAGCTAAGTTAAGTATTCTATTTACTTAGAAATAGAAATAAGAATATCTCAGAGATCGAGTGAATTAATGAGTTCTCTGATATCAAATACAGTTCCTCCTCAATTACCCAGTCATCAACTATCTTGACACTTTTTAGAACTTTTTTAGGAAATACTCCCTCTACAAACTGGTATTTATTTGCTGGGCTACCTTCATCAAATCATTCACCTGTCTATTTACAGGTAGCTGTGAAATTTAAAAGCCAATTTTGTGCCTATGGTTTTGCAAAAGCAGTCTTTTTTTTCCCCCCTATCATTAAGGTCCTATTTCCTCAAGTGGATTCAAAGTTCTTAGATCTATCTTGTTCAAGGTATCTGCTCAGCCATCTTAGAAATATACTTAATAAAGTGCTTTCAGAATTGTATTTCACATCTTTCTCAGCAATTGTTCTGGAGTGGACCTAACTGATAACATAACAGCTTCTCTTCATTTTTAGAGATGCAATTTCCCTGCCATGAAAATACATTTCTGAATTTTATTTTTTCCCACTAAACTTTAAAGTTCTAACTTCTGAAAGCTGTACTGACTACAAAAGTTGACTTCTCTATCCCTTTACCCCTTCCTTCCAGCACCCCTCCTAGACATGCTGGCCCTCCTATCGTGATAGCTACACTAAGAGAAGAGTGAGAGCCAGGTACCTCACCTGTAGAAGACAAGTTGGCTAGACTTTCATCCGATTTTGTTGACAATGAATGATGAGAAAGGTAGTTGCAATGAGAGACATTAAGCTACAATACTAATCTCTTTTTATTTTTAAGTTGCAGGTGGGAATGCAGGTGAGTAGGCAGGTAGGCAGGAAGAGAGAGGAGGAATCGATTTTATTTTTATTCAGTTGTTCACACTGGTTGTTTCCCCCTGGGACCTGGGACTCCAACCCAAGGGTCTGTGGCCCAAGCTCCTTTGGAGGTGAATGACCTAACCGCTGTTCTACCAGGGCACATGGACACTATCCTCTTCTAATTTGACATTACACCATCCAATCTGGTCAGCAGTCAGTCTCCTGACTTTCTGCGGGCACTGCTTGTTCTCTGCTTCCATGGTCTGTAGGGCAAATGAAGCCCACCGTTTGACATTTGACAAGTTTAGTTTAGTTTGTCACCTGGTTAGCTGTTCAAGTGCTATGTGTAAGAATCCATCTGAAACACAGATAGACTTTGTGAATTACCCACGTACTATTTTCAGATCACACTCTTTCCTTCATCCGCAGGGGATACGGCATTGGAACACGGCTGGTGGAAGACTTTTTGGCCCGATCCTGTGTAAGAAGATGTCATAGCTATTCAGAAATTACAAACATAATTGCCCAGGTAAGTGCGTTTTTTAGCTCTGTCAGTAGGTTTTGTAAATCTTTGCTTTGTCCTGAACTCGGTGGCTTTCTGTTCTGATTAAATTGGTCCCATCTGTATTAGTTACTAGGTGCTAAGAGAGGATTCTGATGAAAAAGCATTTTATTTCCACACAGAAATAAAGCTCTTATGAACAGAGGTCAATGCTTTCAGGCATTCAAACCTCGATAGATTTTTCTGACCACATGGTGTATGTGGAGTGTTAGTCCTACACTGGGAAAAAGTAGTTTGATAAAGTAAACAGAAGTAGATTGTAATAGGGCAAATGTATAACAGGAATACCCTAAACCAATTCATTTCTTCACATAATCCTTTTTGGTACCTGGGAGGAGATAGTCATTAGCTATCAGGAATCCAGTTGTAGTTATTTTATTCTCAGAGCAATGCTGTCCCAAGAGAAAAATCAAACATCCCATAAGTTTATGTCCTCTAAGAACTTTCACAATTCTGATAAATGAAAGACAATTTAGAATCACGTGGGAGCAGTTCAAATTTCTTAGATATGAGATGCTATCAGGAAATGCATCCTTAGCCAGAATCCCTTTCAGCTGTAAGCCTGTAGTTAATAACCCAGATTTGTTCCTTTGTGGGAGGCCTGGCAAGTATACATGGATCTGAGATATTATGAGTTCCAGAAACACTGCCTCCTGGTACTCATGACTGACCAGTGAAGTCTGCCTCATTCTTCTTTTCTCTCCTATTCCTTAATCATCATCATTGTCAATCTGACTCTTTACATGAATAATAATTCTACAAAGTGTTATTCTAAATATAGTTTTACAATTTTTTTTGATTTTTCACTCTTTACAGTGTATCTGTGAAGTAGGCAGAATATGAATCAATATTCCCATTTTCCAGACAAGAAAATTGAGTCCCAGCAAGACTATGATAAAAGTAGAATATTATTTTATGTGAAAAAATTGTACATTAAAAAGCAACAATCCAAGTTAAGATTTTCCACTTGTTATTATTACTTGTATTACTTTTTGGCTAGTGACTTATGTGATTAAAGTTGAAATCCAGGTCTTCTAGTCCTAGTGAAGTTTGCCATAATACTAAACAGATTTTAATTTTTTCTTCCCATATTTTCAGACTATAACTACATTCCTAAAGCGGTAGTTTCAAAAATAAAATACAATTTTCAATAGATTTTTTTTTTTGCATAATGCTACAAAAATATTAGCTATATTAATGGACAGTAAATAGTTGAAATACATAAATGTAGATGGCTGAGGTCTATTTCTGTAAAAAATGTCATTGGGATATTGATAGGAATTGCATGGAATCTAGAGATGGTTTTGGAAAGTATGGACTTTTTCTTTTTAAAGGAAAGGGACAGGCAGGAATGAAAAGAGAGAAGGAAGATACATTTCATTTACTTTACTTAATTGTCCGTTTGGGTTGCTCCACCTGGTCCCAGGTCTTGAACCTAGGTTCCTGGGATGTGTGTGGACTATGTCCAGTGACCTTATCTGCAAGACCACCAGGGTGCATCCGATCTCATGTTCTTACCAGACACATACACAAAAACTTAAACAAGTCTTTTAGATATAATATAAAGAACATGTAGAGCATCCATTTTCCAAATCTCTCTCCTCTGAAGTTACCATGTCTTTATGACTGTTCTAATGTCATGTACATTGTCTGCATTTCCTGTCCTCAATGAACTCTATTTCTAGGCAACATTCCTCCTTATCAATGACGAGAATACCACCCTCAGCCTCCTCTTGTCAGAGGGTGCCTCCTGGCCTTTGCACTTTCCTTCAAAAGTCTGATTTCCTCCTCATTTCCGCTTCTCCAGCAAAATGTTCTTTTACATGTGGGAATGATGTCACCCAATTCAGGAACCCTTACACGCAGATGAAGGGTCAGGCTAGTTATAGACTCACTCGCCCAGGCTTTGCTTCTAATTAGCAGCTTTTGTTAATAGGTCTGATCTCAGCTGCATTTTCATATTAAATCTGTAAACTCTCCGAAGAGAGGCCGTGTCAAATGTGAGCGCCAGTTTATAGGAAAGTGGGATAAGGTCAGAGGAAGCTGACCATCAGTACACGCTGACCCCGGCGCACAGCAAGATCAGGAGCAGGAACAAACGGCTGTGACTGGCTTGGCTGCCTTCTCAGTCCAGTAACTTACACAAACAGCAGCCGCATCGCTCCCACTTCCGCAGCACATGCATGCTGTTGGCTTCCACAGAAGCCATCATCTCTGCCCTGCTTCTAGAGAAAAGAAGAAAGAGAAAGATAGAAAGAATGCATTTGAAAAGAACTGACTAGATGAGTAGTGATTTCCTTCAAAAACTGATCAGTGAACGTCTGCATGTGGGATCATATCTCCCACCCTTGTGCCCTGCTCTACACTCCTCTGCCTCTGGGAGAGGATAATAATATAGCGACCCTCTCTCTTGTTTTCCTTATGTCGCTTGTTCCAAAGGAAAGGACATTCATTAAGTGTCTGACAAATTTTTTCGACAGGCTTTCGTCCTCAAATTGCGCCATCTAGTGGTCTGAGAAGAAAATACAGGGACCCAATCACGGCTCCAAAAAAATCCTTTAGTCCGCTTTAGATTTCATACAAAAAAGAAAAAGAGATGACGGGATAATTCTAAAGTCATTTTCTTGCAACATCAAAATCTATCCTTTCTAAAATGTAATTTTGCATATGCAAGCCCACCTTTTGCGGTGATTACCTCAAAATACAATTATAAATGTTAAATGACATACAATTTGTAAAAATTTGTCGGCATTTTAACATGATACTGAAAAACTCTAGTAGTACAAAATTCTTAGTCATAAAATCATAAATTAATTAACACATGTGATCTGTGTTTTCTTAAAAGAATTGTGTGAAGTGAAAAGAGCCTCTGTCATTAGGGCTATTTTATTTATGGGATCATTGAGCCCTAGATAATGACCACGGTCAGAGATTAGAATTTGATTTTTCTGACCTTATTCCAGCAATGTTTTCAAAAATTAATCATTTTCTTGAAAAATAACTTTGAAGATTTTCCCTTATGCTGATCATTGAGAAAAAATGAAAATGTGGAATTTGCAGTAGAGTTACCATCGCTGATTTTTTTGATCGTGATATATGAAAGAGTTTAACCATAACTTAACAGGCACAAATATCTTCCAGTTAATTATATTAATTATAAGTACAATTAGAAAATTCAATGGTACCTTTCTCTGGTCTAAGGTCTAAAAACACTATCTTTGTTACACAAAAATATATGTCATGGCTGCCAAAACGCTCATGATAAAAGTTTTATTATTAGAACTTCGAGATATACTTGATCATTTAAATGAAGGTATCATAAAGATTAGACTCAATGAGAAATATTATAATGCTGCATTTAAAAGCAGTTTAAGCAAAAGAGGTTGGATCCTCATCAGATTCTACAAGTTTTCACTAACACTCTGAGAACCCAACCGAGTCAGATGGCTTGTCCATGCCTCAGTTTTTCCCTCTCTGCCCAATGAGACCTCTTTTACTGTAGCCCTCCTAATTACCAGGTTCTGCTTTTTCTAGCTAGAATCTGGACATGAAACTGCAATGACAAATAGCTGAGTGTGCTGGGTGGAGCTTTCAAAGGTCCTTTTTCTAAAATGGCCACAGGTCTTCATATGCCAAAGGCTGAAACTTGTTTACATTTTAGGAAACAGAAGTTGCATGAGTAAGACAAGTTAAGTTGATGAGTAAGACAAGTTAGAACCACTTTGGAAAAGTAAGGGAACTCATGGATAACCTTACTTAGCACGTCTTTGCTATAAAAGGGAGCAACAGACATCTGCATTTTCAAGTTTTAATAGGTCTGTGAAATACAGTTTTATTATGCTTTGTGTTTGTTGATCTTCCAAGAATTTGCTGTTGACCTACTACTTTTGGACACATTTCCACATGCCATATAACAAAAGCAAAGGCATTTTGCAAAGAATAGAAATAACATAGTTTTGTCAAGTCATATCAAGTAAGTAATACGCATAAACTTTGTTTGAATTGATATTCATTATTTTATTCCATGATCTTTCCTTTCTGGGAAATTTCATTTACCCATCACATATGTAACTATTTCAAAGCAAGGGATAAATGCAGGAATTCTTGGGATTTGGCCCACTGTATAATGATAAACTAACACCCTGTTGATATTCATTGAAGTGAAAATATTTGAAGCTCTTTTTCGCACACATCTATGCAATGTTCCTTCTAGAAAAAGACTGTGGGACTCATTTTTCTCTGAATGAAAGATTCCTACCATAAATTTCCCCTCCCACTTAAACTTTCACTACCTGCAGAGGAAGCCCCATTATTTCAAGTAATATTGACTACACTGAAAATCCAGTGCTCCAAAAGTATCTATCACAGTAACAAATCTAAAAGCAAATACAAAGAAGATTTGAACTTGAAATCTAGGATCTGGGCAGGAAGATAACTGATTCTCATCAAATAATTGTGAGCTCATCTTGATAATTTTATTGAAACATTTAATTTTTCCACTATATGAGTGTAGACATTTTCAGGAGAAGAGAGAGATTCATTCTTAATATATGGAAGTCAGTTGTGATTATAAATTATAAATGTTAGATATTACATTTCACTTAACTTTCTTAACAGCCATATATCTCCTCCAGGTTTCTATAAGGGCAAATAGAAAATACAGTTATACCTGTCTCTAGTCTAAGGTCTAGACAACATCTCCTGCAATTATAAAGGAAGATACATTTAATGGTTTCCAAGCATATTTATGATAAAAATGTTATGATTAGAAGAATGAATTCAAGATAAAATGGACCATTTAAATAAATTCTTTCAATTTATTATGGAAAATATTTGGGATGTATCCTAAAGTTCATCATAGAGTCAATTTGCAGTAGGTAGACCCTTCAGGTTGCTGGCAGTTAGGTTATGCCAGGTCGTAGGGGTTGACTGTAAGGATATTCTGGAGCATGACAGCTAGGTCTCATGGAAGAACAGCAATGGAGAAATCCTTCAGTCCATCTTCTCTTCTCAGTAGCAGGCATTCGTAGTTCTCTACTTCAGTTCACCACCATTTTGGTGACCTGGCTGTTCTCTGTTTATTTTGCTCTTGCAACTGCTTGCAAAAAGCTTTCTATTCATCTTCTCTCTACTTCAGTGTTTCTGTAGCCTCACAGTGTTTGCTGCCTCGTGGTTTTGCTTACTATCTTTTCTCCAGGTTATCTTTTGTCTTCTCCCCCAGTTACCCAGACTAACTTTCTCTGTGTCTCATATTTAAGGTCCCAGTGGAGAGATTCCAGCATGCTCAGTTCATCACTAGCCATCTGTTTGGTAGAACTTTTATGTGAGGCTCTTCCAGACCTAAAGGCAAACTATGTGTTGACCACCAGGACTCTCAGCTGCGAATCCCAGTCAATTAACTGTGAAAAGAACAGCAGAGAAGTGAAAACAGAACATGGCAATTATAGGAAACCCCTCAGAAAGGAATTTGGGTATGACGAATATTCTGAGCTTTCACGAATCTCAGTATTTCAAAGTGCTGCCAAAGATCTTATTCTTCCTGTCTGGGAAATTAACGGATTAATTTATGAGTCTTGCTTTACCAGTGGACCCTCTGCTCACTTTAGTCATCTTCCCAAAGATGGTGTGTTTTCTGTTGTTCCAGAGGCTAGAATTCTTGTATAGAATAGTTTAGCAGTCTCCATTTCACACGCCAACTATAAGTATTGAAGGAGAGAGAACTGTCTTTGTCACGCATTTTATAGATAATAATCAAGTAAACAAATCTCTCCCTAAAAAAAAAAAACAAATAGGAAGTCCCCTTAAGAAGCAGTCCACAGGAAACCACACTGTTATTTGAAAATCAGTATTTTAGGTCATCATTAACAAGAGTGGGGGAGAGACTTCTCAGAACTTAGAAGGATGCTTTCCTAGAAGGGAGATTACCAAATTGTCCTAAGAAAAATGACATTGTATGACAACAGATAGTATTAGATTTTCTTTAGAATTTCTTACAAAGAAACCAATAATGAAGTTTGCACTGGCCCTCTAATCCTATGGGGCTTTTGCTTTTATTTCTCTTTCCGGCCTTTCTTTTAGCATTCTGTGTTTTCTCAGGGGATGTTATCAGCTACAACTGACTCTTTAGGTGACGAGGAAACTGTCCAGGTAAAATGAACGTGAGCCAGGCCCTTCACATCACAGACATCAGCACAACTTGGTTTGTTTTACTTTCTCTTAAAAGAACAGAACAAACAATTTTGCCCCTGTGCGTCTGTATTTTGCTTTCCCTTCTTTCTTTTATTCTAGTTCTGTTTGGTTTCCTTCATTTTCTAAACAAATGAAAAAAAGTTAAGAAGAAATATGTTCCCTAAAAGTCACTGTATTTCACAGTCTGAGTATGCGCACTCTGCACCGTGCACACTTGAATTGTGCTGACATCATAATTCTCTGCCAAAATGAGGAGGGTCATTCCACCCAGCTGGAGTCTACTTCACTCCCAGGGGCGTTGGCTGTGCCAGGATCACCTGTCAGGAAGTTGTGTCAGGATCACCTGTCAGGAAAGCTGTAGTGCAGGTGGGGAGAAGGGTGAATTTCATTTACAGTAGAACCTCCAAAAATGCTTTTATTTGCAAAGATCCCCCAACCCTAAAGTATTTTAGGTATCTTGCCAGTGTTTTAAACTAGAAAATTTATAAATAAATGTTTGAAAGTTTAGCCATTATTTTATGTGCCTCTTACCCCCACCCAAAAGATTGCAGTAAGAAACCGAAGTACTTGGGTGGGAAGGTCCTCAGTGTAGGCTGGATTTGGAAGCTAGGCATTCCTTGCTATGTGGTGATTCACACAGGAAGCTGAGAGGGTGGGGAGAAGCCAACTGATTGAAAGGCTCAGGTTTGAATCTGGAGGGTCCAGGGTCACGGCCAACAGGGTGGTAAATAGAGCCCAGGTCACAGAGAGCAGGTCTCCGTGCCTCCGATCAGGAAGGGCTGGGTCCCAGCTAGAGTGCAAGCTGGCCACAGGCCCGACACTTCCAAGGAATACAGCTTCCTTTCCTCCCTCAAGCAAACAGTGAACAGCCGAAGCTAGTCAGATAAAATCAAAATAAAACATCTTTCTTTGGCTATTAGCTACCATCTTTCAAAAGCTGCTTCACAGCTTATTCCTAGGAGCCTATTGAATTGCTTTACTTTTTTCCACTTTTTCCAACATACGGTATTAAAATAAGTGGGAGCCCTTGACAAGCAGGGATTGAATTCCATGAAAGTCACAGCACAACGCCACACAGCATTCCAGAGAAGCTGGCACCACAGTCAGCTGAGTCACTTTCCTCCTCAGTAACATTTTTGAGCAGGGAAGAAGGGAGAGGAAAATGTCAAAAGAAATGAAAAATGCTTTGTAGTCATACAATTCTCCCTGTTTAAAAAATAATGAACACTAACAACATAAGCTTAAAGTATGTTGAGAATTCTTACCATTTGGACCAGAAATATGGAAGATGGGTTATTAAAAATAAGAAACGTGTTTAAACAGGCTCAGCCACTTAGGCTTAATTCTCCCCTCTGAGTAGGCAAGAACTGCCTTTTATAAACACCCACACCTGATCTGTTTCCTTTTGTCCCTCTGGGAGGGGTGAGAGAAGAAAAGTATAGGATGTTTTCTTTTGTGGAAAAGACTATGTGCATAGTCATAAGACCTTTGTATTTACACTGATTAGATCTGAGCCTGAAGACTACACCAATTACTTATGGAAGAGTTCCAATATCAAGGCAAGGCACCTGCAGGAAAATATTACCCTTACACTTGTATTATGACTACATTTGTACAATGTTGTTTTCCCTTTAGTCAGAGAAAAGTATTTCCTAAAACAAATTTTCAGTAAGTTCTGCAAATCATCTCACTTTACTTATAAAGTTCATCTTTCACTTCTGTTTATGATCAAGACTCACAGGAACTTTGACCTGACCGAGCATTTTGTCTCCTTGGTACTATTACCAAAGATATTCCAAGGGGATGTTTTCAATCTCCCAGATATCTCAGCACATGAAAATCTAGGTCGTCCTACGTTTCCACTGGAGAGTCATAGTTTTATTTCTATTGTTTACCTTACTTTGATGAAAAACTAAGTTATGAAGCATATCTAAGTGAATGAATTGAAAATATCTATAGCTTTGGAGTCATTTCCTTAACGCATCTCTTTACATGACATTCCTTACCAGGAGATGAAAACTATTGAGAAAATACTCTAGGAAACCCTTGAGATGAAAACAAGATTACTATGTCTAAAGATCTAGAGACACATGGGGAAGGCCAGCAAACTCTAGATCATTCTGGCTTAGGGTGAGTCTTCATTAGTGTCCAAAGTAAGAGATTTTTCTGTACTTGCCCTTACCTCTCTCAGTGATGGCCCAGGGTCAGAGTTATCAACACTCGCTGCTCCATACAGTCACCTGGAGCTTTCCAAAATGAGGATATCCAGCACTGACTTTTGGCCCATTAACTCATGATGTCTCTGAATAAGATTCAAGAATCAGACATTTTTATATACTCAAGTGATCCTTGTGGAATCTACTGCTTTAGAACAAGGGTTTTCAAACTGCCCTCCTTGCCACTCTGCTGTAGAGCTACAATAACATAGAAGAGCGTCTCCTTCTCTAGACCCCCAGTCCAAGTTCTTTCAGCAGTCCCTCTTGTTTTCTCATTTTAGTGTTTCATATAAAGTAAAAAGTCTTTTTTTTTTTTTAAGTTGAAAAGACCAGAGAGATGTAATAAAAGATGGATAACCTTGTTTGGCACAAAACCTATCCCACCAATGTTTGGGATGACTAGCTTGTTTCTGGGAAAAGAAATATGAAGAGAAGCTGTGACTTCAAGACATTAACTCCAAAGAAGATGGAAACTGAGCAAACACAAGTCTGTAAATATATATTTGTTTAATTTCTTTCTTCTATATACAGGGTCAGTGGGACCCACTCATAGACAATTGCTGAGAGAAAGAAGGCCTTTTAAGACACCAATTACGATCCCTGTTCCCTTTGATGATACAAACGCCAACAAAACCCCTGGGAGAAATAGTTTTATTTTGTTGATACCATAAGTTGTCATTATTTTTGCAGAAGCGCATCCCTATATGTTAAATCTAAGGGGAAAAGTTTGCAATGCAACTGGCTTTCTTTTAATAGGTTATGAACTCTGCCAAAGGATGCATATATTCTGAGGCATTAGCAAAATTACTCAATAGTACCTGTGCTTTGACTTTGCTTCCTTTATCCTAATGCTTTAAAAGATCCAAAGAATATGATGAAGTGAATTACTTAATTTTCCTTATTTTAATCTGTTTTCATGACAAATTAAAACATTTAAATATTTCTTTTTGGCATTGGTGTCACTGTAGGTTTAATAAATGTGAAACAATAAAAAGATAATTAGTCCTACTGACAGAAATATAGGCAAGAGAGATATAAAAATTAAATTTGGGAAGCTATTCTAAATCTTTTATGAACTTTCTATAGTTGAAAGCTACTTGTTTATTGATTGTCATTTTTATCTAAGGAAATCAAGTGGCAAATTAACCGTATTGACAGAAAATAGTGGGAACCACTGTACAATATCTTCAGTCTTAGATGAGGTGGCTCAAATGTCTGGATGACTGGAATGGCTTCACAGGGATCACAAATCTGGGACCTTTGCTTTAGATGTTGGTTGAATTCCCTGGTCTTCTTCATGTCTTGTCTACTAAGGTTGAAATGTCCAAAACAGTTTCTTTACTCATGTATTTGGGACTATAGTGACTCACAGAACTTGAGGTGGCCAGATACCTCTCTTCTCTCTCATTCTCTGTCTCCCTGCTTGGATGGCTTAGCCTGTTCAGAGCTTGAAGAGCTCACAATAACTGGACTTCTTATATGATGGTTGGTGCCCACCAGGAAGAACACTGAAGAACCAAGGCATAAGCTGCCACGTGTGTACAACCTGGCTTCCCTTCTACTACATTTCTACTGGTTTGTTAAGGCCAGATTCAAGGGAGAGAGAGGAAAATACCATCTCTCAACTGAAGTCATTAAAGATAGTTAATTTA
This sequence comes from Solenodon paradoxus, assembly GCA_004363575.1. Taxonomy (NCBI): domain Eukaryota; kingdom Metazoa; phylum Chordata; class Mammalia; order Eulipotyphla; family Solenodontidae; genus Solenodon; species Solenodon paradoxus. Next base: position 143,142 of record RJWH01001107.1, read on the forward strand.
CCAGTTAGGTTTTATTAAATTGAATCCTATGTGCACCAAAGATGCACCAAAGTCAATCCAACTAGACTCACTGTAAATGAAACAACAGCATACTAGCTGTAAAACCTTCTTTGAAAGCTCATTTGGGTCAAAGAACCCATTGTTAGCTTTCTAACACTGCATTCAGTGTGATCAACTTGGCAACTTGAAAGTATATCACAGAAATTGGAAAACACCAGATAGGACCATTGTTTTAGAGGGCTAGTTGATAAATATTTATCACACACCAAATAAGATTGAACCACAAGGCCCCTATCCCCTACTCTCCTCTCTATGAGTCATGTAATAAAATATGGTGTCTCTTGCTTAGGCATTGATTTTACTCAGAGATTCAGGGGAAATTACACACACACACACACACACACACACACACACACACACACACACACATTTAAACTAATATGGATATATGACATAGTTGAATGCAAAAACTTGCATTATTTATGATACATATAAAACTGCAAAACAGTTTTATACAAATATGTCTTTGAACAGTTTCCTCAGACCTCCCGTCAGGGCCACTAACGCATTCAGAACAGCAGGCACTGTGTCTTGGGCTCACGATACTTTTAGGGGGTCCTCAAAAGTATTTTTCATTTCTTTTCTAATCAGAAGGAAATAAAAAAAAATTTTAGCTTAATTTTTTAATATATATATCAATATACTTGTCTTCATATCAGTAGATATAAATACATGTGTACATACACATATACTACATATATATACATCTAGATCTATACATGTGCATAAACATACTTGTGTGTGTGTGTACTTTAATGTAGAAAAGGGTCTGTGAGGGCGAAAGTACCTAGATCATAATACTGCACTACCTGGAGAAGCGTAATTTCAATGTAGAGTGGAAACAGGTGAAAAGCTTTCAATTTTCAGCATCACATCATTTCAATGTGTTATTTTTGAGAATCAATGGCCTGAGGATAAATTCCAAATGGTAGAATTTCATACATTTTTGAAAGGCGATAGGATAAATTTACAGGACAAGGGTTCTCACTGACCACACTGTAAACCCCACTGAGTGTAAGAGTCTGTGTTAAAGAGCATTTCGTTCACTCTCAGGTCACCACTTCTGTCCCCAGATGCCATGATGAATATTCACAGAATGGTAGGACAACGAGTGTAAGTCTTGCTGTGGAATCATAGAACTGCTGAACTGGAATGGTTGAGTCCAACCCCTGGCCAATGCAAGAGTACCTTTGTCATTACCTTTCACCAGTTACTCAACATCCTGACACTGTCAGCACATGGAAGCTACAAAACTGCTTCCATTTGTTTATTATCTTAGAAAGAAACAATAAAGTGAGGAGCACAGGTTGCTGTTGATGCAGAAGTGGTGTATCCTAGTGAGGGTGTCTCACAGCCTGAGTTCATGATGGTCAATGAACTACACACTGTGGGCACTTCCCACAAGCACCATTGTGGTCTCATTGTCCTCAGGGCTGAGATCCAGCCCATCTTCCACCACTTTATGGAGGGTGCTGTAGTATTGCGGGTTTTGGTGCAAAGAATGCAGCTCTGAGGCAGCCTCCCAGGCTGCAAAGGTGGGCATGGGAAAGACATCTGGCCTTTTGTTTTCAAAAAAGCATTTCAGATTTCTTTCGCTCAATTTTTTGGCGTATTCCAAGAATGTATTTTCCAACTGCTCCTTCTCCTTTTGTGCATATGTCTTCCAAAAATTCAGCTGAAGGTGGCTAACTTTAGACCGGCAGCGAGTATAACAAGTGGTGAGCAGAGAGAAGAAAGATGCTGAACAAATCAGGAACCACCCTAAAATCTTAGAAAGAAAGAAATATTCAGAACATGTAAAGTCAAGCCAGGGACTGGGGTGATGTTCCTGGACAGTGTGTGACTAAATAATGCCCCAGTCATTTCCATACCTCAGTTGAAATCATTCATCTTAATTTTTTTTTAAGGGAAGTTACAGCAGGAATGAAAATGAGTGGTCAGGCAGGCAGGAAAAGAGAGGAGAAAGAAGCATTTTTATTTATTTTACTTACTTGTTCATCTTGGTTGTTCTGTTCAGTCCTGGATCTTAAATTGGGGACCTTGGGATGTATGTGGACTATGCCAAGTGGATTAAACCATTTGGCAACCAGGGCGGACAATTCATCTTAATTTTTAACATCTTTTATGACCATCAAAATAAAGTTAGGATTTACTTACTCTCTGCTTTCCTGCCCACCATTGCTGGTATGCAAAGAAATGACTAGAACACAGGCAAATGAAAAAGAGCAAAAAAAAAAAAACAACAAAAAAAAAAGAGGTTTAACAGTAAGACAAAGCAAGCTTGTAAATAGTATTAGCTATTAGAGGAAAGGACTCATGCATGAGTAAAGGTGATCATTTTGAGTAGACTGACCATATTTCCTTAAGACAAAAATCAGGACATTGGGATGGCAAACAGGATGGGGTAATGCACTGGAGACTAAGGGGAGGCAAGATGGTGGAGTAATCCGAGCAAGAGCAGAGCAATCAGATCAGCAACGAGTAAGTGCTATGTGATGCTGATTGGCAATCACAGAGTAATCACAAGTGGTCCAGGGGGACTTTGAACAAATGCCAGGGCCTTCCAAAGAATATTGGCACCTTAAGTGAAAACCAAATTTGGCTCCCCTATAAACCCCATTCTAAATGTCCTGCATAAAACACATGCCGCTTTAACCATCCCAGTGTGAGAAATGCCCTATAACCTCCACAGTGCCAGAAATATCCCCCATAGTGCTTACCTGTGGCTTCACCACACTGCAGTGTTCTGCTCCCTTGAAGAAACAGGCACACAGGGTGAGGAGAAATCCTCTTCCCACACAGCTCCTGTTTCCTCAAGGGGATGGCGGCAGCAGTAGCAGCTGTGGCCTGCTGCAGTCAGTGGCGGCAGGTCATCTTTAATGCGGGGCAAAGGAGAGAGATGCTGTTGGGCACCCTCAACACACTGAGTCTGGGACAGTTCAACTGCCCCTTTTGCCCCATGTTAAAGATGGCCCTGGTTTATTAAAAATAGGACAAATTTGACATTTATGTTAAAATGTCAGTCAAAAAGGACAGTCAAAACTATGAAAAAAAATTGCTACTGTCCCGTTTAAAAGGGTACATGTAGTCAGACTTCATTTGAGCAAATAACCAGCTCTTCAGTCAGGTTTCTTCAGGCACTGATAAATAGACAGACATGAACAGTGACTGATTTTTCTCGGTTTACATCGTTTGTGGAAAACAACAGACCCTCTATGAAAGTAATATCATTACTCATTATTCAAGATGCACTGACACAGATATAACACAAAGAGGAAACTGAAACAATAAGAATTTAAAATCTGCATTAAAGCTGAGTGAAAAATAAATCTAAAAAAACAAAAACAAAAACAAACAGCTTAGGATCATTCCAAATCTTCAAGGTTCTGAATTTTGATCATTGTAAAATTCGTGATTAATAAATTAAATAATATTTGATAATGATAAGTTAATTGTAAATTAATTCTTATCTAAATTTAAACTAGCTCAGCTGGATTTCTCCCTGAATTAAAAAAAAAACAAACAGTATTTTAAGTAGTTCGACTTATCTTCTAAACTTTTTTTTAATTTTTCTAATTATACTTATTAATTTTGTGTTTGGATAACTAACACAGTTCTTTCAAAGTTTCTCTTCAGTTTTTAAATGATTCAGTATCTCTCAGAAGTTGGGTCTGTTTGAAACTAGGAATGATGATCTGCAAATAAAACCATTCAGGTTGGAACAGAACCACAAAGAAGCTCCAGTCTTTAAACTCTGGCTCAGACCATGGAGTTATGGAGAAGGGTCTCAATTCCATGTGAACACCCACTCTGGATTGACGCTACTTGGGTTTAAATCTCAAAGTTCACCTTCCTCAAGAGGTTCTCTGTGCCTCAGTTTCCCTATGAAAAGTACCCATCTCAGAGGCTAATTTGAGCAATTAGAATGAGATGATATAGACACACATGTGTTCATTGTTTGCTAATAGCACATGCTATTATTTTTCTAATGGATATAGATTTATGTAAAAGCATTCCTGGATTCAGTGTCTTTCTGCGATTATGATTAATGAATGAGGGACAACTGCCATCATGTGAAAGTCCCCATAATTACCTTGAATCACTTGTGGTTGGCTGCCGCAGGTCTTCCTCTTTCCTTCATTCACTGCCTTCCTTTCCTCACAGCAGAGCCATCTACAGGTCATCTCACCCCACTATCTGAGTCAATTCTGCTGGAGTTATAAACTGTTTGACTAGCTGACACTTTCCCACCCCTGCATTGCATGACCTAGGATTGATCAGCTCTCACCTGAGTGCTGAACACCGAGCCCTCAACTTCTCCCCCAATTCATAGTGCTCAGAGTCTAACTTGATGAGGTGGATGTTCCCACCCGAGTTCTCAATAGTGGCTCCTTCACTTGAGTCACCTCCCTCAAGTCCCGGCAGCTTTTGTCTTCTCACCCACTGGGCAGCTTTATGCTCACTTCTGTTCATCATCTCCTTATCTTCCAGCCAATCTGCACGATAGGAGACCCACCCCCCCTCCACCCCCAACTATGGGGAAGCTGGCACTCAGAGGGGTCAGACCATTAGCTCTAGGTCACGTAACTGGTAAGGGGAAGAATCACTATTTAAAGCCAAGGTTAGCCAACACCAAGGCTGAGTTCTAGCCACTATTCTGCTCCACTCTACCTCCCTGAGAATAGAAAGCCACCCAGCTGGATTTCTTGCTTCTTGTTTCTCTGCCTGGCCCATGGATAGCCACCTTTTCACCTACGCAACTATTAGTATGGACTGCATGCTGTTCCTGCCTGTCTGAACCACCGTGGTCAGCAATTGATATCGCTATAGCTGTGTTTGTCCACAATCCTCACCCACCCTCCCCTAGGAAACAGACCCAGGTCCTTCTCATTTGACTGAAAAGTAAACAGATCATTGTGCCTGACAGGATGTACATATTTTCCTTCTGCCTCTGTTTAGAGAAGAAAGACTCACACAGTGATAAGTATTTAGATCTGGCACTAACTGAATGGAGCCTGATGCCTGAGGACATAAATCACCCATTGTGTCATAGCATTCATTTGTAATTAATACCTTCTTTCAACACAAGAAGGAAGACCTTTAGGAGTCCAGCATATTTTTATCTAAGATGTGCTTTATGCCTTAAACAAAAACATTTTATTTGGGGCATTTTTTTTTTGGTTAATTAGTTTATGAAAAGTATAGGACTGTACAGCCCACTTGCTTCAGAATGTATGATTTTAAAAACCAGATTTGCCTTGATGTGATGTTGTAAAGACAAGTCCTTGTTGAGAAGTACATTTATTCTAAAAACAAAAACAAAAACAAAACAAAACAAAATATTTATAATAAATGGTGCATCTGTTTATCTATTCTTAGTACTTAGTTTGAGAATGCAGTTCCTACTTCTCACAAGGAGGCATTCTGTCTTTTCCTGGGACCAGGGTAAGGCATCACATCTGGATTTGTGCTTATTTACCTGGAAGGGTGACAAGTTATTTCCCTGTGTCAATTAAGTACAGCAATTATTCCCTTCTGTTAAATAAAACAATGCTCCAAATCATGAGCTTTTAGAGTAATGCAGTTGCACAGTGCGTATAGCATAGAATGTAGCCTCTTGAGAGAGGATGGTCATTTTTCACTGGTGGCTATTTAAAGACTGCTGATTCCTACTTAGTTGGGAAATTCTTCTCAATTTTGGTAATATTCATACATACAGACAGCAGTTTGCATAAATCATTCCAGGGACTAGCTACATGAATGCAATTATATGCACTATAAGTAGTAGCTAGTTTGGTTCAGTTATATTCTAATACACATGTGTGTGTGTGTTTCTGAGAAACCAGCTTGAAAATGAATAATTGATAGAAGGCAGTAATTTCTAATTACAGTTCTCCCATTAACACTCAATTATGAGTCAGTGTCATGCATTATTTACAAAGCCAACCCAGAAAAATTGCCTTAGAGTACTTAAGTATTTACAAATGCATAGCCCACAAGATATTTTCATTTTGGAAATAGAAAAGACATTCCAATCAGCATTTTTAAGTGAGCCATCCAAGCTCTAAAAAGCTTTCCCTGAGATTGAATGCTGCATCATGTTCCCATTTCCATTGTTTCTAAATGGTCTAGCAGGGCTGAGACCCAGCCTTGGCTGAAAGAAATGCAGAGAGCTGGTGACCTGAGGCCCAGGCAGAGAGGAGAAGGCACATGTGTCTCTTCTTACCTGAGACTGTGCTTGCAAGGACAGTTTCAATTCTTCGTTGTCCTTGGCTGTCATGCTGGTTTTGTCACAGGAGACTTTGTAAAGTTCTTCCCGGCACTCTAGGGGCTTGCCCTTGCAAATTAGCTCCAGGAGTGTAGAACTTTTTGTCCCACTCATGGCACATTCATAAAAGGTCCCATTCAGCAAAGCCACAGAAAGCCACATGATTGGAGCCACCAATGAACTGAGGGTGATCTGGCCAAGGATATAGAAGAAGTGGCAGCTGTGGCCTCTGAGGATTTTCTTGGGATTCACACAGCAGCCTGTGAAGAGTTTCCACGCCCTGTTGTTCACAAAGAACCCCAGGATCAGTAACACCCAGGCAGGAGCCAGGAGGAAAACCAGCCCGTAGAGCATATTCTCTGCGCTGCAGGGACACTTGAAAGCCACCAGTGAAAACAGACGCTCGCCTCCCACGGTCAGCAGAGCCATGAAGCTGTAGCCAATAAGAGTTTTCTGATTAGAGAAGAACTTTATAATCCCCTGAAAAGCATCCATGTTGGAGACACAAGAAGGAAAAGGTTTTGCCCTTATTTATTGGCAGAGGGAGCAGCTGTGGCAGCAGTCGAGGGTGGAGCTCATTCTGCTTTAGAAACAACAGTCCTCAAACTGAATTCAGCCCGATAAGGAAACAATGTCATTCCCCAGGAATGAGTGTTTCCCAGCAGTGTTCACATAATGCCTCCTGCTGGTGGGTAGCAGACCATGAAATGAGAGTCCAAGTACCGACAGCGCGAGCCCGTTTTCATATTATTTCCATGAGCCTTGGCTTTGAGAATCACATTCTCACACATACAAATAATGGTCTAGGAATTTTCCAGCCTGACATTAGCAGATGGGTTCAGCCATCCGGTTAGGGAGCCAAATCAAATCTCTAAACTTGCCTGGAATTCCATGAGTCTCTCTCTGTCTTTTTGTTTTTTTAAGGACAGGCAGGAATGAAGGAGAATAGACAGGCAGGCAGGAGGAGAGAGGAGGATGAAGTACTTTCTTTTTATTTTGTTGTTCACACTGATTTCCCCCTGCCAGCCCTGGGTCTTGAACCCAGGACCTTGGGATGTATGTGGGACTGCTCCCAGTACTAGACCACCAGGCCACCAAGGCATATCCGCTATTTGACTTTAGATTAGGAAGATACATTATATCCTTTTAAAATGGCTAGTGTTAGAGACTTGAGCACATTTTGGAATTTGAATTTTATATGGCAAAGTTTAGGGAGGATTTAAGTTGAAAGACAAAATAGGAAGGGTCCCCTGCATTTCTTTCGGAGGTTATCATAGTAAGATCTTGATGGCATCGCTTTTGACTTCTTGCCCAGCCCCACCTTGAACCCCAAATCCATCCTCCGTACTGACATAAAGAGGATCCCTTTAAAAAAAAAGAATTTCAATTCCACCTTAACCTACTCTTGCAGTGGGTCTCCCTGCTGCCTCAGGCTGAGTGAAGTCAACTTCCCCTGAACTTCATCGTGGTATTACATGCCTGGAACCTGTTCCCTCTGCCTGGTATGCTGCCCTCTCTCACCTGGTCCGTCTGCAAACTCACTCAATATCCAGGAACAGGGTAGACACTTCTCTCTTCCTTTCCAGAATTGCTTCCGCTGTATTTGCAGAACTTAACATAGCATTGCAGTTACGTGTTTAGTATCTGTAGGCCATTTTTAAACTATGAGCTCTGATAAAACAGGAACTACATCTTAGTAACTTTTATATTCTGTGTCAAAACATGTTATCAAAACGGGCATGGATACCCATTCAATCATTTGTGCTTGGAGAGTTAGTGAGCGCCTGCTGTGTGCTAGGAGCTCAGCTGGCTAGGCACTGCTCAGTGAGACCCCTTTGAATGACTGGACAAAGGAATGATGAGCTCTTCAGTACTCTTAGTTATAAATAATTGAAGAAAATTGTTTCCATTCCTTGCAGATGCTTCTTGTTCTTTGAAAAATTAAATTAAGAAATGTGAAAGATGAAAACCTATCAAGCTCACAAATTTCAATGAATAAACTTTAAATTCCAAGCCTGTGCCTGTTAAGAGAAGAAATGGCCTTAACCTAGGAGCCAAGGGACTAAGTTACAGTAGAGCCTGGGTCATGTCATCTTACTTCTCTGAATCCCAGTTGACTCATTTGTGAAACCAAAGGTATAAAAGAAATCATCTCTAAGCTTTCTTTCAGTTCTACATTATAAAATTATGTGAGCCTATAAAACAGCAGACTTTGTTTTAGAGATGAGTTTATGACTCAGGAGGCACTAGCCCTGCCTCCTTTTCAGGGACTTGTCATCCTTAGTGATATGACTCCCGGCACTTCCCAAACACACCACTGAGTTTAATCTTCTCATGACATCTGCTCTCTCACCTTCGTATTATGGTAGGTGTTTCCTGGTACCTTATAATCCATGATCTTATCCTCTGCTAGACTCTTGTGACAAATAGCAGGCTAGTAGTATGTGGATGATTAATAGTATTTTCATTTCTTATACTCCTAAAGGAGGTTTAGATTTAGAAAAGTTGTGGGGTTTTTTTGTTTGTTTTTTTTTAGAAATAATACCTCTATATTGTTAACAGATAAAACTAGTCCCTAAGAATGTCCCATGAAAGCGGAAAGGTTTAGGAATGGAGAGAGGTTCACCAGGACAGTGGCGAAGGGCAAGTAGAATGTTGACGGTGAGTGTGGTGTTAGATGCACATTCACTGAGGTGTGAAGTTACAGTCGTGAAATTTACATAGTACTAAAAAGCAGTGGCTTAAGAACATTTAGAACTGTACAAGCTATAGGTCAGTACATTTCAAAGCTAAGCATGAAGCCATACTTCTTGACTCCACCCTCCACGTGCTCAACCTTTGTGCTGCACTTCCTGGACCAGGCTGCGGGGGTGTCCTACCAATAGGTATTTGTTCTACCCCAAGTTTTCATAATGCTTTCTTCTTTATTAGGTTGCTTTCAAGATGTACTTGGGAATCACACCAAGTGTGACCTGTAACAACGCAAGCAGGAATGAATTTTCCCTGATTCTGGACAAGAATCCTCTGGCGGAGTTTGTGGAAGAACTCCCCGCTGGGCGATCTTCTCTTTGCTACTGCAATTTACTCTGCGGGATTATCAGAGGTGCCCTGGAAATGGTAAAGGACTCATTTCCTTTTGCCTGGTTCTTCATTATTTAGTGCTTTGTGACCAGTTACCACCACCGAGCAGCTTAAAACAACACACAGCTAGTGCTTACGTCAGCTGTACACATCCTGAAATGAGAGTGCTGTAGAGATTAGCCTGGCCCCTTGTGAGGAGATGACAAAAAAAGTGGACGCATTCCATGTCCGTGATGCCAGTGTCCAAGTATAATGCTGTGTACCTGCAGCTTAGTGATATAAAAATGTGTCTTTAATTAAAAGAGCTTGAAAAGTCATCCTCACGGTGTCTGAGGAATGGAAATCCAAGAGCAGCTTACCCGGCTGACTATGGCTCAGACTTGCACAGATAAATGTACAAGGCAGTCGAGTTCTCAGTCAGGGCCGAAGTCTCTCAAAATCTACTTCCAAGTTCACTTATTTGACTTCTGTGTCTTGCTGGTAGTTGGCTGGGGTTTTGTGAAGTTTGTTGCTACTTGGGCCAACCCTGGTACTTTGTGGGAGTGGATTACGTGAGTGCCTGGATAATTGGTGTGTGGGGCAGAGGGCGGAGGGGATGGCTTCTGACCGTTTTAGAGGCTGGCTTCCACACATGAATTATTCATTGATTTAACTAACACAGTAATTATCATCCGCTAAGAGTCTGGCACTGAACATACGAAATAAACAAGACAGTGCTGTGCTGGAAGAGTCTTCTGGCGGATAGAAAAGTCAATGTGTACAGAAGTGTGACTGAAGGCTATGGAAGAACCTGGGTCTCAGGGGGTGGGATGGTTTGAGCCTGGGGAGAGACTTCCTAGAGAAACTTTAAGCTGGTATTCGAAGAATAAATAAGAATTAGGTGAAGTTCTTGAGGTAAGGGGAACAGGGGAAAAGAATATTCCAGGTAAATGAAGCAGCAAGTCCAAAGATACAAAAACATGTTTTGTTTAAGGAACAAGGAACTGGAACTCATTCAGTATGATTTACATATAGATTGAGAGAGGAATTACCTTGAGAAAGGAGGTATATATCCTTCAGGGAAGTTTGATAATTAGAAGGGAGAGATTTAAATGACAAGTTTCAGAATTTGTTTTTTTTTATATTGAAGGCATCAGAGATCCATTGCAAACAAGAATACTATTATGATATGTGAGTTTGAGGAATTTCATATCCTTGTTAACAAAGTACAAGTGTACAGAAGGGAACAATGCTGAAGGGAGGGGAAAGCAGTTAGGAAGTTGACGTTGGTACATTCAAGCAACACCATAATAAATCCCTATAGTAGGCAAGGAGAGAAGAAAAATTTGAATACCGTTATGAAGGTCGAACAAATAAGACTAGGTTATCTGCTGATTGAAAGAGACAAAATGGAGAAGTTTCAGGAATGATTTTTAAGATTATGAGCAACCGGTGAAGATGATTGTACTATGAACCAAGAAAGCAAAGCCAGGAGATGTGTATTGGAGGTTGAGAGAGACAAAGTGAGGAATTACATTTGGAAGTTGCTGGAATTGCTGTGTCCAACACACACACACACACACACACACACACACACACACACACACACACAAGTGATGATATTCATTAAGCAGTTGTTATGCAAAAGTCTGGAAGTCACAGAAAAATGTGGTTGGAAGAGGCACTGGAATGTCAAAGAATATCCAGGAAAAGTATAGAGTAAGAAGAAAATGGAGTCAAAAATGGAACCCTAGGAAGAGCAAAAGATAATCAATTCAAGAATATAAAAAGACTGCAAAGGGTACCCAGTTAAAGTCATCAGAAGTAAGCAAAATACCAGGAAAGAATGGAATCATAGAAACAAGAGACAAGAGTTTTTCAAGGAGCGATTCACAAGTTCAAGTATAGCGAAGAAGTTAAGTATAACTGGACCTGAAAAAGAAGTCACAATATTAGGAACCAAAAAGGTCAAGAAGGAACTGGATATAAAAACTGTTTAAGGAAAGTTGAGAGGAACAAGTCAATCTGTCAAAGGCTGGTGGGTAAAGGGCAACTTAGAAAGATAAACATCTCATTTTTCTAGAAACTTGGAGATTAATATTGATGGGACCAGAGAGTAGACGAAAGCTAGACACAGGGTAAGAGATGACCTACCTAATAATGAGGCATGCATATAAATATCAATTATTTGTGATAATCAGGAAGGATATAACAATAGGTAATGCCAAAGTGTAAAGCAACAGAAATAATGTATTATTCACCCTGATATTCCATGTTTCTACCATGCAATTTTTGTTTGTTTGTTTGCCTTATAATGAATGGTCATGAAATCAAGAAAGGGAAATGGGGAAATTCTAGGAACTTATGGGCAAAAGGATGACTCATAAAACCAAGTCAAAAATAGTATAAACATGTCTCCAGCTTTTGTGGAGAGCAGTTCATCAAATATGCTGAAAGACAAATAGGTATCAATGTGACAAATGTCACCTTGTGCCAATGTAATTGAAAGACCGGTGTGACCCTAAATATCCAAAAGACTTCCACTTAGACTTCCTGTTACTTTAATTGATTATTAAATTTTGACAAAGATCTTACAGTGGAAAAAAGGAGAGTAAATTTACCTTCAATATTTCAAAGTACAGACTATATCCTTCTATTGGGTGGTAGGTATCACCAAGGCATGGTTTCTGTTCCCTATATGAGTTAGCTATTTTGGCATACCAAGGGTTATAGTTTAACAAATCCAAGACTGGTTGACCAAGGAATTCCTAGGGAGAGAGGGGCGTGAGTCAGGAAAAGTTCGATAAATACTAATTAATTGCCTAATAGACCCAGACATTTTCACTTATTTGCTTCTACTAGGTACTTTCACTTATCTATCTTATTTATCCCAGTGACTCAAAATAGCTGAACAGATGCTTTATTGAAGGAAAGTCAGCAATATCAGGCTGCCGAATACATTTTAATGAATAGAGAAGTAAGCCCTAAGGGTACTTTAATGTCTGGGAAATGGTAAATGCTTTACAGAAGAAAAGAAGACCTGGGTATCAAATATTCATGTCTGTAATTTCAATCTTTAATTTTATATTTATAATTTATTTAGTTGATCGTTTTTCAAAACTCTCAAAGCCATAAGTGGTTGCTAACTCTTGTTAGGACAAGCGATTATGTTATTTAGCTAATGACAGAATGATTTATAGCAAGTTACTTGGAGTGGAATCATTTAAGAATCCATTTATCCTTGGAAGTTCTGCTTGGCAAGGCATGCTGGGTCAAGGCCATCTTTGAGCAGGGAGTTGGTGTTCTGGAGATGGATCCGTAGTTCATTCCTGCCCTCGAGCACATGGGCGCACATCTCTGGCCTTGCTCCAGAGTCACTGGAGCTGGGTCTGATCAAAACCACCCTTCTCTTTGCCAACTCACACCCCAGGGCTGATGAGCAGCCAGGCCATCTCTGGAGGACATGCAATAAAGGGCCCTTCTTTCCCCAAACAAATTCTGTTTTTAATCATTCCATAAGGAAAGTCAATTCCTTATGGGTAAATGAAGCTGGAAAGAGTGACAGAAAAATGTAGAAAATTTTGAAAATTTGAATGATGCAAGGGTGTTTTTCACTTTTTTTTCTTTTTCCTAGGTTCATTTGGCTGCTGATGTTACATTCTTGCAAGACAGACTAAAAGGCGACAGTGTGACAGAAATAGGAATAACATTTCTGAAAAAACTAGATGAGAAAAAGTACAGATGGAAAAAATGAAGAATAGTGTGAAAAATGCCACAGAGTATCTAGTTGAGCAGTTAATATATATATATCTATATATATAGATATATATACATATATAGCCATAAGCAGTTTATGTTGCTTAATAGTTTAAACTTGAAAAAGCTTATAAACCAGTCAGAAATGTGAGGTGCAGGACACTAGAATTTAAAGCTTTTTTTCTTTCCTTCGCTTACAAAGCACATATTTCCAATCTTGTGTCCACAAGCTTTCATATACAAGTAATTCTTATAAGTTAGAAAACATGGATTCCACATATTCCATTCTAAGGTCTATTTATTTCATATATTTGGAATTACAACAAAAAATAACACCTGTACACTTGGTATATTTAGCTCCTCTCATTGGAAAAACTGATGAAATGATAAAACACAGAGTTCACAATATGTAGATAACTTTGAAATATTATATATTGTATCCCTAGTGAAATGATTACATTTGCAACATGTAAGTACTGGAAGAGGTGACTGAAGCAAAAACATAAGGAACATTATTCAATCAGAAAAACATGACCCTACCAAACTATGGATATGATTTTTTTTCTAAAGGAAAACTAAAGCTACTCTTGATTTGCAATTGCCAAGGTAAACTATTTATTTAGAGGCTATTTCTGAGAAATAACATTTAATTGTAATTCATCTATTTTATTTTTACATAGCTGATAGTAACCAAACTCCTTCTTTATTTCATGAGCTATTCCTGCTGCTCAGGGCAGAAAATCTCCAAAATGAGAGGTAAATGATGTTCTTTGAGAATCATTTTCTCACTCAAAGTTTATTCAGTTAGAATTTTTGTTCTCATTTTTATCCCCTAAAAATATTGATAAGCATATTGTCTGGATCAGAACATATATGAAATTCATTATGTCTTAAGTTAAATAAACAGTAATCTTGACCAGACCATCAGCATACTGGGGCAGGCTATACAGCTTTATAGAATCTACTGGTCTCTGCAGAGACTCAAAGTACAAGAAAAAGTTACAGTTAGTGTGACACCATCAGTTAAAACGGGTATAAGTAATATAGTAGGGACTGACCTCATCTAGGACTTAGGAGACTGAAGATATAGTTTCAGTTCTATTTCTAGTGGCTTCAGTTGATTATCTGATTACCTGAGTGATGCTGATCTTTGACAAAGCACATAATTCCTCTACATCTTTATCTGTATCTATATCTATATCTACGTATCGATATCTGTATATTTATCTCATCTATATAATGAAAGTATCAGATATGATAAATACTCAAAATTATATCAATGTTGAAATGATATAATTTGCCACTGAAATTCCACATTTCTTGCACTTTAGAAAAACTATAGGAAAATTATTTATTCCCCACCTATCCAGGTTTCTCTTTCAAAACGACACTGAAGTAGGAGTTAATGACCAAAGGGGATCACTGGGGCAGTTACAGCATTAAGCGTTAAGTTGGAACATCAAGTCAGTTTCACAGAAGACCAAGAACAGAATCTGAAGAATATATTTGTTATCAGAAAGGATACCACAATCTGTTTAAACTGATGCCTCCAGAAGAATGTTAGCCTGCAATCCATCCCCAAAAGTCTTTTCAAGACCTTTCCATGTTTTGCACAGTTTCCTCCTTTGTATAGTAATCCAACCCTTCAGGAACCTAAAATATTCATATCTAAGGATCTTCCTCCTGAATCAGCACCCAACTAGCCCTCCTGAAAATAAATGTTCCATGCCATGGAGAATTTCCTGTCTATACCTTCCTCCCTTTCTCTCCCAACTCAGTCATCCAAACTCCATTGACGAATGCCTTTGTCATCCATTTCCCTTAAAGGAAGCTTAATCTGATACTCTCAGTGATAATGAGTATTGGCATTGTTGATGATTTTATGACATGGTTTATTCTCTACCCCTTTTGCCTCACTCAACCTGGAAAGGAAGAAAAGTTTATGGGCAGTACTTTTATGCTATGACAATTGACCTAGATAAGCAAGATAGTGAATTTTCTGTATTCAACTGACATTCCCTCCTAAATAATGCAAGAATCTGGAAAATGGTTTTCATTAGAATTATATTTATATTTATATATACATGTATATGTATATATATAATTTACTCTAATAGCCACATCCAAAAAGTAAAAAGAAATAGGTGACATTAATTTTAATGGTGTATTTTATTTAGACTAATTATTCAAAATATTATTTCAACTTAAAGTCATGGAAAATCTAGGCCTCCCAAAATTAAAAAAAAATGAGCCTTAGTGGTGTTTGATAGCTTCAGTTTTAAAAACTAAATTAGTTAAAATTAGAATAAACTAAAAATTCATTCCTTCAGTCACATTATTCATATTTTAAGTGTTTAATAGTCATAGTGACTAGTGAATATTATAATATACAGCACAGCTCTAGAATTACCAAAATCGAAGCTCTTTTGGGTCTTCTGGACCTTAAACACAGAGAAATAATAGCGACGATCCAGGTACAGGAAGAGAAGAGATGGGCAGGAAAGACGAAAAGTTAGAAAACAGGAGAAAAGAAACTCAGAAATCCACAAAATGCTAGCACTCCTCAGCCTGAGTGGGGATCTAGACAAACAAAATAGTTCCTGTGTAAAGGTTTCATAGTAAAGAAAGTTGCACAATATTTCTTGGCCTTCAAGTGTTTCATTGTCTCTGTTGATGCTGAGTCTTTCTAATAAAACCTTGCGGAATTTGCACTGCATGACTACAGTTATATAATATTTTTAATTCATAAAAGCTTCCCTTCTGAACCAAAAGATGTGATCAATAAAGGAGATGCTACCATCTCGGCAAAGTAAAAGGTAAGACAGATTTGGGGAGGAGAGATATTTTGATGCCGTTCAAATGACATCACCAGGTCGCTGCTCCAGCCCTCGACTGAGGAAGTCTTCCTTGGCCGCTGTTTAACATTGCCGGGAATCAAAACTACCGCCCTCAGCAATCTGCACGCTTATTTACTGTCTTCTCAAATCTCTCAGGTTCATCTGTTAGTTATCAGAAGCCTGAATGTCTTTAGCAGTTGGAATGAGCTGTTAGGAAGAAGTGGAAAGTTCCTTTTCTTCCCACTTTTGAAGGAGCAAAGCAGAAATGTGGAAAAGCGGAAGTAAGAGAATGACAGTGAAATCTGTGTAACCAAAGAGAAACAAATGTTGCAACCACTTTAACCTAACCTGCAAACCAACATAGCAAAGGCTAGAAGCGTCATTCACGTTGTTTCCCTCCAGTTGGAACTGTACACTCTGGGTGACAATTATATAGTTCAGAGCTTCCTCCACCCATCATGGGGGATAATTAACCTCTCAGTAGCGCTGACAGAGTCGGCGGTGAAGGCATCATCGTCTAAGGCTCATAATGAACTTTCTACCTCCTGGGCGCTCTCTGCTCAACCATAATTACCAAAGATAACTCACCACAATCTGCGGCACAACTGCAGGATGTACTGAAACATGTGGCTCAACCTTATTGGCACCAGTGAATTATGCAAAATACATTGGGGCCCTGCTTTTCAGCGTGGAGAGTTGCAGCATCCTTGCATATGAAACATAGCAATACCTCTCCCTTGGTGCTGATGCCATTCTGGTCTCAGTCCACCTGTATTTAGGTGCTCTAATATGTGACAGATGAGCTTGTCTGCTCACAGAGCTTTCTCTTATTACGTGGCAGCCATGAGCCTAACATATCACGAGTCTCCAATTAATTTTTGGTTTTTTGCTTTTCTTCAGTTCCTTTTGTCTTTTTTTTTTCCTCCCCTAGGCGCTATTGCCACTACACACATTCTCTTAACTCCCATAGCACCTTCCTGCAGCCCCCTTACTTCCTTCTTTATTCCCTCTTCCATTTCCTTTATTTTAATTATGCTTCCTGTAATGGAAAATTTGTTGACCGCCTTTCTCTTTTCACCATATAATAAAGTGATATTTTTTACTGTTCAAGTGCCCACTATTTTATTAGGCACCTGACTTTAGGGGAAGTCAGCCTGAGTCTAGCTCCATTGCTGTCACTTGGGGATAATAGCTGATTCCCAATTAAAAACTACCCTTTAGTCAGTCAAACTCAAAGTCAAGCAAGACATGAAATGCCCTAGACCACAATCATGATGACAGACAGAAGAAGGGGGACAAGGAAGAGTAAATCCAGGATAAGATAAGCCTGACTGTTACACCAGGCAATAAATGTGTTTGCTACATTCTTTAAGAAACAGAAGTTGTAGTTCTGTTGCAGTAATCCAACAAAATTTACTTCGTGATAAATATGTCATTGTCCTAAAATTTGCAACCTAGCAGATAATATCAAAGAAAATAAAATGGTTTCATTATATTTTTTCACATGGTAGATGCTCAATGAAACAAACTTTGCATTTGCTACAGCTCTCCTCACAGAGAGAAGGGTTACAGAAGATTGAGAATATAAACGTGTATTTCAGTGCACATATACTCACCACATAAGTCACAGAAAAAGGAGATTATGTAGGGAGAAGATATTTTATATCAGGGGTAACCCTTTAAAATACTACAAACCTCATACACAGATCATTGATTCAACTATTTCCACTGGAAACGTAATTGTATCAGGAATCACTTGAGAACTCCGAAGTCAGACAGTCCTCTGATTTCTGGATCCTCTCAGTTTCCTAAATTTTTCAAGTCGGCAGACTGCATTTAATTATTGGCTATTTCACTGTAGCATGCAAGTCACATCAAGTTTAATGGTTTAAAAGAAGAAATGTTAGCTCCCAATGGTGTCTATTACCAAAGCTAGAAGCACTGTTTTCTTGTTCTTAGAGTCAATAAAAAAATGTGTAAGGTGTAAGGCACAATAATTATGTAGTGTGTCACTTAATTTTCACAACAGTTTGTGAGGCACTAAGTTGGTAACAGGGAAAGGTGTTGAATATGAAACTACAAAGGAGCTAAACTTCCAGTGCTTTCAGTGCATTACGATGAACGCTAACGAGTAAAGGCAGTTGATGATGAGAGTCTAGCTTGGGAGACTGAGGTGAGAGACGCCCAGGAGAAGCCAGTTTAGGAAAGACACTAATAAGCTTTGAATATTTTGAGTGTAATGTATTTCTGAAACATCTAAACGCCATCAGGGACTCAGAAGAGAATGCTGAACTGAAGATGAACTTGAAGTCATCAGTGTATAGAGAGCAGTAAAAGCAATGAACATTCATAACAACATGCAGGAAGGGTGTTAACTTGAGAAAACATGAGGAGCAAAGATAGAGCCTCAAGTATTCACCAGTTAAAAGGCAGCAAGAAAGAGAATCCAAGTGAGGCCATACTTTCAGTCAGAGATGTAGTGGGAGAAACCGGTGGCACTGAAGTCAGAGAGTTTTCAAAGAAAATCGAGTGGATGGAGGCATTCGATGCTACAGTAAAACCACAGAATTAGGTCAAACAAGGGATATTGACTTTAGTAAGGAATTCTTTGCCTCAGAGCAATTTCAGGGTAAGATGGAGGCAGTGGCCTAATTATAGTGGACTGAAGCGTCAATAAAGGTGAGATACTGTGTGTGGATGACTCTAGGAACTTGTCGCTGGAAGACACGGGACACAATGCAAAAAGGACTGTTTGCTCTTTATTTTTAAGAATGCAGGCATTTGAAAACATTGGAGAGAGAATGACCTGTGACACAAAGCTGTGAGGTGGTGGAAGAGGGCAAGACACAGACTATTACAGAAAGATTTGACTCAAGTGCATAAAGACTAACCCTCCCTCCATGAAAAGAGTGATCATATTCAGAGTGTGTGTGAATGGGGATGGGATTGGAGGTATTAGGGGAAGACCTTGATAGAGTTCATGACCACCAAGGCCTCCATCATCCCTGTGAAGCAAGATTCAAGATCTGTGTGAAGGTGGAGGCTAGATGAGGATAACTTCTGCTCTAGGTCACTGTCCATAGTCTCAGCACTCATACCCTCACACCCAGAAGTAGAAAATCACTCAGCTTTCAGAATGAACAATCACACACATGCCCGAAGAGAAAATACAATCACCTTACTCCTGTCTACATCATCACCAAGGGAGTAACATCCTCGCTGTTATCCTAACCAGAGACCTCATGGGATTTCTCTATCTCTGAAGGAGATAAGAAGATCCGGTTGCAGACTCTCTTAAAGAGGTCTTCCTTCCAGGGAGTACATTTGTACTATAAAGTCACACCAGGTACTTCTTAATTCTGAAAGTGATCATGGTAGAATAAAAAATGACTAATGAGAAAAGCCACAAAAAGTCAGACAACTGGATTATCAAGTTATATAAGGAGATTTCACTCAAAGATGGAAATGGCATGACTAGCTTTTAGGAAAGATTTTCCAAGGTTTCCTATAGAATCTTGTGAAAATCTTACAAATTCTACTATTGAAAAAAAACTTCAGGAAAAGTAGCACCAACCCAAGAGCCAATAAGTAAAAGTGTTCATAGATATAAGTTTTATTGTTGCAGAGACATTCACAAACATAAACACAAAGAGAAAGTCCCCGCCTCGCCGTCAAGAGTATCTAAATTCTGAGAACTGCAGCTGTTTTGTGGCTTCCTAAAAGTGTCAGACAGTCTGGAAGAGCTCCAGTTCTAAACTTTTTATTTATCCCCTTGAGAGGTGAAAAATTAGTCTTTACAGTTTTTCTGAACACCTGCTGGGTGGAGTCCTCATGAAGATGTCAAATAAAATGAAAGAATGGGGGGAGAGGAGATGCAAAACTATCTCCTCAAGTTTAGACAGCTCAAGGATCCATTCCTTACTGAGAATTTGACTTCTCCAGGCTAAATAGTTGGTTAAGATGGCGTTTCTATACATGGATTGAACCAGCTGTCTCTTGACAAAGATTTATACTCTATAATCAAATGTTAAATGTGGTTGAACACAGTTGAACTCGTCTTGATGATATGCCTGGAAGCTACCTTTTAGAAATACCTGTGGTGAATTTGACTTGGAGGCAGTGAGATAGATCATGCAGTAACTCAGAAAGTTCTTTCCAGTTCTGCAATGGTAGAATTTATAGAAAAAAAAGTTATAAAGTCAAAAGTTTGGGACTCCTCCTGCGTATGTCACCTACTCAGTAAAGACTATCCGAATCGATCCCTCCTTTCTCTGCCCCCCACCGCCCCACTGTTTCTGCACTAGCTTTATTAGTACGTCTCATACATCTCCACTCTACAGACTGAGCATTTTCATGCATATCTTTCTTCCCAATTAGTCTGTGAGATCTGCTTTGGCAGAGAGCACATCTTCTTAATCTTTCCATTCTCAGCACCTGGCACAGTTCCTGATGCTCAATCAATACCCAATAGTGCTTTTTTATTGAGAGAAAAATATACAGAATAAATGAATGAGATGACAATTTATATGTCTAATTGGCCCATCTTGGAAAATTGTTTTGCGTTCATATTAGGCCTTCTGTTGTTCATGTCAATCTTTTAGTGCAAGCTTCTCTAAAACACCAATGTCAAATATGTGGAATGTTCTCTTGTACTGACAGATTCCTTTGCTCATGAGGATGTCTAGGCTCCCTTGATGATTAAGCACAGAATTATGTACTTTGCTTTGCTCAATAAGGTGAGGATTAGACTGGCGACCGTAACTTAATTTTATATTTTCTGAATTATGTTCTTGGTCTTTTCATTTTAAGATGTGACCAGAGTCTTCACGGTGAATTCGGTGTTTCATTCTGCTATTCCTGTGGCTCTCTCAAGGACCACTTCTTTCCTCAAAGCATGTGCTTTCTAATTAAATGCTGTGTGGATCCTAACAAAGGAAAATGAGTATGTTATCAAAGGGTTTTATTTACCTTTATATGTAAAGTTTTCTTAAAGGAATCACAACAGAACTGAGCATTATATCAGTTCCTGCTGAATAAAACCCCTCTTCCCTAAATGTCCATCACATCAAGTTCCTGCTTTCTCTCCATGCTGCCCTCTCTTATGGTCATCGTAATGGCTTTCTCTTCCTGTTCTCCCTGAAAACACACTACCGTTTTATGTTAAATTGTGTTATTTGTGACGATGCTATTTAGGATATTATCTTTTTTAAAAAGAGATATATTAAATAACTTTAGAAAGAGTGCAGTTGTATTCTTCTTTAATTCACAAAAATGAATTTAATATGGCAAAATATTAACTGTAGATGCATGCACAAGACCATCCATTTGTGTTAATGAAAGCATAATAATAACCAAATGTCAGTCACTAGAGGACTGATAGAATAAACTATAGTATAGCGACAAAATAGTGTACTAGATTGCTATAAAAAGCACATGAGTAATATTTATTGTACCACACGGTAATCTCTAGAATACATGAAGTTTAAAAAAGGAAGGTAGAAAAAAATGTGCATAGTAATATGAATACAATACTTAAGGGAATACTACTAAACCCAAAACATTTGTTTAAAAGTTGCTCTATGATGCACTCTTGTGGTTTAGGCACTAAGTGGACCGATGGGGCACAGACCATGGAAAGCCCAAGAACCCAGTTCAAGAAGCAGGGAGGGCTGGAGAGGGAAGGGACAACCAAAAACAAATAAGCAAATAAATAAAAATGCTTCCTCCTCTTCCATCCTTCCTTAAAAAATGAAGTTACTCTCTGAGGAAGAAAAAGAGTAGAAGCTTCCAAGATAAAAGTTAGATTTCACAAAACATGCATTGCTTGGGTGTTCTTCAATTTTGTAACCATGTAAGTATTTCATAAATGATCAAACCAATTCATGTGATTTGAAACACAGCAATTTGACTGTAAGGTTAGAGGTATATACTTTAGGAACAAAATGGAACAGCAAGAAATGAAAAATCCTAACTTCTCAATAGTAAAATCATTCATGATAGTTTTGGTATCGTTATTTTTAGTCTTTGGAATGTGTATTGTGGTATAAAGAAGGGTAGTAATCATGTTGATGTTATTAGCACCTAGGATTTGGGGCATGATGGAAAGAAGATAAAAATTTAATTTAACTTAAAAATTAAGAATTTTTATTAGAAACTGTTTGTATGAACTTGATATATGTTTATCTTTAAAAAGTCCATCTATGGCACCAAAAGCACAAACAACAAAAGAGAAATTAAATAAGCTGTAATATATCTCAGTAAAATGAGGAAAAGTTACAGAGCTTTCCCATGTATCTGCCCCTACACATGTGGCTTCTCCACTGTGAACATGCCCCACAGGAAGGATACATTTGTTAAAACTGACAAATGTACATTGCCACATCATAATCACCCTGGGTACATAGTTTACATTAAGATTCCACTCTTGTTGGTGTACCTTCTATGAGTATTTTGTTGTTTTTAAGAGTCCTTTCATGGTATTCCCTTATGGAGGAACAGGTTTGCCGCCTCCAGGGGACTGAAGTCCATGTATATCTAAGGACCTGGGTTTGCATCCTGGGGCTAAGGAAAAACGGCTAAGGGGAATAACTAAATAAAACTAAAATAAAATGTGTCTTCCTCCTCTCTCTTCCTGCCTGCTTGCCTACTAGCCTTCATTTCTGCCTGCACCTTTCCTAAAAAAAAAAAAAACTTCACTTTGAGAGATATAGTTACATATTTACAAATGAAATTATTTTATGATGTTTGAAATGTGCTTCAAGATAATTTGGGATTAGAAGGCCGTACATAGATCATATTGTTAATAGGTTGATACTTGCTGAAACTGATTTGGCATACATCAAGATTTACGATATTTTTTTTTCTATTTGTGTTTACACTTCAAACTTCTCATAAAAACACTTTGAGTATCAATAATTGTGAAATCTGTGTCTATAGTAGTTCATAATCCTATTCTACTTTTCTCTATGTTGATATAATTTTCATAATGTCAGGAAAAGTAATAGTGAGTCCTTCACCAGATGATCCCTCTGTATCTCATACCCATGTTCTACATGGAGGAGCATAAGTCCCCTAGGATAACAAACGAAGCCTCTGTGACCAGTTCTTCCTCTCGAGTCCTTGCTTTCAAGACAATGCTGAAATAATTTGGTTTCAAAATAACTGTTCATGCCTTTTCACATGCTGCTCCTTCTTCCTACAAGGCTCCTCCCCTGCTTGTATGCCTAGTAAACAATCATCTTCCAAAAACCTCTTCAGGGCTCATGTTCTCTAGAATCTTCCTGATTGCCTCGCTCCCATTCCTCAATCAGATGGTATCTTTCATAATCCTGTAAATATCTGAGGTAATTCCCAAGTAAGTTATCCCTTTACTGTTGCTCTGAGATGGTGCATATATTAATCTTCACATGAATCCTATTGTATTATAATTATTTGATTATAAGTTTGCTCTCACACACAAGATTAGCATCATGCAATGAATGCTTGACAAATATGAAATAAATCAAACTGGGTTCTGCTTTAAATCTTTTGGAGTGACATTGCAAAGGGAAGAAAAATGAAGAAAATCTATCCAGCAATGAGGATTTCTTTTCATACTTTAAATCAATACAGAAAACTAAGTGGTCACCAGGACTGATTTAAGTGATCGCTAGAAATTGCGCTTAATTTCTGAAAACTGAAAGATTCTTTTCAAAAAGCAGAAGAGTATGAGTCCAGGATTATTTCAAATCAGGTCAGAAAAACAGTGGAAGAACTAACGTGAAATGTTATGCCATGTAGGTATTCTTCTCTACAATGTGAGGAACATATTAGGGGACACCCTGGAAGAGAATGTGGCACTGGGGAAGAAGCAAAGCACAGATTAGTGACACTGGTGACTATTGTAGATTTTCTCTATACACTTTAGTGATTATTTTAGTAGTTGTGTTTCTCTTTTCCTTTTTATCTACTTTTAAAACATGTATTCACGTAGTTGAGTCAATAAGAGTATATCAGCTGCCTACCTCTGCATCGCCTTGACCTCCTCCTTCAATCATTTCCTGCTTTACCCCAGGACCTTCCTTCTACTCTCATCACCACTTCTTCTAACACTTCCTGAATCAATATACATTATATATAGCTCTTTCTTGATGTTTTAGTTTGTGGCAATTTTTTAATTTCTGCGTTAAGAAATATGAGGGTTTATCCCATACAGCCTCAATTCTAATCATACACATAGACAAATTCATGACCCTCAGTCTGCCTATGGCATAATTAGGGTTAGATCATTATTTAACTTCTTTTTTGTAAGAATACTGTCCACTCTTACCATGGCTATTTAACATTATGCTGGAAACTTAGCTAGAGCTATTAGACAAGAAAAATAAATAAAAGAAATGCAAATTGTAAAGGAAGAAGCAAAACTATTATTATTTGCAGATGACATGATTATGTATAGTGAAAACATTAACAACTCTTCAAAAAACTACTAGAACTAACCAACCAATCAACCAACCAAAGTTGATAGGCTACAAAATCAATACAAAAAATCCATTGCATTTTTATACACAAACACCACACTGGAAGAAAATGAAATTAAGAAAATTATGCCATTTAAAGCAGAAGTAATAAAATCAGTATCTTGGAATGTACTTAACAAAGGAAGTAAAAGACTTGTACAATGAAAACTGTAAGTCCTTTTTTAAAGAAATAGAAGAGAATACAAAGATATGGAAAGACATCCCCAACTTATAGCTGGGAAGATTTAACACTGTTAAACTGCTCATCTACCCAAAGCAATATACATATTTAATGCAATTCCCATTAAAATCCCAAAGGCTTATTTCAAGGAAATAGAACAAAAAATCTTAAAATTTGTATGGAACAACAAAAGGCCCCATAGAGCCAAATCAATTATGAGAAAAAGGAACAAATCTGGAAGGATAACACTTGTAGACATTGAACTATACTACGAAGTGAGAATGATCAAAATAGTATGATGCTGGAATAATAACAGAGGCAAAGATCAGTGGAATAGAACTGAATCACCATAAACTGACTCACATACAGTCAATTAATCTATGACAAAAGGGCCAAAAGCATATGATGGAGAAAGGAAATTCTCTTCAATAAATGATTTTGGGATAATGGACAGTCATATGCAAAAGGATGGAGCTAGACAATTCTCTAATATCATTCCCCAAAATTAGTTCAAAATGGATTAGAGATTTGGACATAAGACAGGAAGACAACATAAGAAAGACATTCCATGACATTAGGCTTAGTGAGGTCTTTGGGGACTCACCTCCAGCATCAATAGAAACAAAACCAAAAATAAACAATTGGGGCCACATCAAACTAAAAACTTCTTCATAGTGAAGGAAAACATCACCAAAGCAAAAAGACAAGCTACTAACTGGGAGAAGATAGTTGTGTTCCCTATTTCTGACAGGGAATATCCAAAATACATAAAGAACTCATAAAACTCAAAACAGTGTAACAGGCAATCCAGTTAAAAAACTAGAAGACAAATTAGAGAGACATTTTTTATGAAGAGGATATATAGATGGCTAACAGGCACATGAAAAAATGTTTTTACTTCCTGGCTATCAGGGAAATGGAAAGCAAAACAACAAAGTGATAAAATCTACACATGAAAAATTGGCTATTATTCAAAAGTCTGGAGACAACAAATGTTGGCGAGGATGTGGACAAAAGGGAACACTTTTACACTGTTGGTGGGAGTGCAAATTGGTGCAACCCCTATGGAAAGCAGTATAGAGATTCTTCATAAGGTTCAAGATGGAAATCCCATATGATCTTGCCATCCTATTTTGGGGTATTTATATGAAAGATTAAAAAACTTAAATAGATAACACACAAATTTATGCACCAACGTGTTTATTGCAGCCCCTTTCACAATAGCTAACACCTGGACACTACCTAAATGCCCAGCATCAGATGAATGGATAAAGAAGATGTGATCCCTCTAAATAATACTACCCAGTCCTAAAAAAGATGAAATCCTGCCATTTGCAGCAAAATTAATGGAACTAGAGGGGATGATATGTAATGAGATGTCAGAAAGAGAAAGACAAATACGAGATGACCTCACTCATAGGTGAAATATAAAGAAAGCAAAGAAACAGACAAACCAAAACCAATCCTTGGATACTTGCAATAGAACTGAGGTTACCAATAGGAAATAGGATGGGGGAGGGCAAGTGGTGGTAGAGCCCACTGGACAATGGCAAAGAACACTTGGAGTTCAGTTCAAGTTCACTCCTTGCTATTTCCACAGCAGTGGCCTTCTGATTAGTCTCTCCATTGCCCTCATTTTCACTCTTTCCCTGCTATTCCTTTCCCACAAGTAAGCTGATGAATCTTCCCACAATGATCACAGGATGAAAACCAATAAACTTTTCAAGGTTATATGTCCCTTGCTCATGTTTCCAGTTGCCTCTAAAACTTTCAGTTGTGCTGCAATCTTAACTCATTCTCTGCACATACAGTTTCTGTAAACTGAAATGCTCTTCCCCGTTTTAGCTATCAGTTTTTTCACAGATTTCCCACCCTCGTTCCCTAATCTAAAACAGGTCATTTATTTCTTTTTTAACTTTATGGTGTGGGTTTTAGCTCACCTTCCTACCCTGTGGAAGTTACGGAATGACTATTTCGGGGTTCATAATGCTAGCCTTTCTACTTGGGACATATATGAAATATACTATAAGAAACCGTTTTAAAAATGTCCCTGCTGCCCCTACACACTAAAAACAGTGCTCATTGTCTTCAATTATCCTAAGCTAGTTTTTCAAATTTCATATTTAAAACAATTCCATGATAAATTATTGTATTTATGTTTAGCAAGGATACTAAAGTCCTCAAATGCCAGTTTTTTTAAGTTCCAAGCATGGCATTGTCTGTAAGAACTTAATCAGCATCATCTCATCTAAAAGAAAGATCTGAAGTTCAATGATTCTTTCATTGTTTTTTGATGATTCCTTCATTGTTTTTTCTACTGAAGTCTTTTATTTGAAATCAGCGTTATTATACAGTGAAAAGGACCCTAAACTAGATATAAAACTTCTGATCTCGTTCCAATTTGTCACTTTGGGTGAATCTATCTGGCTTCCTTTTTAAAAAATAATTGATGCAGTAAAGAGACAAAGTTCTTAATGTGTATTTTGGATCTAAAGTTCTGTTTCCACAGCTCTGAAGACTTAAAAGCAGTCATAAACCATATGAAATTTTTTTATACATATAAACGAGTAACTCAAAAGGAACCTTTTTTTCCCTATTCATTCTTAAGGCTATAAATTATTAGTGGAGCCCAAACCAGGGGAATCTACAAAGCTAAGAGCAGAAGGCATTGTATCTCTTTTAGAAGCGATGGGGTTAATCTCCTCTCTTCGGTTAACGTGCTTGTGCAGGATGCTGTAGTAGTGTTCATCCGGATTGAAAGTATACAGTGATGAAACTTGCTGCCAGTCCTCGATGTCTGGAAGGATGCTTTTCTCTGGATGTGAGCCATTAAAGAAACAGGTAACATTGTCATCCGCCAGTTCTGTGGCATGATTTGTGGCTTGACTTTTAAAGATACGATCTTCCTGTTCCACATAGATTTTCCAGAATTTCAGCTGCAGAAAACCAACCGGAGATCGGCATCGGGCAATGCAAAGACCAGTCACAAGGCAGATGATAACAAATGCTATCAGACTCCAGCCTGCCACCTTAGGAAAACAGAACACAATAGCAATTTAGGCATATTTTATAAGAAATTTTTTAACTCTCAGATCCAGTTTGCATGACACTCCAGTCACGATGATGAACTAGCAACAGGTTTAGGTCTTTATCACTTAAGAGAAAGACAGTGACTTCTGTGCAAAAAATGCTTTTCTGACAAGTCGGTCATGTTCCAAGTTATGTCAGAAGCCTATGTTTCACTCTCCAAGAACTCAAAAGATGGAAACTCCAAAACTTTAATGAAACAAGCATTCATTTTCAAAAGTCTCTGAGCTTCATAAGCACCACAGTCATGTAGGGTGGTGACTTTAGAGCAAACAGACTAGTTTTATTGGAACAAGTGTGTTTTCTAGCTGGAATAACTTGTCTTGTGAGTGCGTATTTGCTGTATGTGGTGCTTATGGGAGGTAGAGAATAATGTAGAAAGCAAAGTGCCAAGCTGGGTATCTGACTGAGGGTGGAGCAGGTGCCTGATGCTACACGAGTTCATCTCCTCCTTTGTTTTCCTTTTATTTAAATGTCACCATTCCGGGACAGTATGGAGACTGCTTAGTAAAAAAAAAAAGATGCAGCTAACACGTGGTGATGTGGTGGAGGACAAGGTGTGTTGACATATATCTAAGGAATGGGGAACCTGTACATAGGAAGTTATTTTAATATGCTGAATAATTACTACAGTAAAAAAGATGTAGCTATTATTTGATACAACAATCCCACCCTTGGGCGAAAACCCAGAGAACACAAGATCTCTAACAAAGAAAAACAATATATGTGTGTGTACACATATATAAAAATATCTACATGTATGTATATACGCATATTTACATGCATTTATATGTCAGAGTTTGAACTATTCTCCAGTTATGAAGGTGAACTAGTAATACAGGCTTAGGTCTTTATCCCTTAAGTGGAAGACTTGGCAGCGATCTGACCACATCTGTGCAAATGCTTTCCTGACAAGCAGGCCATGTTCCAAGTTATGTCAGAGGTCAGAGAGGAGCCTATGTTTCACTTCCCAAGAACTCAAAACCTGGAAATTTCACAAATCTAATGAGACAAGCATTCATTTTCATGTCACCCCTATGTTCATAGCAGCACAATTAGCATAACCAAGACATGGAAACAACCCCGAAGCCCATCAAGAGATGACTGAATAAAGACGCTGTGGTCTGTTCACCCAATGAAATTCTATGCAGTTAATAAAAACATTGAAATTGGGCCCTTTGCAACAATCTGAATGGAACTGGAGAGGCACATGATAAATAAGAATTTAAAAAAATAGAAGTAAGAATGTAAAAAGAGGAAGGGTTCACCATGTGTGGAATATAATACAAAACACAATGGAACAGGCACCACAACAAAATTCACAGGAAGTAAGATTGTAGTTACCAGCGGATGGGAAGGTCACAAAAAATGAAGGAACAAGCTGGCAGTAAAGCAAAGCACTGGAGCTCTGGTTGTGAGTGTGGTGCGAGCTTGATTTCAATATCCTAAAATGCATACAGCAATGTACTCAAAAGAAATAATACAATTCGTTTTTTTTAAAAAAAGAAGAAGAGGCACGCCTAGCGGATGAGGCCACTGACATAGTGCACCTGTACCCCAACGACCCAGGTTCAAGACCCCAGCTGGAGGGAACAAACGAGATTAATTAAATAAAATAAATACTAAAAAGGAAATAAAAGAAAAGGCAAGGAAGGAGCGAGTGGCGATTCTAGTTCGTTTTCTGGTGTCCCGTCTCCGGAGACAAGGTCCAGATTTCCAGCCCCGGGTGGTCCCACAGATGGGCCGCTCTCCGCGCCTCCCGCACACACCGACCTGCGAGTGAGCGCGCAGCTCCCTCAGTATGTCCTGCACCTGGGACTCTGGGTTCTGGAGGCAGGGCATCTTCGGCAGAGTGGCGGTGCAGTTCTCGATGTCTCGGTCCTGGCACAGGTGCGGCGCCTGGAAGCCGCTCCCGCTGGCAATGCACTCATAGAAGGTGCCCCCGAGCAGGGCCACTGCCAGCCAGGTGACAGGCGCGGCCGAGGCGCCTGCGAGGATCTCCCCAAACACCAGCGGTCGGAGCTGTCGCGCGCTGCGTTTGGCGTGCGACCCCTTCACGCAGCAGCCGGTCACCAAACGCCAGGTGCGAGCTCTCAGCACGAAACCCACCAGGAAGAGCATCAGCGCGGGTATCAGCAGGAAGATCAGGCCATAGGGCAGGTTCCAGGTGGCGCTGCAGGGACACTGGAACACCGTCGTGGAGAAGATGCGCTCCCCTCCCGCCGTCAGGAGGGTCACCAGGCCGAAGCCCAGCGTACTGCGGTACTTGAGGTGCATGTCCATCACCTCCCGAAACTTCTCCATGGGCCTCCTCACCAAGGATTCCATGGTCAGACCCAGATAAGTCTGTCTTCTCCACCTGGCCAGAAGGTGTGGCTGGGGGGCTGAGAGCTGGGGGTTTTCTGCTCTGTGGGAAGAAGCAGCTCCGGAAAGGGAGGAGGGCTTTCATGCCTTAGTGAGGTTTCGCTTTCTTATTTTAAATAATCAGCCACGGATGATAAACAGACCCAAGCATACAGCCCTGTCGACTTCCTCAGTACCCACCCCTTTCCATTTAGCAGACACTGTGCCAAGTGACCTTTCTTCTCCAATTCAGGACTCTGACAGGATGGCTGTAGTTATTTTTGTCTCCACCAAACTAACAACAAACCAGGGACTTCTCTTACCATCCAGATGGACCCCATGTGTCCCCTAATGGGAAGATTACTCTTTACTTGTGCAAACTGGGAAAACACCAGCTTTCCCTCTATTCAGATGATCTATTTTCCATAACAAGCTCTCACTAAGAACAATTACGAAAACTTGGTCATTTACAGGAAACCTTGCTTAAAGATAAATTTCTGCTTTCTCTTTCATCAGACTCATTAGGCCCACCCCAAGTTCTAAAATCTTCCTTATATGTCTCCTTCCTGATCCCCTTCTTGACAGAATCACCAACTAATTCACAGTGTTTTCTCCTCTGCCTGATCTCCCCTACAACATCAGACTGAGTCAATTGCATTGCAATATACATTGTATGTGCCCCTCTTCTCCCCAAGTTATGTCATAACACTTCCAGTACCTGGAGAAGTGTTGTTCTTATCTAGCGATCACCAATTTTTTGAGTGCAATACATGGTTTCTCACTTGTTGAAACAAAATTTTTTTTTCAAATTGTAGTTACATCTAACACATTGTCTCTTTCAGTCTCAATTTCCTCAAAGCAGCATTTCTCTGCAAAAAACTGTAACCACATCTCTGAAACTGAGCTCTCTTCTGTGTAGCTGCATTCGTTTGCAGCAAAATGCACTTTTAAGTTGGGTGTAATGTGTGTGTGTGTGTGTGTGTGTGTGTGTGTGTGTGTTTAACAAGTTAGCCCCTCTAATACTCAGGATCCTTATTCATAAAAGAAGGTTAATGTTCAATTTTCAGGATTGTTAGATGAGCAAATCAAGTAACCTATGCCAAGCACTTTTCCATACAGGATGTGCCTTTGAATGCTCAGTGTGAATAGTTACCAGTTTAGGGAGTAGACACCAAATAATTATGCCATATATAATATGAGACTCCAAATGTATGCTCAACTTTAGTTCAAGGGTGGTATTCAGTGATTCCACAGTCCTCTACTATGTTAAGAGAATTGGTGTGCTATTATTTGTCTCCCTCACAAGGAGGGTATCTAGATATGGAATCTAGGTTGAAATGGTCGTAGTGAACTGGTCACTGCTGGCAACCGTCTGCTACATTTGCCTTATTTATCTGGGAAGAATAAGTAACCTATGGAACCAAGTGAATTGTTAGAGAAGGGGCAAGAAATAAATTATTCTTTTCTGAGTCTAATGTTCCTTCCTAGCTGCCTCCCGCCTCCTTCACTCCCATCCCCACTTTGCCTGGCACAAAACCATAATTTCAAAGGATTTTGAAGAATAGCTCTATTCTCTGTGTGGTGTTAAAAGGACCTCTCCAGATCAGAATCCTTGTCATGCAGGACAGTTGGGGCTCTCTTTTCTAAAATTAGACCAAGTATTGACAGGCTCCTGCAAACCTACAGCAAAATTGCATATTGAGGCAAATCACTTTTGCTATGAATATTATCTCTGCAATCCTACACTGACAAAAAAAATCTTTCTGGAAAGTCTTTTAAACAAATGGCAATAAGAAACCTGGCCAGCCACATGTACAAGAATGATTCTAGTCCACTAATACCATACACAAAAACTAATTCAAAATGAATTAGAGACTTGTATGCAAGACTGGAAACCATGAAATACTTAGAAGAAAGCATAGGAAACATATTCCATGATATTGGCTTTAGACAGGTCAATGGGGGACCCGGAGGAAAACTCAACTCCAGTGGCAAGGGAAACAAAGCCAAAAATAAACAAACAGGACTATATCAAACTAACAGATTTCTGCACGGTGAAAGAAACTATCACAAAGCAAAAAGACACCCTAATGAATGGGAGAAGACATTTGCACACCATACATCTGACAAGGGTTTAATATCCAAAGTATATAAAGAACTCATAAAACTCAGCAACAGAAAAACAAACAACCCAACCAAAAAATGGGCAGAAGAACTTGATAGACATTTGTCCAAAGAAGACATACAAATGACCAAAAAGCACATAAAGATATTCATTCCTCCTTTCTTGTTATTATGGAAATGAAAATCAAAACAATGAGATCTCACCTCACACCTATGAGAACGGCTCTTATCCAAAAAGACTGGAAACAGCAAATGTTGGTGAGTATGGGAGTAAAAAGGATCCCCTAACACTGTTGTCAGAGTGTAATTGGTGGAATCGTTATGGAAAGCAGATTTCTCAAAAACTGAGAATGGAAATTCCATATGAGCCCATTATCCCATTTCCAGGTATTTACCTGAAAAGCACAAGAACACAAACTTGCAACCATGTAGGAGCCCCCACGTTATTGAAGCACTATTTACAATAGCCACAAATTGGAAATTACCTAAGTGTTCAACAACAGATGAATGGATAAAGAAAATGTGATATATATACACAACAGAATACTATACAAATCTTAAAACGCTGAAAGTCTGCCATTTGTGAAAATATGGATGGAACAGGAGGGGAATATATTAAGTGAAATAAGTCAGAAGAATAAAGACAAATACTATTTCACTCATATGGGGACTATAAAGAAACAAAGCTAATAAACAGACAAAACAAAAAAATGACCCTTGGACATTGACAACAGAATTGAAGTTACCAATAGGAAAGAGGGTGGAAGGTGGGAACAGGTGTTGGTGGGGTCTAATGGACAGTGGTGGAAGACGACTGCTAATTTAGTGATGGGGCTGTATGTGTTATATTTAATAAATAGTGAACCTGCACATCTAAACTTACATTATCTTTAAAATCAAAGTTGTCCCAAATAAAAAAAATTTTCCTTCCTTGTCCCTCAGGTGGTAAGGGTCATCCTGTTAGTACTGAACTATTCTTTACTCCTTTCCACTTTTCTAAGATGCTTCTTTCCCCTCCATGTTTAACTTACACTGTCACAAACAAATGGCACTATATCCATGACCTTTGTGTAGATGACTTTATGCAAATCTCCCTTAATTGAAACTTAACTAAAACACAACCTTTGACACACTTGAGTGAGGTTTATTTATTCTCCCACATTTCTCAAAACATGAGGGATGGTGGCATTCTCCCATAATTATGTGTTCATTCCTATATCAATGCTATGTACAAACTTTTCAACCATCCTCTAATAGTTTATCCTCTAGGAAGCTCAGGTTAGCAAGCACCACCTTTCCCCAACCTCATTCCTGCCATCTGTTTTCATTCTCTTCATTTATTAAAACTTGCAAAAAGGTGAAAAACACTTGGCGATTTGGTGGAGGACAAGATATGTTGACACATGTCTGAGGAATGTGGAAACTACACATATGGGGGATCTATACATATGAGTTTATTTTAATGTGTAAAATCAAAGTTACTATAATAAAGATATGAAATAAAAAAGCAATTAAAAAATACTTGCAAGATGACAACCTTTTTCTTTTCCTTAGTCCCTGTTATTTAGTCAAGGATTTGGTTTCAACTGTTGTTAGTTATAGAAACTTTTACTTGTCAGTCACCTACCCCAACTAAAGTAATTCATTTGTTTTCCAATTAATTGATCAATTTAATCATTCATTTAAATATTTAATAAACACCCAGAATATGCTAGGATTTATAAAGTACCTAGCATTATTATATATAACAAAAAACGAGACAAATAGATACCCTACTTTCATTGAACTTACATTATAATGGGGAAGATATAGGTAATGAAGGGGAAAGTTTAATTATGCAGATAATGAAAATGGAAACATATGGAAAAGAGTTTCCTGGCAAAGCCTCTAGGAGGAAAGAACATTTAAAACAAAATCTGAGATTTATGCACCTCCCGCCCCATATTTATTGCAGCCCAATTCACAATAGCCAAGAACTGGAAACTACCTAAGTTCCCAATGTCAAATGAATGGGTAAAGAAGATGTGGTCCATACATACAATGGACTACTATACAGTCCTTAGAAGAGATGAAATCCTGTATTTGAGTCAACATGGATGGAATTACAGGGGCTTATACTAATTGAAATAAGCCAAAAGAAGAAAGATAGATACCAAATGATCTCACTCAAAAGTGGAATGTGAATATAAATAAAACAAAGGAACAGATGAAACAAAATAAATCCTTGTACACTTGTAATAGAACTGAGGTTACCAATAGGGAATGGAACATGGGGTGGCTGAGCCCACTAGACAATGGTGAAGAACACTCGGTGATTTGGTGGAGGCCAGAGTATGTTGACACATATCTTAGGAATATGGAAATTGTACATATGGAGAACTTCCACATAGAGTTTATTTTTATGTGTAATATCAAAGTTGCTACAATAAAAATGAAAAAAAAATTAAATCTGAATGACAAAGGCTCTGGGGTGCCAAGGGGCTTGGTATTCTGACATTGGAAAGAAAGAGTGATAGGAGCATTGAGAGTAAAGGAAAGTAACAAATTCTGTGCACAGAACTGCAAGTGGAAGGTCAGGTCTAGGGGCTTTGCAAACCAGAATATGTAGATTGCAATCCTAACCCTGAAACGCCTTTACAGAGTTTCATCTTGACCCACTTTGCTATCAGTTTGTGTCTCCAAATGCCACCTCTCGAGTTGTCTGCCCACACTCAACAAATGATGATGATCATTCTGTACTTACTATAGGTAAGTAGCCATAAGAGTCAGGGTACTGTCTGCCTGCCTCAATTTTCTCCCAGTTGAGTCTAGCATCCCACCACCCATCCTCACCACCTCTGGAGCAGTGAGTAGTTCTAGTTCTGGATCTTTCCCAGCCCTTTATACCCAGCTCTGTTCCAAGAAGACATTGCTCAGAAGTTTAACAGTGTGGAAATAGAGTAACATACTAGTGGTGTGGAAAGTATTCAAGAATTTTCCCTGAGAGTAGATTAAATAATATTTGAAAGGTCTCAATACTTTCGAAATTCTATTATTGACACCAATTTACCTTTGCTTTTAGAAAATGAGTAAGTTTCATGTTAGGCACATTGGACACTCAATGACTATGGGTGTGATTTCAATATATTGTTCCTTAGCACTATCATTACCAGTGTCAAACATGGATTTGAGAATCACAAAACACTTTCTGGAAAAGAAAGCAAGAGAAATTCTTGAAAGGAATCACACATTCACACTATGAATCTGAAAAGTTCATTGAAGTTATCTTCGAATGAGCTAGTTCTCAAACATTGTTCTCTGGAGACTCCATGAAAACTCAGAAGAGCAGAATACTCCTGCTTGGAATACTATTGCTAGATTCTAGTCAAGTATTGACCCTGTCCCCAAGAATCATGCCAAGATGTCACAAGAGTAACATCAAATTGAGATTCATATATCTTTTAAGAATTTATTATATGCAAAACACAATTTTAAATGACAACATTCACTAGTAAATTTAGAAAATCTGATGCGCCTCATCTTAGAGAATACCTTTCTGTGTGTTACAGTGTGTGGACATGTAGTTTAGGTCAAGAAATGCATTTGGAAATCTGGAAACAGTCATTATCTTAAGATTTTTGAATGTTCAGAAAATTCTTTTTGTGGAAGTATATAGAAGGAGGGAAATATTGGGTGATGTTCCTTGACACAGTAGTGTCATTTGCTAAATAGCAACCCCATGACATTGCAAGTACACTTGATGATTTTCTTTTTCTTAGCATAACTTTCCTAAACTTACCATACATTTTTAAGCATTCACAAATGGAATATTATTCTGGTAGAAGATGATTATTTTAATTCTGAGAACCTAGACATGGCCAATCTTTATTGTTTATCACTGTTCTCATCCTTGTGGTATTAGCACTATCAGCATCTACTACAATAAGCCTATTGAAGGTTTTAAAGGTTGTTTCTTTCTATAGTTCTTAAAAATAAATTTTGCTTTCCTATCATCTCAATTTTTGGTTTCTTCAAATTACAAACGACTCTGTTACAAAAGCTCAGAAACGTAAATAAACTCAATGGATAGGCTTGAGACAAAAATGGGACATTGGGATGGCAAAACGGGACAGGGTCATGCACTGGCGGAGGGAAAGAGGCAGAGTAATCTGAGCAGAAGCAGAGCAGCCAGGTCAGCAATAAGTAAGTATTATGTGATGCCAATCGGGGATCACGTAGTAGCGACATGTGGTTCTATGGGTCTTCATACAAACGGTCATGGCAGGTGCAAGGAATTTTGGCACCTTAGGTGAAAACCAAATTTGGCACCCCTGTAAGCCCCACTCTTAGTGTCCTGCCTAAAACACATGCTGCTTTAACCATTCCAGTGTGAGAAATGTCCAATAACCAGCTTAGTGCCAGAAGTGCTCAATAACACCCTCAGTGCCAGAGATAATCCCCAAAGTACTTACCTGCTACTGGGCCACATTGCAGTGTTCTGCTCCCTTTGAAGAAACAGGGTCATGCAGTAGAGGGAATCCTTCTCACATAGCTCCTGTTTTCTCACAGTGGTTGGGAACCACAGTAGAGAGGGTAGCCTGCCTCAGTCAGTACCAGAAAGAGTCATCTTAAATGCAGGGCAAAAGGGGCAGATGCTTTTGGGCCCCTTCAACAGACTGGGCTCATTTTGCCCATGTTAAAGATTGCTCTGGGACAGTCAGGAAATATGAAAAAGACAATACAGTCCCATTTAAAGTGGCATGTATGGTCAACTATCAATGGAGAACTTAAACTGTCATGGAAGATGTGTGTGTGTGTTTATGTTTGTATTTACATACATATAATTTGAAATATGCTGTCTGTTTAAAGATTCAAGATCAAGCAGTTCATTTGTAAAGAACTATTTATATAAATTAATGTGCATCTATGCAATGGAATTCAAAGTAGAGCCACATGATTGAAATAGATCTGTATTGCTGCTATGGGTGAAAAAATAGAATAGATATGTTAATTTGAAAGGGTAAGAAAAACACTGCATATGATACATTCCATTTATATTTGTAAGAGAAACAAAATTATATAATATATATTCCTTGCAGATACATACAATATAATGAAAGATTCAAAAATATTGCCACATGTTTATATCTCAGAAGTACATGAAAGTGTTGGGGATGAATGTAGGGAGAGAGATTTTTTTATATATATTCTTTTGTATTTTTTCTTTTAAAATAGGCATATGTGACTTTTATAATTAAAGCTAACATAAAATATCTTGGTTTAATGGAGAAACCCTAAGGAACAAGTCTAGGAATAGGCTTTTTCTTTTTCATCTTTATCCTTCCTTCTTTGCACAGAGGGCTTATATCAAGGGCAGTTCCCTGAATCTGGAATGGTAATAATTCACTTTTTGTTCCCCAGAACAACAAATCCTAGTGAGACACTGACTGTGGTTGAAGAATATGGAAGATAAAGAAGGGAGTGTTTGAGAACTGAAAGATGGCAAAAACAAAACAAAACAGAATAGTGTAAGGATGAGGAAAAGATGAGATGGGAAATTGGAGTTGGGTCCCCTCCAATATTGGAGGGAATCAACATGGGAAGACCCATTTCCCCTTTTATAGAGGACTCCAGCTCTCCTCTTTTGAGTCTTGAGAGTTTATTATTGGGATAGAAACAAGGTAGGGGAAAAAGGCTGGCAGAGAAGGAGGTAGGTGGCTGGCTGGCTTATGGAGTGCAAAAAAGGACAGCAGGGAGTTTAGCTTCCAACAGCTTAAAAACCATCATCACCTCTTTAAAGTCCTCATTCAGATGTTTTTCATGAGTTTGGGATTAACTCTTGTAGTCTAGCCTCATTAAAAACCATTTATGTATGGAGAAAATCTAGAAAAATAATGACGTGTTAGAGAGTTGAGGTATTGTTTAATGTAAATTGAGAACTCCTCCTGATTATCAGTATCAGAGAGTTAGGGAGAGGGAAGCCCCAGGTTCCTTCAGCATTAGATGAAATTTCAGCTTACCCTAGTGTCAGTCACTGGGATCTGCTGTTGTAAAGTTGCAAGAACAGTAAATAAAGGAAAGAGAATACCTTTAAAGACTTACTATTCTCTTCCCATGAAAGGAGAGGGAGTTGAGATTTCAGAAAGCAGTTTGAGAGATTATGCTGATCCTAAATGGCTTCTCATCTATACACACCTACAAGCAGTCTTTGTAACTGCTGCAGAACCAGGCTGGAGGGACATCATTCTCTTCTTTACGATGTCCAGGCCTTCGCAGCAACACCAGCACTGCTCTTGCTTCAGCTCTGGGTGCTCCATACTCTGTTTCTTCAAGAAGTTACTCTCCCCTCTTCAAGGGTTGCTTGCCCATGATGATTCTTCAAATATACTGAGCTCTTCCTTGCCTCAGAAATTTCCATCATAAATCCTCTTCTCCCTGGGATATTCTCTCTCTGAGTTTCCTTTCATCCCTGAAGATTGAACTTCATCATCACTTCCTCAGAAGATTGGCTGAATCAGGTTAGGTCAAGTTGTATTTCATAACAGCTCCTAAATTTGGATGCCTTAATACAGTCTATGTATTTCTCTCTTCTCAGACAAATGCTCCAAGGACACTTTGAATATTTAGCACCTCCATCTCAACTGAAGATCTCCTCCAGGGTTTCTGTAACAAGAATAATATTGGAAATGAATGTGTGTGTACACGTGCATATGTGTGTGCTTGTCCCAGCAGCCATTAAATGCTTCAGCATTTTATTTTTTGATGTATTGCTTTAATTTTTATTGGCATAACATTGATTTATGACATACATAGTTCCCAAAAGAATCTAGTGTCCATCCGTCACATACAGTTGACCACTTTTACCCATTTTACCTGCTCCCCATCTCCCTTCCCCTCTGGTAGCCACCATTATGTTGACAGAATCTAAGAATCTAATCTAGTTTTTATCTTGTTTGTTTGCTTGTTTGTTTGTTTTTTCTGCATCTTTCACATATGAGTGAATATCCTATGATATTTGTCTTTCTCCATCTGACATTTTGTTTAGCACAAGACCCTCCAACAAGCACTAACCTGCCACAATTTTGTAATTACTCCCTGGGAATTATTATTGCAAATAGCAAGATTTCATCTTTTTTTTCATAGCTGGGTATTATTCCATCATGTATATATGCCACATCTTTTTTATCCACTGATTCAACAATTGACAGGGCATTTCCACATTTTGGTTATTGTGAATAATGCTGCCATGAACAGAGGGGGACAGCTATCTTTTTGAATTGGTGTTTTCCTTCAGCACAGTCTTGTGGTCCACTTTCCTGCAAGAGGAAACAGATGTGTAATGCTCCTATTTTCCAGAAGGAAAGAAGTGACGTCTGCTGTCCATGAGAGGCTGCCTTTGTTCTTGTTGCCATCTTCTTCCTCCTCCAGAACTCACTTACTTCATCCCCAGAAGAAATAAACCAGCATTCAAACTAGGCAGAACATGGAGAGCACAGTCCAAAATCTCTGACTAGTGTGTGGCAGTCTTTGCATTAGGTTTGTGTGCGGCCCTCTGGATCTGAAGTTCTATGAACTAACAATAAAATAGCAACCTGATTCCCACAATGTACATTGGAAGAACTGAGTCAGGACAATCATTGGAAGAACTTCATTTTGAGAAGGAAAATTGCAATCTAGCAGCAAGGACTAACTAATCTGTTAAAATGATGTGAGTAACCCCTGGGAATGCCATGAAGACCCCTACTCTTGGAGTGGAAAATGTTCCTTAATTCCTATTGTTGGCTGTCTGGTGGGTCTTCTGTTATCTCCTTGACTACCTCCCTTCTTAGGGATGGAGTAGTTTTTCAACAATGCACTATTGTACAATGTTGGATGAACACAGGTCCAGCAGGTTTATAAGCCCTTTAACTATAAGTGTCTCTAAAATTTTAGTGTTTCTTCTCTCTTTGATTTTAGCAAGCTATATTTGCTAACACCTATACTCACAGTTTTTTTTAAAGATATCTTCTCAGTTACAATCTATTCTTTTACATTTGCTTTCATGTCCTGTTCTCTCTCCCCTTTCCTCCTTCCTCTCTCTCTCTCTCTCTCTCTCTCTCTCTCTCTCTCTCTCTCTCTCTCTCTCTCTCTCTCTCTCTCTCTCTCTCTCTCTCCTCCTCCTCCTCCTTCTTTCTCTCATCTTTCCTAGAGCCACACT
The DNA here is from genome assembly GCA_004363575.1 of Solenodon paradoxus. Taxonomy (NCBI): domain Eukaryota; kingdom Metazoa; phylum Chordata; class Mammalia; order Eulipotyphla; family Solenodontidae; genus Solenodon; species Solenodon paradoxus. The sequence continues at coordinate 183,532 of RJWH01001107.1, forward strand.
ATTATTTTTTTTAACGAGAGAAAGGAAGAAGAGGAAGAAGCATTTTAAGGGAAAAACAAAGAAACACATTCATTCATTCATTCATTCATTCATTCATTCATTTTGGTTGTTCCTCCCAACCCCAGCTCATGATTCCAGTTCCTTGGGCTTTACATGTTCCATAATCCAGAGCTTAGAGTCTGAGTTACCAAGGCTAAAGTTGCATTTTCTTTAGCCAGGTATTTCCTTACAGTTTTATGTAGGAGTCACTTTTATCAACAACCACATAAGACTTGCCACTCCTTATCATGTTCCATGTTAATAGTTTCCATTATCAATTTCCATGCTGTCAGCCATTGGAATGGTAAGCCAATGTCACATAGGTTAAGAAAGGAAGTGAAAGATTTTAAGGAATCTAATAATATAAAAAAATAGGGTTTTTTTTGGTTGTTGTTTATAGTTCAAGTGAAAAGAAATTCTTTCCTTAAAGAATTTAATTATGTGTGGGTATAGGAAGATGGTAGAGAAATGAAAAATGAGAATGTATTTTTATTATGGAAACACCCTGCTTCTGGTGCCAGTATTTTATCAGAGCTAGTTACAAGGTTCTACCTAACTTCAAACAAAAATTGAAAATATCTTTCTTCCTCCTCCTCCTCCTCCTCCTTCTTCTTCCTGCCTCCTTCCTCCCTTCTTCTCCCTTCTTCTCCCTTCTCTCTCCTTCTCCTTCTCCTTCTCCTCCTTCTTCCTCCTCCTCCTCCTCCTTTTCCTTTTCATCCCCTCTCTTCCTCTTCTTTGGAGAAGTGCTGGCAAGAATGAAGATGGAAAGAGGTAGGCAGGCAGGAAGTGAGAGGAAGAAGCATTTTATTTATTTCATTCAGTTGTTCATCTTGGTTATTTTCCCTGGCCTCAGAACATGAACCTGGGTCCTTGGGATGTGTGTGGACTATGCCCAGTCAAAGATGGTGGATCTAACTGCTACTCCACTGGGGTGCTCCTATAGGTCTCGTCTGTGCTTTAAAGGCAAAGAGAATTGGACATACTGAGTGCTGGAAGTTTCCACCAAGTCTTCTAAATTCTAAATTTCCCCACCCCTAATATGTATTTCCTTTTTAAAAACCCCAATGTTATAATCTTTTATTTGCTACCTAGTTCTTCATATCCCCAATTAGATTATACACTTCATGAAGGCAGGGATCATGCTTGACTTAAGCACTTTTGTATTACAGTGGTTTTAAAATAGTGCCCAGGACACTGGGTATCCAATAAAGTTTTGTGGAAACAATGAATGAAGGGATGAATGAATGAGGAACAAACTTGAATTTTCTTTTCTTTTGCTGCAGAGCCAACACCATACCCACTTTATTCAGCTCATAATGCAAGTCCTTCTGCAGAGGTCATGTCTGTTGGAGATACCCATCTCAGGTTAAATAAGGCATCTTAAATTGCCAACCTTGTGACAAACAGCAGGTCAGTTTATCCAGAGAGGAACAGGGAAACACCAGGGAGAAGACAGGACTGTGGGCCAGGTTTCAGGGACAATTAAAAGGCCACCTGAGCACCCACTCCTACCTACTCTCATCATACTCACCAAACCACAGTGGAGGATGGTAGACACAGGTGTTCAAAGAGCAGGGCCTCTCCCACAACTTCCTCCTACCCTTCTTCCAGTCCAGCTCAGTTTGTTTACTCAGAAGAATGTCTGTCATGTCCCCTGCTACCTGCCTCATTGATCCTTCTTCTTCCCATTCCCCCACAGAACTAAATGGCTTAATGGATTTTTTCTTTTTACTTTAGCTGTAGATATCACCCAGAGAGGAATAACTATCTTTCTATATTGTGTTATCAGCTTTCTTGAAGAGGTTTCACTTCCTTTCATGGAAGCAGTGAACCAAGTCTGAATAGGCTTTGTTGGCAACTAGATTCAGAGATTGACTATTTGTGACTCTTCTTTGGATACAACCTTACTTCCTCCACTATCTCCAGACACCTCTGAGCTCATTTAAGTTTGACTAATAATGACACTCCTGCTTTCTTCCTAACTCCAAGACTAATCAACTAAGTCTCCTTCTCAAGCTCTTGCTCCTCCCAACCATTAATATTGGTACTCACTAAAGTTCAATCCTTTCCATATACTCTTCCTGAATCAACTTTCAGTATCACCACTGACTAGACATGTGAACATCGGCATGCTAATTGACCTCTCAATGCCTCAGTTTCTCATTTGTAAAATAAAAGGAATGATATTACCTGCCTCATGGGGTTGTTAGGAAGATCAAAGGAGTTGACATATGCAACATTCTTAGACTAGTGCCTGACCTGACACAGAGTTAATGGTCAAAAGTGTTGTGAATTATGAATACTCTCCTTTCCTGGGTTTTAATAGCTATATATTAACATTTCCAAATCTTCACCTCGAGTTCCTCCCTTTCCTAAATTCTGATAGGCATTTCTGATTACCTCACAGATAGTTTTCACAAACCCAAACTATAATTGATTTTCTTCTAGTACTTATTTATTATCTAGAATTTAGATATCAGCAAATCATATCAGTATTTCAAGCTTTAAAACTCAGGGGAAACTGTGGGTACCATTTACATCTTCTCCCTCATTTGAACTTCTCCTCTCCCCCCTCACAGAAAGTAGGCCAGGCCTTAGTACCTCATCCCACTCTAGTTCATACTTCACAACCTATCAGAGTTAAAGTCCAGAAAAAATTAATCAATGTGCTCTAAAAGCTGTTAATGCATGTGTGAACAGGAAACAGGTGCAAAAGTTTTATTCATATTAGGCAAGAACTGATTTTTAAAAAAATCAAAGACCAGATATCCAACAATAGCAGACAAAAAAAAAAAAAAAACACTGGCAAATATTAAAACAAAAGAATACTATACAGCAATGCAAATACATAAATTCTGCTATGGCAGCAATAAACTGGGATGAATCTTAAAGACATAATGTTGAGCAATTGAAATCAAATGCAAAGAATATATTCAGCACTGAATGTATGATTCATTTATAAATATTTTTAGAAATAGACAAAGCAAAATAAAGTAAGCTTAATTTCTGAGGACATATACATAAATGATACCACAACTAAAAAAAACAAATGAATGATTAAGATTCACTAAGACAATAATTATCATCTGTGGGTCGTCCTTGGGGTTTTGATTGGGTTAGAGAGGAGAGCTGGGTTATTCATAGGGCTATTTTTCATACTAGGGTGAGAGTTATATAAGTGTTTGCTTTATATTTATGTTTCGTGCAGCATATTTGTTTTAGTAGTTTTCTGACTATGAGTTATATGGCAGAGAAATGAAGAAATCCAATCACATTATTTTCGTGTTGAAAACCCCCAATACATCTCGTTATCAAGGGAAAATGTTGGAAACTCCCTTCTTTGGCACAGAAGCCATTCCCAGTCTTGCTGCTGCCATCTCTGCTCTACTCCATCCCGTGTACCCCGTTTCCAGCTGTATTAACCCCCACCACTACTTTCCTTGTACTTCCATATCATGGTCTTTCGAAGTCTATGCCTTCTCACTCGCTGTGATTGGTTACCTTGAATGACACTTCTCTATTCTTTACCTGAAAAACTATACTCGTTCTTAATATTCAATCTAATCATATTTCATTGACATCACCTTCAAAATCCCCAAGTACAGTTGGTGGTTTGTTCTTTGCTCCTATACTTCTAAGCAACAAGGCTATAGTTTTTAATGTGCCTGTTGCAACATCCTTTCCAGAGTTCTGTCACTCCTACTAATCTGGAAACTTCCAGAGGGCCAGGATTTCTTATTCACCTTTGCGTCCCTCAACAGTTAGCCTTCCTGTTCACAACTTTCTTCTCACATCTGAAGAAGTCCTCACCTCATTGCCTTACTTCGTTACGCATATTTTCAGTGTCATAATTTTTGTGAGAATTGAAGTAAGATAATATGAAGTATCAAGCACATATCGAGAGCATTTTAGTTTCACTTATGTTTTATTTTTCGAAAACAGTGCCTACTCAGAAATGTGCTAGAGGGCGCTAGTTCACCAGCATTATAAGCTCTTGTGTTCCCACAGAGGGCTAACATTTGACTTGTTCATCTGATCAAAAACCAAAGAAAGAATAAGATGTTTAGGAAGCAAAATATCAGCCATCTTTGTTCCATGAAATATATTAATATTATTCAAAAAATTAAATCTATAAAGTAATTGAGATTACTTTGGGGAAGAAACATACAACACTTTGATGGCATCATAAAATTGTTTTCATTCCTGCTTGTTTATTGTCCAACCTAGTGTTGGTCCAACAGGCAGTGGAAAAATCAAAGCAGGCAATCTTGATTTTGGTGATTCCCTCGCCTTCTAAAGTGAAGAAATGACAAATAAGGTGTTTCCTCCAAAACAGGAGGGTTGGACTAGATCATCCTTGTGTTCCCTTTCAATTCTAATGTTCTATAGTGCACAATGCTAGCTTATTAAAGAAAGAAATAGACATGGTCTTTAAAAAATGCACTCAACCTAGAGTGACAAAATTCATTCAAAATTGAAAAACACAGAATTGTTCAAGTCTGCCCCCCAAAATACTGCAGTTTTATTTTTTTCCTTCCATATAATGAAAAATGCAAGGCTGTAACAAATGATTGGCTCTCTGAACAATAAATTGATTGTAAAATATTTTCTGGGAACTTCAATATCTCCATACTTGTTAATTATTCCAGCCAAATCTTTTTTGTCTTCTTTAAGACAGGGTGAAAAACTAGGTTCATTTTATATAAAATAATAGCCGGCCAATTGAGAGTACTATAGTTTTACAATGATTGCATTCATTTTTTTGACCACCTGAGAAACCACAAATATTTATGTCTAAGGATAAAGTCCAGGAGCAATACTAAATAAAGAGGTGGATAGGAAAAGATTACTAAATATTTTGGTTTTATGTTTATAGTGTTCTTCTACTTTGAAAAAAATCAAAGTAACTCCAGTTTGGAAATAAGATGAGACTGGAAACAAAAAATCAGAAGTCTAATTTTTGCAGTGTTCTTATTTATATTTTCTGTAAATCATGCTTCAGGATCCCGAACTATGACCAAAAAGTGACTGTGACAAAAAAATTGCTTTTTCTTCTTAGTTTCTCAAAATTAAATGTGAAAATTAGCAGTGAGAATTTAATCTTATATAAATATTCTCATAACTCAATAAAGTTTAATTACTATAATGTGGCATTTAGAACAGTCCAAAGAATAAAAGTCAAATGTTGAAATATTGTTCTATTTCAAACTCCGTGAAACAGCCATAATAATTGCTGACTGTTGGTGTGTCTTCTGATCATTTTTCTTAATTCCTCTGAGTCTAGCATCCTAATTTATTAGCTGGGGCTATAGCTAGTATCTTCCTTACAGAATCAGTGTGCAGATGTGTATAAAGTTCTTCAATTCTATAGACCTCAGTAAGATGCCTATTATTACCATTACTCTTCAGTGTGCTTCAATTTAAGAATGGTGCAAACATGGGTGATGCCATATTTTCATGAATTTTAACATGTTTTATAATAAACTTAGTGTGTTGACTCTGCATTCTATTTTAAAAACAAAATAGATTATAAAATTCTTTTTCATCTCCTACTGCTCCTTTGGTATCCAAATTATTGCTTTTTTTAATAAAAAAAATTATTTCTCCACAGCAGTAGCTTCCCAAAGACCCTCTTAGCATCGGCTAACTTCTTAAAACATCCACTAGGCAACCCAGAAACTATTTAGAAGTAGAGAAAATAGGCAGTAATTTATAGGAGATCCATCTTTTGACAAGAGCTTACTTCACGAAGTCCTGGGTATTTGGAGGTGCCACGGTGTGACTCTCCACTGGGTAGGTGTGCTCCAAAGCCATGACCAACCCTCCAACCACACTGCCCGCCCACAGCCCCCACACCCACATTGCATTGTCCTGCGTTCTCTAAGAAGTCAGCTGTGCTGGCGTGGCCTCGCTTTCTGGATTGCACCATGCCAACACAAAAGGATTCTCACCAGCAATTGCTGAATTGAGCAACAGTCTGTTGATTCCTGGTGGTTTCCAACATCCCCCACAAATGTTGTGTTATTGTAAATTGTGCTTTGGTGTCTGGGTGCTCTACCCGACTTGGGACCATTACATGTGTAACAGTCATATGGCAACTGCTTATGTACCTTGTTGATATCTATCTTTTAACATATGCCCTGACCTGGAGATGGAATTTCAACACCACCACATAACTCACAGATGACAATGTTGAAATAGATCCAAGACAAGTTAGAGCATCACTTAGGGTCAAAGCTCACGGTGTGGAAGGTTAGTGATGGCGTTAGCTCATTATAAGAGCTGGACTCTAAATGCTAAAGTTTTCTGGGCCCATAGTTTTTGTGCTCCACACAGTCAGTCATTCAATCAATTTGTTAATTTTTTTAACACTAAATATTGACCAGGCACTGTGTCGGAAACATAATATATACAATAAGCAAGAGACACAATCCCAGCCCTTACCAGTGTTGCCTGGTGGGGAAGAGATGAAATAGCCCTTTTTATCATCTTTTTGTTTCTCTTAAATGTGAGCTGCCCAAGGACAGTATTCAGTAATAGTGATCAGTTTAAAATGGTTACAAGTGGTATTTTCACTTGGATAAAAATATCTGTGAATTCCTCTTCCAAACTAATCACATTTTCCTTTCTTTAGTCACTTTTGTATCAAGAACATAGCTTTAAATAGATGCTGTGTTCTAAGTATTCTCTGAACTCTAAGGAGTAGTGTGAGTCCATCTTTCTGTTATTAAAACAAATTCTTTAGAGAATAGGGTGGAGGAGCTAATAAATCAAGATTATCTGCACAGGAAGGCAGGAAGTAGGAATTTATTTTCTTTGATTAAAATCTCTTATCCTGGATAAAATTACAAAGTAGTAAATAACAAATCCTGAAAAGTAGAAATTAGAAGAAACTGAGAAGATGTCCCCTTATCTAGAAAGGTATTTCCAGTGTCCTGTTAAAACTATTTGTTTGAAAGAAAAGAAAAGTCCCTAAATGACAGAGTACTTTTTTGTTCAGAAAGTAATTCCTAAATATAGACTAAAAGCAATTCTCACTGATTAATTTGTGTTCAGGGCTGACTGAAATGTTAGAAGCTCTTTCTTTCAAATTTTACCTTAAACCAAAGTCAAGAGTCCATCTCAGACTGTGTCTCCTTTGGCACTCACCACTGAGATCAAATGATAGTTCCATGACAAGGAGGTCCCGATAACAACTTTCTAGCAGTAATGAAAGCAGCATTTTTACTTGATCCATTTAGGAGGCACTCCAGCTACATGGGATAATAAAAATGCTGATCCAATCTTCACTATTTTTAAAAATTTAATTGCGAGAGGAAAATGGCTATCCCTCCTCCCCATCTACCTTTCCAGTTCTTGTCTGTACCCTCCATCACACACTCTACACTCATTCACACTATCTAGGTGAATCAGGCAGGCTGAACATAGAAATGATAGGAAGATTGATCAATTTCACACTTTTATTAAGAGCCAGAGTGATTGGGGCAGAGCCAGAGTAGGCAAGTCATGCTCTTCTACAAAAATGGGACACATACATCAAGACTTTTGATTCACCATCTTTTGACCAATATTCCCAGAGAATAAGCATGCCTTTGTTCTAGACTGACTATATTTCCTTGAGACAAAAACAGAAAATAGGGATGGCAAAAACTGGGAATGGTTATGTGCTGGCAACTAAGGGGAGGGGAGGAGGTGGAGCAATCTGAGCAGCAGAGAGCAGCCAGGCCAGTGACCAGTGAGTACTACTTGATGCCCATCGGAGACTACGTAGTAACGATGTGTGGTCTAGTGGGACTTCATACAAACCACCAGGGGCAGTACAAGAAATTTTGGCACCTTCAGTGAAAACCAAATTTGGTGCCTCATATGCCCCTCTTCTAAATATCCTGCCTAAAACATATGACACTTTAACCATCCCAGTGCTAGAAATGCCATGACCCCCCACAGTGCCAATTAACCCCTGCAGTGCCAGAGATAATCTCCATGGTACTTACCTATGACTTGACCTTGCTGAGTTCTACTCCCTTTGAAGAAATGGGCACCTGAAGGGTGGGGGAGAATCCTTTTCCCAGCGCTCCTGTTTCTTCACAGGGAACAGCAGTAGTGGCCATGGCCCACTGCAGTCAGAGCTGGCAAGGGCCATCTTTAACAGGACAGAAGAGGTCCCCCCAGTAGACAGCATCCAGGGCAACTCAACTGCCCCCTTTGCCCTGCATTAAAGAAGGTCCTGGTTTATTTAAAACATCTGTATTTAAAAAAATGGCACGGTCAACATATATGAAAAAAATTATACTGTCCCATTCAAAATGGTGTGTATGGTCAATCTGCTTTGTTCACAGATCGTGACTGTGAAGAGCACCTCAAACATCCCCTCTTTGGACTGATTCAAGATGCTGATTATCTCACCTAGACCACGGAAATAGGCTCATCATCTCTTCCCACTGGATCCACTATGTTGAAGCTAAAGTTTATGTTCTAAAAAGGCAAATCTGATTATTCAAAAAGAAGACCCTTTAGTGACTCCCCATTCCTTTCAGAGATTTCTATCTAGAGGGAAGCCCTCCCTAGAGTGCACATACATACATACAGGCAATGAGAGTACACCAATACCACCCCAGGGATTTTTCAGAAACTCACCATAGACATAGAGGGATGATGAGCAGCATCACCCATGTCACTTAGTCTCCCCATACGTATTTCCCATTAGTGAAAATCCTACCCATTCTGGTGCAGTAATGGGTATTTATTGCATCTCCCAATTATGCTGAGGTATAAAAAGATTGAGGAGTACTCACTGCAGAATAAAGTCAGAATTCCTTAGCACACCACGCAAAGCCCTGTATGGTATTTTCCTACTTTCCTTTCCAGTCTTATCCTCAACACAGCCCACTGCACGTGCTGTGAGTCAGTCATACCTAGCCGAATGAATTCTTGGATGAGACTTGCTTTTTCATGTTTCTGTTTCTCTCTGCTGTTCCATGCATCCAGAATGTATTTCCCCCGCTTAGAGTGCTTTTCCATTTAACCTTTAGGACAGCACCAACGATTAGCTTTTGTCACAACCCATTCCTGGATTCCAGACTTTCTCTGCTCCAGTGTTTGGAAAGTATACAACTCCCAGACTCAAGACCCCTTACTTGTTCCTCCTGCGGTGTACCTTATCTCTGTTAATGGCAGCTCTATTCTTCCAGACAACTTCCCACATCAAATGCCAAATCTTGGCTCTAACCTAAACGGTCTTGTATGATCTGATCTTGCTTCCCACTATTCTCCCCTCACCCATGATCCTCACTGAATTCCTATTCCTGTAACGCACCAAACTCACACTGATCCCAAGGCCTTTGTAACTGCTGTTCCCTCTTCCTGGAACGCTGTTCTGGATGTCCTTAGGTCTCCTCCCTCATTTCTTTCGGCCCATATGTGATCACATCTGAAACCACTTCTTGCCCACTCCTGGCTGTATTCTCCGTGATGCTTGTCACTACTTTACACACTATGTTTTTGTTGTGGTTGTTGTGTTATGTGTCCCTTCCATGCAACCACTCGTATCAGAGCATAAATTCTATGGGGGTCAGGTTGTATTTTTACTCTCCACCAAATCTCCCATCCCTAAAACCATACTTGGCACATAGTAGGCACTACATGTTACTGCCATTTTTTTTGTATGTGAATTACCTGAAAAATGTGGGGGCTTCCAGATAAGCGTATTGGATTCAATATGTGAATTTACTTTTGCTTCTTCCTGAAACTCCACTAAATTGACAATAGAATTTTTTTTTAATGCCAAAGCATATTGGATATTGACAAAGCTCGCTTCAACTACACTATTTCAAATTACACCCTCCCTCTCAGATTCCCTCTCTTGCTTCCTGCTTTCCCCACCCCCAGCACCTAATATCTTATATGGTTTCTTAAAATGATGCTAATTTGTTAGGCTTAGTGCTAAAATGTAAGCACCTACAAGGCAGGAACTTTAATTGATTCACTAATGTAGTTCTAAGTGCCAGAACAGTGCCTCACTTCATAGGTATTCAGAATACTTGTGGAATGAAGAAATAAAGAATAGAAAAAGACTGTGGACACTCAGAGGAGATGGATGCATGGTTCCTAAACAATTGACTGAGTCTAGCAGCAAGAGAATGGGGCTGGAGTTACAGAGCAAGCTCTAGAATTGGCAGCTACTTCTGAAAGTGAGAATGCATTTGAATGGAAAGTGGAGCCACAGCAGGCAGGATACACTCAGACTCCAGCATAAATGAGGTTTGATAGCCTGGAGAGGCTGAGCTGAGGGATTCCGCATCAAAGACACAGCAGAGCTGAGAGAGGAGATGCTGCACTTGAAGATGAGTCAGGTTTACTTACCAACCAAGCCTCTTTTCTTGGAGAGCACAGCAGTTAGCTTCACCAAGCAAATCCTCCTCAGCATCCCTCAGCCAACTAACCAGGGAGGAGATTGCAATTTCTCTAGAAGGTTAAAATTGCTCTGTCCAAGAGAAAACTAAGTAACAGATGTTTTAACAGCAAACCAGAAATCAGAAGTACAGGGAGCCATGAGGAAAATTATTTCCAACCTAGAATTGTAGCCTAAGTGATTCATCAAATGAAGAAGAGAATAAAGATAGTTCTTAAAGACACCGTAGGAGGCAAACATCTACACCCCAGGCATCATTTTCAGGAATTTTAAGGAAGATATGCTCCATCTAACTGAACCGTTCATGAGGGAAAAGAAAAATATGGGGTTCAGAAAACAGAACATTTTCACGGAAAAAAAGGCATAAAGAATCCTCAGAATGATGGAGAAAGGAGATATGAGGAAAACTAACACGTAGTAGCTTAGATCAGGGCAAGAGGGAAGGAGGGCTGGCCCCCAGAGCAGCAACAAAAACCCACCGAGATTGCCCAGATGTGATTCAACACAGCGGTTTTACACTTAAATTGGAAAATTTGGAGATAAAAAGAGATTGCTTAGTGGCTAATCAAATGAAAACAAAATACTAATCATTAACTCTGTGGAACCCAAAGTTGAGTATGAAAGGAAGCATGATTTTGTTCTACATGGTTCTGCTGCAAGTTATGTTTATGTGTACAACACATAATACTGAATACTGATCGAAAATCAGGACAGTTGTTTGAAGGTTGGTAGTGAATTTGAAACAAGTGTGAAGAGAAGAGAGTTACATCCTTTTCTTCATAGGTAGGAAACTTTGGACCTTATCGTTAAAAAAATGTACAGATACAACAGCTAAGATAATCAGAAACTGATGACTTCAGGGAAGTACAAATCAAGTGAGAAGAATATCGCTATCGTGAATAATGTGCCTATAAACACAGGAGTGGATATATCTCTTTATGGTCCTGTTTTCATTTCCTTTGGGTATACACCCAGAAATAGGTGCTGGATTGTGTAGTAGATCAATTCTGAATTTCTTAAAAGACCCTCCATGTTGTTTCCCATAGTGGTTGGACAGATGTACATTCCCACCAACATTGTATAAGGGTTCTCTTTTCACATCTTTCCCAGAATCTGTTGTTTCTTATCTTCTTAATAATATCCATTCAGCAACCTATATGCCATCAACAGATGAACAGATTAAAAAGATAGATGTATACAAGATGGAATATTATTCAGCCATGAAAAAGAAGATACCCTTCCATTTGCAACAACAGGATGGAGTTTGAACACATTATGTTGAGACAGATGAAAGACAAGTGCTCTATATCACTTATAACTGGACTCTAAACACACCAGACTTATAAAAAAGCAGAAGGCAAAATGGTGGTTATCAGGGGTGGGGGCCGGTAAGATTGCTGTTGAACAGTGCGAACATGCAGTGAGTACTAGTAGAGACCTTATGCACCCTGCAGGGCTATAGACAATTAGCATTTACTATACTTATGTGATGTGATAAATCTTGCTCCAACAGCCATCATATTACAACACGTGAATACACTAAAGTGAATGTTATATGCCTTACATTTACATGGTTTGTGTTAAATTAATTATCTAAAAAGTGATAAGGAATTTGGTGGAGGGCATGGTGTGTCAAAATACATCTAAGAAATGGGGAACGGATACATAGGAAATTATTTTAATGTGTAGAATAATTACTACAATAAAAATAAATTTTAAAAAAGTGATAAGGAATTTCAGACTTTTAAAAATACAAGCTTTCCAGTACTATTTTGCTTTTTAAATCATGTATGTTTATAACTTCTACAAAAAGAATCCTGAACAAACAAAATCAGAGAAACTGTATACTCACAGTAAAGAACAGGAAAGTTATAAGGTAAACTTATTGACTTTTATTCTTTACATGGTGACTACACAGCTTACTCAAATTTGAACCTATCAAAATAGATGCTCTCACAATGAAATATTTTGGGCCATGTAATGAAATTCATGATCCCTCCATCATTTCCTGAAAACTCATCAGTACTTCATTGAGGTTACATTGCCCAAACCATGCATTATCTACCTAAAACTTAGCTGGGAAAATGTCATCTTTGCCAGTAAGTTAAACCCACTGTAGAATCTGATCTCTTCCCAATGTGAATGTAAAGAAGAGAGAATCAAGCCAACGGGCTTTGCCAATAAAAGTGAAATCAGCACAGGAACTAGAACAGGACCGGGAATGAGAGGACAAGCCAGCCTTTTTTGACTGAAGTCTGTTTCCCCGGATCTGCAGATTTTGGAGTCTCAGTCTGATCCTCTCACATCCTTTTATAGCACTAACTTCAAGTTAGATCTTATCTCACCTCCCTAAGCCGCCTTATTCTCTGAATTCATCTACGACACAGGTAAACATATGTTCCCAGTATTCCTAGGATAGTTCCAGTTTGCGTGTTCTCTGCTCCTCCCTTAATTAATTCTCAAGTGTCCAGTTTGGAAGAAAAATCACATGCCTTTCTTACCCATGACCATATCCAATTTAATTGTTTTATATTTCTAAGGAAAAACAGATATTTACAGATATTTACTTTTTTTTAAGAGAAAGGAGGAAGAAGCATCCTTATTTTATTTTCATTTTACCTGTTCACACTGGTGGCTTCCCCCAGACCCAGGACTTGAACCCAGTGATATGAGGCTTGCTCCCTTAGAGGCGATTGACCTAACTGCTTTTCCACTAGGACACTCTGGCATTTACTATTTAATTTATAACATTTCAAACTTGTTTTCTCTTAAAAATTTGGGAACATTTTGAATAACTTTGTGAGCTATCAAGAATTCTATAAAAAGTCAGAATTTCTTGAAAAATATATTATTCAGAGTATACATTCTGTTAAAACTACTTTCTAGTAACCTTAGAACATTTGGTACTTCTTAAAAATTATGAAATATTTGTGGAAAGATTCATTCAATATTCTAGGTGATACATGTTATCATTAAAAGTCTCAGATTGACGTCTTCCACCTGACTTGATTTACAGTAATAACCATGATCTCAAAAGCATGCAGATCACCCAACATCATTCATGGCTATTTATAAGCCAATCAGCACAAACCAGGGAATTTGGCCCTTCCACTCAGACAAGCTCTGTATGCTAATGGTTCCCAAATTTTCTTCAAGGACTCAAGAGTCCTGCCAGTCCCCTGAGCAACAGTGCACATATTATCCAGTGAACTCGAAACACCCCTTTCCTAGCAAGCAGCCCTCAAACAGATTTCATAATTGATTACTCAGCTCCAAGGGAAATTTAACATGGCTTGATTTTCTTGAAGATACAAAGAGCTCCTTAGTTTTCATCAAATATGCCCGATCCCTGGTATAGAACATGTCTCATTATAAAGATCTCTGATTTGGCCCCCCTTTTTTTTTTTAACTTGACCACTTAGGTCACTGCCTGTGGAAAGTTCTTTTTATGAGAAATAAATAGCAGGTCCATGAAAGGCGGGGGTAGGGGTTGGTATTCAATTCATTTTGTTTTAAAGAAACACGAGTAGCCTATTTTTGAAAAGCACTTTAAAAGTGAGCTGACGTGTTAGATTCTATCATATTATCGTGACTAATTTATTGTCTCACCCCAACATAACAAAAACCAAAGCTGAATTTGGCCCACATTTGCAGTTTGTCTCTATGAAAACGTGCACGGGAGTGTTTAAATCTGAGATCAGGTTTGCTCGGGAGGCTTCCAGAGTAATTTTCCCTTTTTTGTCCAAATTTCCCTTTGATCATTTCAGACAATTCATCCTTTTGAGTGAGAAAGAGTAGAAGAAAAGAATGCTGAATGAGGTTAAGTAAATGGAGAATCTGTCCCATAAAGCAAGTTTAAATCCCAGTAACAGCATCCATGCAGGACAAACGGAAGCATTATTCTTCTGAAAACATTATTCTTTTAAACTGTGTGTAATGACATCCTCTCTAGAGACATTTTTCATGAAAGGAATCAAAAAACAAACCTTCCTCAGAAGTCATTTTCTGGATTTCAAGTACAATGATTGAAGCACAGCTGAAAGTCAAACTTCTGTTTTCAAAGTCAGAACTGCAAAAAGGTTCTTCTAAGTTTGTTTTCCTGCTTTCTGTTATGGGGAGGTACTTCCATGGATCAAAAGGACAAGTAAGAGGAAAAGATTGCCATTATTACTTTAGACCTTAAATCAGTGAAGGGGTCCTTACTGTGAAATTTGAGACAAACATTTCTGTTTTCAAGGCAGAAATATGTACCACTCAAATATGCTGAATGCAAGACAATTTACTCAAGTTCCTTTCAGTATATCATTCTCATAAATGCTGAAAAATAAACTAGAATATTTCTTGTATGCTGGGGCTGCTGTTACAGCCTGAGAACTTGATTGAAAATAACTATGAAAATTACTTGTTTTTCATTTGTTTGGTGTTATTTAAATATTCAGAAGTCAGCTTTTATTTTAAATGCTTAAAATGTTTAAGCAATCAAAAGGTAAGCAAGCTGAGAAATGAATGTTTCCATTAAAAACACTACACACAAGCCTAAATAAACCTTCTCTTCAAAGATTTCCAAATGGTTGCATACTCATTGAATGAAATGGAACCAAGAAGAAAGACACTAAAGATCACAATTACGATATTTATTTAGCAAAATAAACTTGAAGGAAGTTTTCTATTAAAAAAATGTAAGACTCATCCACATTTTAGTATTCCCATCTCTTTTGGTATTGAAATTGAAGTTCAGGATATAAAATATTTTATTCTGAAGTTTAGTCACTGGGTCTACAAGGTTTCCATATAAGGAAAATAGAAAATTAAGTTACCTGCAATTGTCTTATTTACTGAATAACCAATGGATGCATCCATGCAATGGATGTATGATTGATTATGTGTGTGGAGAAACCATCATCGGGGAAATATTCATTCACAGATACATGTTTTCTACTGAAAATCCTAAGAAGCTACTCTCCAAGGAAGATGATACCACCATTCCAGGACTTAGCAACACGATTTTTCAACATGATTACATCATTTAAAAAAAATCTGAATTTCTCAGAATTGTGTGCTTTCAGTCTTTCCACAAGATAGTATCTGGACATTTCTAATATTAAATTAATAGGAATAAAACCCAAGTCTATCTAAATCTTTGTTCTGCTGAAAGAAAAAACAGTACTTATAACCAGACTTTGTGTTTCTTCTAAAGGGAGTATTGTACGAGCCAAACCAAACACTTTCAGAAACCTCAGTAAGCACCAAGCTACTCTTCTTCCTTGGATAAATTCTTTGCCTCTTCCAATTCTGATTTCTCCCTTATCCCTGCATTCTTGTGTAACAATACCTTCCCCTTAATAAAAAGTCCAGCAACAAATCGGGTCAATGAATTTTTTTTTTTGCATAGACCACACACACTGAAGCGACCTTCAGGCTCCTGCTAACACTGTGCCTGGGAACATGAAGAGTACAACCACACTAAGACACAGCTATCTATTAGAAGGACCGCATAAAGGCATCTTTGGCCATGGAGGCTCTGTGCCCTCTGAAAATAGGTCAGTTGCATTGCCAACATAACGAAGAAAATAGCAATGTTCAGAATCAGGAAGAGTCTGGTGTACGAAGCGGACAGCGACGGGACTCCGCCGTGCGTCGTGATCCCTGCCCGCCCCTGTCCCAGGCGGCCTTTCCTCAAGCCGTCACTTTTGTGCTTCTCGTAGGTGACATCCGCAAAATCTAAAAGGTCTTTCATTTCTTCATCTTCATCTACGGGCACTTCCTTCTGTGCCAAAATCTGAGCTTTCTGCCGAATTCTTTTTTCATTGACTTCAATCTGTGCAAAAATATCAGGGACTGCATCCACGAATTTATAGCGTTTGCCCACCCTGCGGTTTTTCTTGGATTTGCCTTGCTGCTGCTGTTGCTGAGATATGGCAAAGAGCCGGTCGATGGCCTCTTCGGTCTGCCTCTTGTCTGAGAATCGCAGCAGGCGCTCAGCAGTCTTCCTAAAGCTCGCTGTGTTCCGGACTCGGGACAGGATCTGCTTTTCCAGCAGCTGGAACACCGGCTTAAAATGCTGTAGGTTCCGGTCCACAATAGCAGCATACTCCTTCACCTCTGGGACAGTGACGCTCTTGACGGCTGAACTCTGGTCAAACAGAATCTTCTGATGGTCTGCAATGACCTGTGCAAAGGCAGACTGCCCGGTGCTCTCACCTGTCCAAAGGTAAGTGGTGTAGGCATGTTCGCTGGTAGCGATGAACACGTCCAGCTGTTGAGAGTCTCCGTGGAGGCTGAAGCTTTGGACATCTACGGATGGCCCTATGAAGAGGTAAGCTGCCCTGGTGATGGGACTGCGGAGGTGCATGGAGACATTCACATAGTTTGTCCCGTTGTAGGGATAGCCCCGAGGGTATGTCACTGAAGCGAAGGTGGCTTTCTTGCTATAGCCAGTATCATCCATCCAGTACATTTTATAGAGACCATCTCGCTGCCTGATGAAAGCCCCATTGACTCCGTCTACCACTGTCTCCTCAAAGGGAACATCCACATTGTGGAAGAAGCTTGCTGCTGTCTCCAAGGGGCTGTCTTCTCCCAGGTGAATCTGGTCCACGAGCAGGAGCAGCTGTGGATGCAGGAGGATCAGATTCCTCTGGACATTCCTCAGCTTGAGCTGCGGGTTGTAGGCTCCCACCCCTTCCCCTCGGATGAACACTACCCCATCCTTCTCCACGGCTGCAACCACTCTCCCCTGACAGCTAGCTGCCAGATCGTGCTTGTATTTAGACCATTTTGATGAGCAGTCTTCTGTGACCTGCCCCTCCCAGGGAGAAAAGCAGCTCTTGGACACAGCTGGGGAAAACATCAAAACATTGTTGAAGAAAGTGTACTTCGGCCCGTAGAGAGCCTCAGTGATGAAAGGCACACCGTTGGGAGCGAAAGTAAACGAGTTTTGATCGGGATGCTCATGCCCTGCGTTAAAATTCCTCCATCCCTTAATCCAATCTTTGTATTTGTTTCTGTGGACCACGTCGTATATTGCACGTCCCCCAAGTTTTCCTGACTTGAAGGAAAGGAAAGATCTGTTGATTTCGGCAGGCAGTGCACTTCCGTAAGTCACCACACCCCAGTCTTCGAAATAATGGAGCGTAGGGGTGCCAAAGTCTGGAGGAGGGACAGACTTCAAGCTGGCGTCATACCTGAAAGAAGGAATTTTTGAAAACTAAATGGTTTTCTCATGGAAGTGAAAATAGCACATCAGAACGGCGATGCCACATAGTCAGTCAGCTGGAAGAAATGACACACAAATGCTAACCTGAGCGGTGGCTACCTAGAGACGGACGTGTGAGGGACATTTCGGAAAACCCCATGGATGATCAGCATGTGGAGGGGAAGACCTTGGTAAATGGGAGAAGAATCTTTTTTACAACTTGTGACCTTCGAGCCTGAAATAACGACTGCTGCTGCTAATCACTACACTGACCTTCTTCTTAGTGATGTCCCAGCTCTAACCAAAGCCGCACGTTATGGGGCTCGGAGAATGAAGCACTTCACCCAACCTTCTAGCTGAGGGGCTACCCTACGAGGGAACCCCAGGTTAGGATCTGGATTAAAACGAGCCTTAAGTTAGAATGAAGCGTTGTTCTGTAGCAACTGAGGTTATTCAACACTTGATAGTTTTCACCCTCTGAAAAAATAAAGTTAGAGCTGAACTCCATCCGTTGGATAAATTTCCTGCCAATACCACATCAAAGAACAGAAATGGATGAAATTCAGGAAACTATCTAATACTGGAGGATTCATAATTGTGAGTACCACTGCTCAGCCTGAGCCAAAGGTTTGGTTTGGTTTTCATCTGCAGATGATGTCATACATTCTGGGTAAGAAATGACCTCTGATTTTTAAATATGATAAATGTCTTTATAAAATTAATATAATAACATTAAGCTTGCATGGTGATTAAAAAACATTGGTGTTTATTCAGAAAGTCTCCAAAAATCATTTTTAAAACGTGATTTTTTTGGGATTGCGGTGTGGGGGACAAATAGTAGTGGAGCCCATTGGACAGTGGTGAAGAATACTTGGTGATTCAGTGGAGGGCAGGGTGTGTTGACATATATATAAATGGGGACCCTAGACATATGAATTTATTTTGTGTAAACATAAAAATAATTAACTAAAAAAAACTTGTTTTCTTTTGCTCATTTGACCTAATAGCCTTGGCAGGTTCCTATGATTTCCAACCCAAAGGAAGAGAGGCCGACCCATATTATTTGTTCCTAGGCACTTTTTTCAAAAGTGAACCAACCACCTAGTTATTGGTGTTTGATTCCGGCTGTTGCTCCAGAGCCTCTGTTTTACGACAACGGAAACTGTGTCTACTCAGGTCTAGTAAAGTGCTGGCTTATACTGAGATCTAACTAGGTACAAGATGAATTGATAATCATCTCTCAGTTTTTGGTCAGTTTGTACACTCCTATATGGTACATTTTGAACCAAGTTAGACTTAGCTTTAATCTGACTCCTGTTGACAGGTTTACAGAACTTTCTTGGTTGCTTAATTACGGGTTAAGTGAAAACACCACTGGTGCCTCCTGGTGGAGAGCAGTTGGGTCTGCCGCCTCCTGTCAAGTCCATATACACCCCAGGGACCTGGGTTCACATTCAGGGGCTGACAGGAACAACCAAGATTAACAAACAATTAAAAAAATAATAAATAAAATATTTCCTCCTCCTCTCTCTTCCTACCTGCCTGTCTGCCTGTCTTCATTCCTGCCTGCACATTTCCTTTAAAAAACAAAACAAAATGATACAAAACAAAACACTATTAAGTAATGCGTATCCCTAAAAGGAGTCAGGAAAACATGCATATTAATATCTTAGCTAATCTGTTAAAACAGTTTTTAAAAATGCTGGTTAAACTATAAATAGTTACCACTTCACTAATTTTATTTCCTCTTAATTGTTTAAATTAAAAAGTAGTGAGAAGCATCAAACTACAGGAGCTTATTTTGGAGTTGAATGCAAATTTCAATAGCATGAAAAGGTTTCTTTTCATGGATTAATGATTAAGCAGCTCCCTGTAATTTTTATTTTAATTTATTGAATGCCAGCAATATATTTGGCAGGACTTTAAAAAGGAAGCCCTGGCTTCTCCTCCGGGTTTCAAAGATTAAGGCACAAAAAATTACATGGTTCTTTCATTATCAAAGTAAAATTGTCAAATACTATCAAACACTTTAAAGAGTTTTGAAAATTTAGTAACAGCTTTGCTATTAGAAGATTATAATACTCCATTTGCCAAAACATTTTACTTTTCTTTTTTTTTGGGGGGGGGGGGCGGTGATTATCAGCATTACCCGGCCTACATTTTGTGGTTTTCTCTTTCATGATTTCAAAAATGATGTAAATCAAAACATTCATATCTATGACATAAAGTATGAGCCTAGGACATTTCAAATCCAACCCCAAACTGCAAACAATAATTAGATCTCAAACATAAGGAAATATTTCTGGCAGAGTTTCAACAACTGTGATAAGAATGGAATGGAAGCTGAGTGGACCTAAGTGGCAGGGAAAAAGGATTTCAGAGAGCTTTAATTCATTTTTCCTTTCTGAACGCAAAAAACCAGCAGGCGGTATCTCTTACAGTTTCTCTTTAAAGCCAGCCCCACGTGTCATACCAGAGAAATTCCGTGTGAAGAGTGCACCAGCGCTGTCCTTTGGATGGCGTCCCTGGACCTTCAATCACACGGTTCCTTCTGATTTGGTCAGCCAGCCAGTTACCACTGCCGTTACGCATGACAAATTTATCCAGGAACACTAATTGGCTTTCTGGACCATAAAACCAGTTGTAATTTGAGTCTGCAATAGCCACAGTTCTTTGAAATCCTGGGGAAAGAAGTTTGACAGAATGAAGACAAATGGAAGACTGCCTACTCCCATAAAGCTCTACACAATGACTTTCAGCCTTGGTTGCCAATTAGAAGCAATGGTGTAGCTTGGTTTAAAAATAACAAACAAAACACGATGCCCATGCTCTACTCCAGAGCTATTCATCAAAATCCCTCTGAAGCTACTCTACCAATCTTGTGAGCAGGTTTTTAGGTGTTATGTGGCAATCTGTGCCTGGGAATGAAAATGCCACAACTGTTAATGCTGACATACAATGCACCTTCCTTGCTTTACAAGTCCATGCTATGTGCAATTACAAGCTTGGAGATACATGGATTTTCATCTTGTGTTGAGTGCCTGAACCTAAACGAGCATAATCTTGCTCACCAACTCATCACCACAATTTAGGTTTGATAATATTAAGTGCTCCCACTTGGCAACTAATAAAGTAGAAGTCAAAAGCTTTAGGGAAAAAACTGAGTTTGTATAGGAAGAAAATTTACCAATTACCATAGAAGGTCACCAGTATGAACTACTGGAAACTGAAGAGAGAAAATACAAAGATCATATTGGAATAGGTCAGAAAAACAAAATAAGACTGGATATGTTTCAGGCCTTCTTGAAAAAGAAGAATGGGAGAAACTTTGAGTCAGAAAGGAATAATCCTTTTAGAATAGCAATTATAGAGAAATAAATGTGCTCGAGAACAGACTGACAACACAGAATCTATTCGAAAATGCTACTATGATCATATTTATATTACGGACAGCTAATGTTTTTGCTTTTACCAGTTTAATAAATCTTATAAAATGTGATTTTCTGAATTTTCTACTGGTCATTGAGCTCCATGAAAGTAGACAATATGATTTAATTCCCCTTTGAATGCCCTGCCTAATACAGGCATAGGTGTTCCACGGAAGTCTGCCGAAGTAACTACCTAAGAAGATGAGTCATCTCCTTAGAGATGTTCATACTGCCTCTTCCAGCTTAACCAAGTTGCCATGTAGTCAACTCACAGCAGACTCAAACCCTGACGTGGCTGACTGTTAGATCTCAGATCAAATTATAACACGCAGACCTCTGAAAAGTCTCTTGTTTGAGATGGCCTTTGCTTACTAAGATTAAAAGATGTCTTCTCTTACACACCTAAGAATAAGCAATAAAACAATATGGCTCCAAGTTGAAGTCAAAATCGAACCTTAAAATTTTTTTACTCTGCAGTTATTTTTGATAACTCCATAATGGAGATTTTATCCGATCCGTGAGTAGACAACCAGAGCAAAGAGAATTAAATAGCAGATTCTTCACAGTAGGTTTCAAATGATCATTTACAAATTTCATTTCAATGAAAGGAAAAACTCACCTTGATTAAAATCTACTTACTAAACTTTTTCTAACAGCTTATTTAGAAATAAAGAGAGTTGTCATAAGGCTAGAGATGTTTATGTTCTTAAAACATAAATCTTTTTAAACAGTTCTCTTAGAAGGTGCTCACAGCAACATGATTTGAATTTTTAAAGAAATTCCTTTCTTGGCTCATTTTCTGTATTTTATATCATTTATGTCAACAAAAATAATATAGCTCCAATTTAAATATAGATATGTGATCTTTCATTTTGAATCATGTCTAAATAGTGTGGGAAAATATTTAAAAGCCAAAATAGTGATCAGGGATCACATATAACATTAATTTGTAATCATAAATGTTTGTATTCTATTTAAATTCATGAAAATGAGTTTGTATATATACCCAGCTTTCTCATACACATAAAGATGTATTTGATCTGATATGCTCTAATTTTACCATAACTAAATTACCAGTCTTCAAGTTAGCTGTCAAAATGTTCTGTCAATATACAACTCCTGAATTTTATTTTGACTTCTTAAAAAATCCCTTTCAACTCCATATCACTCAAACACTACATTTCTTTTCCTCGTCTAGCCCATTTTCCTCATCAGAAAAGTTACAAGAGTTAATGTTATTCCACTTTTGAGTCCTCACCATACCTGGAAGGATGGTTCTATACATAAATGCAAAGTGTTGCTTAAGCCATGGATGGCCAAAGTGGTTGATGTCAAAGTGCCTCTGAACCAGAAACATATACTGGAAGAGTGATCTAGTGGTATAGCTGCCATATGCAACTCCTTCATAGAGGGAACCATCTGTCACCTCTCGGAGCAAGACCAGAGACTTCTCCATGATGGTCAGAACTTGCTTTGTCCATAAGTAGGCTTCTTGAAGATACCCTAAAGGACACAAACAATGACAAGACTATAATGAAGCATAAACAAAACAATGGTCAAATAAAACCCTCTCAAGTTATATGACAAGCTTAAACTCTCATTTATCAACATTATAAATAACATCTTGCTAATCCAGGTTTGTGATGAGTCCTTATTATAATTGAAGAAGTTCTTGAGTAGAGGTCACTTATTACATGACAACAAATCTTTAAAAAGGTAACTGACATCTTCCAATTCTTAATACATTGAAACCATATCTGATCTAAGATTAAAAACTGCATGTATGTATGTCTGCAAAAGATCTGTTTTCTGAGACTTACATTAAATTTTCCTTAAAAATCCTACTTAAAATTTTTTGAGGTTTATCACATGACAAAAATGTCACCATTGTTTAGGATCTGTAATAAACTGCAAATACTATAAAGGCTGAAGCACACTGTCTTCAACTTGTTCTGCCATTAGGAGACTATTTCTCACCACTGATGTGCTAGAGACTCTAAAGGATCTAAAGAGGCAGCAGAGAGGGGCGGCGAGCCCACTGGAGTAGCTACCTGAGTACAAAATTTCAACGAGCATTTCAGAATCTACCAAAATCAAGCTAGGAAATGCTGTTTAAGCACTTCTTCAACCTGTCATCTTTTTCAATCTTCTTAACTGAAAATTAAAGGTCTAAAATTTTGTACAAAATCCCTTTGACTCAGAAATACTATTTTCCTATAATTCCTCAAAATGACCCTTTAACAGTAACAACTCATATTCCTATAAATTTATAATTTACACGGCACTGAACATAATCTTATTCAACTTTTTTAACAACTCAACTAAGTATTATTACTCCAACATCACAGAAAGGCTGACTCGTCCAGGATCTCTGGCACATGGCTAAAAATGAATAAAACTTTGATCCGAACCTAAATCTGTAAAGTTTGTTCTCTCGGCTTATATTTAAAACACAAAACTGCTGAGGATACAATTAAGCTTACTGCTGCTAATGTCAGTGGAGTCTTGTTTAACTCGGACAGACATGTGCGTGATCATCAGTGCTGAGAACGCTACCAGGGCCTAGGAGGTGTGCTGGGGGTGAGATCGGAGTCTAGAGGCCCAGCTGTCACCAGCTCCCAGCCCAACTCATAGTCTCAGGTTAAGGACACCTGGATCTCATTTCACTATTTTTAAGCTCAGCTGTGCGAGGTGACTGTTAATTGCAGTGGTTCCTTCTCCCATCCAGCTCCATATCTAACAGGCTAAACATCTGAATGGTTTTCAGTTTCTATTTCTTAATCATCTGGGTTTAAAATTCCAGTCATCTTTGTGGGATATATATATATATACATATATATATATATACATATATATACACACACACACAATGGAATACTACACATCCCAAAAAGGGATGGAATCCTATAGTTTGCAACAACATGGATGAAACTATAGGGGATTATGCTAAGTGACACAAGCTGGGAGAAAGATAAATACTGGATGACCTCATTCATATGTGGAATATAAAGAAACAATGCAAAGGAACAGATTAAACAAAAACCAACCTTTAGACAAGGGCAATAGAACTGAGGTCACCAGTGGGGAACAGGATTGTGGGATAGAGGAAGTAGTGGTGGGGTCCAAGGGACAATGGTGAAGAACTTTTGGTAATTCAATGGTGGGCAGGATGCGTTGTCATGTATTTGTGGAATGGGGACCCTGCACATACGGATTTACATCCCAAGGACCCAGGTTGGTGACCCGGGGCCAGTGGGAACAATCAAGATAAACAACTAAATGAAAATAAGTAAAAATGCTTCTTTTCCTCTAATGCCTCATTGTAAGTGATGACTGGTTGATGTGACATGGGATAAAGTTGGACAGGGGTAGGGTCTGATGCCGGATCACCTACAGAATGCTTACTCATTCTTATGGGGACCGTAACCTGAGTTAAAGCCCTTTAGATTTATCAGTTCCAAGTATATATTTAATATTCTAACATTTCACTGTGACCCTAGGGTTTCTTTTCTTAAACACAATCTTATTCAGTCACTGAGAGACTTCCATAGTGATTGTAACTGAGAAAAGGACAAAGAAATGCAATATTAAAATAAGGTAATACATTAAAGCAAAGTAACTACAAAATCCACAAGTCACTTCCAAATTTGATCAAAATGATCTAAACTGGTTGTTTCAAGTCTTTAGATTTTAAAAAAAGAGCAGTAGTGTCATGATTCACATCTGTGTGAAATGAACATTTTCTTTTCAAATAGTAAACCGCTTGCTTAGCATTTTAAAAGTACACGGACCCAGCCTGGCCAGCTTCACTGTCAAATTCTGTGACATCACTAAATAACCTGAAGGCTAATGGAACAAGCAGAAACGAGGGAAGAAACGTCTCTCAGCTCTTTAAGAGATGCCCTACCACTTTATCTCATAGGCTAAATTAGAATCCAAGTATGAACACACGCTAAGACTCAGTCCAACAGTACTTTGCTCTCAACATGGCAACTACCAGAGACGTCCGCTCGGGCATCCGTCGGCCGAGTTCTTGGCTACCTTGATTCATCAGAACGAGGCTTCCTGTCAGCAAGGCCATGCAGTTGGTGGGCTGATGATTGTGCAGGTATTGAAAGCCCCATCCTCTCCTGTAAGACGTTTCATACATATATCCCGAGGCATTGGCAATCACTTCCAGAAACTTCTCCTGTTGTGTCTTGCTCAGATAGTTATACAAAAAGTCATAGGCAGTGGCGAAACCAACCAAGGAATGAGCAAGTGGGACCTCATCCCAGGGAGCATCCTTCACCAACCTGTCAAGGAAAAGAAACCATGAAAATGAGTGCAACGAGGCTCATAGCCCTCCTCGCATGCTGTTAGAGTGTCTACTTTCTGGAACAGAAGGACACAACTCAAGATAGAATGCAAGAGGTTTAAGGACATAGACTCGACTTTCCTCCACATGATACACAGCCTGCAGTTTGCCTAATGTAAAACTTACAGAATTAACACTTTTCTCTCTTGGGCTTTCTGGCAATAGCAAGATATTGAGAATTTCTACTTTTGATGTTGTACACCTGATGAGAAGTAATAGGGTAGATTCTAGGAGATCAAAGCACATGATCTGGCATGGCGGGACAAAGTCTCTGGAGTACCCATTAACATAGTGCTCACCCTCCCTCCCGTTTTACTGGCATAAGAGCTTCAGTGCTATCTGTGGCTACTTTGCTAAAACAGTTGAATCTGCAGGCCCCATCTTATTTCCCACTGGTCCAGGTGAAGGCATCATGGTCTGTAATTTATGACCTCTCAGTCTTGACAGAATTCTTCAGTCACCATCACAGTGAGCAAACTGGTGTAACTGAGCGAAATAAGCTGACTCGAACTTGGCTGAGTATAAGTCATTCTTCCGCAGAAGATGAATTGCACCTCCTTTAAGATCTATCAAATATCTTCCAGAGAAGTCTAAAAGCTGACGTGGGAAGTATCAAACTGCCATCTTCTCAGAAACCAAATTTCTGCTTGACTTGCTACATTATTCTGAAAAAAATTTTTAAAACAGTGTGTGGCCTGAGTTGCACAGGAAGTTAGAAAGAATCTTTTGCAATCACAACTCTGGAATTATCCAGAAAACCTCCCCTATCTGCTCAGGATGTAGCTGAATTATCTCTAAGACAGGGAAACAAATAAAGAGTGTGCTGTACTTATCGGTGGTGGAAGAAAGCTCTCAACCAGGGATTAAACTACAGTTTAACAATTCTACAGCTTAACCGCTTCTGGCAATCTAGCAAAGACTTGGCCTTTAAAATTGCTAAGACACAGTACCTAAGGCTATAAGGAAATACATTACTTTGAAATGTAACTATCAATGCATATTTTTAAAATGATGATGAACGTGCTTCTTTATTAAGCCATTAAATAACCACATAGAGCAGCAAGAATAGCTACCAAAATTTTTAAGTATGAATGTGTATAAAATATTTAGAGATGTCTAAAATAATGATAATGTAATATGAAAACATCTGTGACATCTGATACAATGTTATAGGTTCTCCTAATATTATTAGAGTTGGTGATTTATATTTGTGATTTGGAAGATAGGCTCAATGTCAATCAGAGTTACTGAGAATTAATATGCACTATTCTCCCACCCCCATACAAGCACACAAACCTCCCATTAAGAATACTTAAAAAAAATTTTCTGAGACTACCTCTTCTAGATTGTGTTCTTTATTTAGGGGAGTAAAGTGATATGTTTCCTTAGCATATGTGTATATGCATAGGTGCGTATCTATGAATAAGCATTCGTATATATCCTCTACTAGAGTTTAAGTTCTTTAAGTGCAGGGTACTTCACTATTGGATCTCTAATCACACAAGAGTGTCTGGCACATAGTAGATTTCAGTAAACATTTTTGGAAAGAAAGAAAATATGATGAAACAAGCTTCTGAAATTGGGCCACACTACACCTTTCCTTCAAAAAAAAAAAAAAAAAAGGCAGACATTAGAAGTCTGGAAGAAGAGAAACCATGATGCCCTGTTCATATTGGTAGCTCAGGACCCATGTGAGGAACTTGAGACACCAATCACAGAATCCATGAAATAACCCTTCATCTCCCCACAGACCTCTGACGAGCCTGGCATCCTACTGGAATATTCCAGTTAGAGTTGGTCCAGGAGCCAGGGGGTCTGAACCTGCAGGCTCAGAGCCTTCAGTTTCTTAAGCTGACCAGCGCTACAGCACACAGAGATGGAGAATGAGTTTTCATTTTTCAAAACCGACTTTGCTCCCTACTTGCAAACAACTGCAAGAAGGAGAACAGTATGGTAGACACGGAATTGACTCTATTTATGATCACTTTAAGGAAAATAACTTAACAGCCCTGAATGTAAAAGGTCACTTTTCCCCCAAATCCTGTTTCTAGATTCATTAAATCACTGGCTGCACTATAGCAGAACACTACACTTAATTTCATTTTAACCATAAATCCAACATCCTAAGTATTAAACTCAAAAATATAAAAATTTAGGCTCCACTCAAGCAGATATTGAGGAGTCAACTACGCAAAAGCAGAAACTAGAAAGAATATCCTTTTTTACTTAAATTGCATTCTTGATGTGATTGGTAAAGAAAGTGTATTAATCTGAATGTCAAAGTTTACCAAGCTAAGTAGTGTTATTAATTGGGAAAGACACTGCTATGTTATTATTCCAATGTCTAATTTACTAAAAATTTTTACAGATAGCTAGGTATGCTACCTAAATATAATACATTTAAATAGAATCAAACAGTATGTATAAGTACAATCACTTTTAGCAGATATTTTAGACTAATTTCCAGCTTTAAAAAGGTAAAGGACAGAAGCATAAGTAAGATGACTGAAATCTGACAAAAACCCTTTGTCTTGTTGGAATGGTGGGTCAATGGACTAAGTTTAAAAACAGGCTTACCTAACAAATTCAAATGAAAAATTATGAAAGAATCTGGTATACTGAAGAAATTCTGAAGCTGGAAAGGTGCTAGGAAAAAACCGACAACCCAGAGCTGCCCATACTGTTCACCAAAGCTTAATGAAATGATTTTTGCCCATTTAGAAAAATAGCTTGGCACAGCCTTGGTGGAACAGAAGTTAGGTCAACTGTCTCCGAAGGAGCAAACCACATACTCCTGAGTTTGAGTCTTGGGCCTGGAGGGAAGCAACCAGTGTGAACAACCAAATAAAAGTAAAATAAAGTTGCTTCTTTCTCCTCTCTCTTCCAGTCTCTCTTCCTGCTCACCTTCATTCCTGCCTGTAAGGTTTTTTTTTTTAAAGTAGCTTAATATTTGATATGTTTAACATGAGTTTATGTGTAAAGTGTAAAACACGCTTCAAAAAGTTCAGTTCGAGAATTTATGTCATTGCTTTAGTCAATGACTATGCAAGCCTTTAGTGATCATGTGAGAAACCATGCCCAGAAGCAGTCAAGTTTGACGTAAGAAAAATAAACAAGCATGTCAGAAAAGGCTCAGGGAAGTCAATTAAAAAAAGAACAAGGTTGAAGGGTGGTTGGCTCTGTAGGGAAAGAAAACCTAAAACTTCACAAATTAAAACAGAGTGGTCCTGACAAATGAATAGACAGACACACAAACTGAACAAAACAAAGTCCAGAAATAGGTGCAAAATATATGGACATTGATTATATGATAAAGGTGACGTCTCAAATCAATCAGGGAAAAGAAGTACCTTTAAACAAGCTACATTGATACAAGTGGTCATTTGAAAAAAAATATATAACTGGATACAAACCTATCAGAACACAAAATATACTCTAGCTGAATTAGGCATCTACATGTGAAATATGAAATCATGTAAGCATTCAAAGAAAACATGGATGAATTCCTCTGAAACCTAGAGAAAGGCAAGCCTTTCCAACTATGACTCAAAAGCCAGAAACGATAGAAGAAAAGACTGATCATGTTGTTCATATAAAACTTTCTAAACAATTTGTACTTGGGGGAATAAAACAACACAACCTAAGTCAACCACAAATAATCAGGGGAAAATATTTGCATCATATATTTTGAATATTGCTATACTTATCCTAACATACAAAAACTATTAAAATTTCATAAAAAGATCAAAGTATAATTATAAAATGAGCAAAGGACAAACAAGACCATTAACAACACAAGAAAGTGGCTACCTATCTCTAGCTTACATCTCCAGTACAAATAAGAGAAATTTCAAATTGTACAAAAAGATAAAATTCAGATTAGTAAAAATCTCTAAATCTGACAAATGCTCTAGCTGAAAGCTGTGCAGAAACAGGTATACTCTTAAAATGCTTTTAGGGATGCAAAATAATACAAAATATCCTTGGGTGCTAGTTTGGCAATAATTAATAAAACTAAACTTTTTGTCCTTTGACCCAGTAATAGCATCTACAGAAATTTACCACAAAGACACACCACCAAATAAGTAAAAAAAAAAACAAAACACCCATATGTAAGGTTCTTTATCATGTCATTATTTGTAACGTGATACTGATATGATAATTATGAACTTGCTGTGAGGGAGAAGTAAAGTCTTGTCCAGAAGAACAAAAGTTTAAGGAGCTAACCACCACTAGTCCTCCCTTATAAAGAAATGTTGAAAGTAGCTCCTTTATATAATTATTTTTAAAGTTCACAAAAAAATTGAAAAAAAGTGATAGGTAGGACCATAAAATAAAAGACACAATGGCAGTAGTAAGTCCTCATACATCAATAATCACTGTGTAAATGAACGGAGCTCACCAATCAAAGGGCACAGAGTAGATGGATGAACTGAAAAACAAAACACATCCATATGCTGCTACCTTTAAGGGACTCCCTTATATTACAAAGACAGACTTCAAAAGAAAGAATAGAAAATGGTATTCCAAATCAACAAAAAAAATGCAAAGAAGCAGAAGCCACTATGCTTCTATCAGTTAAAAGAAACTTCCAGCCAAAAAAAGTAACAAGAGACAATGACAGACACTGCATAATGATAAAAGGATCAATACATCAATAAAACATAGCACTATATAACTATAAATTCACTCAAAACAAGAGCATCAAAATATATTAATATAGAGAGCATATATTAAAAGATCTAAAAGGAGACATGAACAGTGACACAGTAATAGGAAGGGGCTTTAACGCCCCACTTAGAGCCATGGACAGATCAAGACAGAAAATCATCAGGGAAACGCTGACCTTAAATGACAAATTAGATGAAATGGATTTGATAATTACAGAACATTCCAGCCAAATATCAACAGATATATATTCTTTTCAAATGTACATGAAACATTCTCAAAGACAGATCATATGTTGTGATACAAAATAAATCTTAATAAAGTATGTGAAAACTGAAATCATCTCAGGCTTTCTTTTTTTTTTTGGATCACGATAGTATGAAACCAAAAACCAACCAAAATGAGAAGTGGGGAAAGCCACAGATGTGTGGAAACTAAAGAACATGCTATTAGACACCTACTGAGTAGATGAGGAAATAAAAAAAATATATCTGGAGACAAGTGACTACGAAGATGTATAGAATATAGCAAACATGGTATTAAGAGAGCAGTTTATAGCCACACAGGCCTACTACAGAACCTAAGAATCATATGATCATCTCAATATATGCAGAAATAACATCTGATAAAATTCAACAACCATTAATTATTTTTTAAAAAATTCAACAAAACGAGTATAGAAAGAACAGATCTCAACATAATAACCGCCAAGCTCATATGCAGTCAACATCACACATCCAGCCAGCATCATACTCAAACAGTGAAAAACTGAAAGCTTTTCCTCTAAGATCAGGAACAAGACAAGGATGTCTATTATTACCACTATTATTCAACATAGTATTGGAAGACCTAGTCAGAGCAATTAGGCAAGAAAAGGATATACAAATATTCAAATTGGAAAGGAAGAAGTAAAACTATCACTACGTGCACATGATATGATATAGTGCAGAGATAATCTCAAAGGCTCTAATAAAAAACTACTAGAAATAATGAATACTATATAAAATGACACTTTACAAAATTAATATGCAGAAATCTGTTGCATTTATACCCCAAAATAAAAAAAAAACAGAAAAAAATCAAGAAAATAATCCCATTTACAATAAGATCAAAAAGAATTAAATTAATTAGGAATAAATTCAATGAAGGAGGTGAAAACCTGTATGCTAAAAACTGTAAGACACTGTTGAAATTGAAGTCACAAAGAAATGGAAGAATTGGAAAAATTAGCATTATTAAAATGGTTATATTACCTAAAGCAATATATAGAGTCAATGCAATCCCTATCAAGATCCCAGCAGAATTCTTCACAGAAATCGGGGGAAAAAAAAAAAAAAAACTTACTTGGAAATAGAGAGCCCAAATAGCTAGAACAATCCTGAGAAAAAAAGAACAAAAGTGGAGGTACTATGTTCTCTAACTTCTAACTATACTACAAAGCCATAATAATCGAAATAGCATGATATTGGAATAAAAACAGATACACAGATCAATGGAAGATAATTGAGAGCTCAGAAATAAACCTATACATATGGACAATTAATTTGTGACAAGAGCCAAAAACATGCAATATAGCAAAGAAAGCCTCTTCCATAAATGACATGGAGAAAATAGTACAGGTGTGTGCAAAAAAAAATGAAACTAGGCCATTATCTTATACCAACACAAAAATCATTCAAAATGGATTAAATATTTGAATATAAGACCAGAAAATATGTAAGATGTAAAAGAATGTAACAAACCATAAAATATCTATGAGAAAATATAGGTAATATGCTCCTTGATGTCAGACTTAAAAGATTCCATTCCAAAAGCAGAGGAAACAAAAGCAAAAGTCTAATGTCTAATGGGGCTGCAGCGAACTCAAAAACTTCTGCAGAGCAAAAGAACTCATCAAAATGAAAAGGCATCCTATACAAAGTAAGAATATATTTGAAAATCATAATCCAACAAAAGATTAACATTCAAAACATATAAAGAACTCATGAAACTCAATAATAAAAATTTGATTAAAATATGGGTAGAGGATATGAATGTATAATTCCCCAAAGATTATACACAGATGGTCAACAGCAACATGAAAAAATGCTTATCATTTCTTATTAAGGAAATGAAATCAAAACGAGATATCACCGCACACAGGTGAGAATGGCTATCATCCAAAAGACAAGAAGCAACAGTGTGGACAGAATGTAGATAAAAGGGAAAGACCTGTTGATGGGACTGGAAATTATTCTAATCATTAGGAAAATTAGCATGAAGACAGCTCAAAAAATCAAAATTAGAAACTCCATATAATCCAGATTCCCCACTCTGGATATTTATCCAAAGAATATGAAAACACTCACTTAAAGAGATATTTGCACCATATATTTATTAAAGCATTATTTACAACAGCCATTGATGGCTGGATAGAGAAGTTTCGGGTGTATATACACAATAGAATACAAGAATATCACTCAGCTTTCAAAAATAAAAAGATAAAATCCTGACGTTGGCAAAACATGGATGGACCTAGAGGGTATGACTTTCAGAGAAATAAATCCAATGCAGAAAGATAAACACTGTCTGATTTCACTCATTTATGGTATATAGAGAAATTAAACAAATGAACTAAATAAAACAAAATAAGCTTATAGAAAAATGGGCAGATGCACTGAACAGACATTGTTCCAAACAAATGTCCAACAAATAAGGAAAAAAGGACCCAAATGCCTGATAATCGGGGAATGCGAGCCAAAAATCACAATGAGACATCACCTCACGTGTATACTATAATGACTATTATAAAAAGAGAAGAGATAATAAAGGCTGGTGAGGATGTGAAAGGAAAAGCTTATTCACTGTTGGTCGAAAGGTAAACTGGTACAGTCAACGTCAGGGGTGTGGGTAGGTGGTGAAAAAGAAAACCAGACAACAGTTGTACAGCAGACCTAGGTTATAGCAAGCCAAAGGCCCGCGGTTTCTTCTTTAAAAAGATGAATTGTTAAGAATGTCTTGCTTGAATGAACTAAGAGCTTAACATAACTAAGAATACGATAGTGATGTGTATAGGACACTAGGCAAATAACACAAGAAAGCTGCTATTAATCCTGAAGAAAACAAAAAGTTGCTCATAAATTGAAGTGATCTTAATATATACGGTTCAGTTGTCAATGGCTTTTGCCCGACTGAAATGTGCAAATATACTCATTGAATTAAAATGACAACACACTATATTGGAAGGCTGGAGGAACAGGGACAAGAGTTGTGTCGGTGGTGGATGATGCACAGGAGACAGACGAATGAGTGATGCCTCTACAAAGTCTGTCTACAACCATTGAAGTTAGGATGACAGCAAGGGCGGTTCCTCCTGGAATCTCCAGCAGGAACCAACCCTGCTGGCGCCTGGATTTCAGACTTTTAGCTTCCAGAACTGTGAATCCGGTTCTGTTTGTTTGAAGTCGCCCAGTCTGTGGTGCTTTGTTACGCTGCCCAAGTCAGGAATATATGGCTCTTCAAGAAGCAGAGCTGGCAGCCCTCCCTGCCCAGGAGAACTCTATCTCCTACTTTTGCCTCCATTTTCTCTTATAAAGCTTATAAAACTGCACTTTAACACTCAAGAATTCTTTCTTGAACCGTTCACCGCTGAACTCCAGAGCCCTCCTCACCTCTGGTGCCCAACATGGGGGTCTGTGAGGCTAAGTCACAGCCGGCACTTCAGAGCACTTTTAACTTAGTCTTCGCTTCATTTTCATGCCTTCTCTCAATTTCTGGGGTCCTTAGCTCCTCAAGCAGCATCTGTTCATAAAGGGGCTCTGGCAGTTGCTCAGGAAAGCAGGGATATGGGTCAGGGCGCTCCCTGATATACATGAATCCTGCCTCCTGTCAGGACATCGAGTACCACGGCCGATATGGTGAACAAACCGAGTGCTGCTGAGACTCCACCTTTTGTTCTTTCCTTTCAGTGTGTGCATAAGCATCTGGCACAGGGCAGTCCACTAAGAGCCACAGGGTGGCTCTTAAATCTCCTGTGAAAGGACTTACTCAAATCAAACTCTGCTGTGATCCATCTTTGGAGTGCTAAGTTCAGGACCAGTCCGAAATCCCAGTGCGGGACCTGCCAAGGTCCCAAATTCTGTTCATACCTTCCCAGTGAACAGAAGACCGCCTCCTGTGGACAAGGTCCTATACAGGGCTTTAAGAGACCCTCGCCAGAGTGAGGATTGGGCTTCCATCCTTAAAACTGTTGACG
Source organism: Solenodon paradoxus (assembly GCA_004363575.1). Lineage (NCBI taxonomy): Eukaryota > Metazoa > Chordata > Mammalia > Eulipotyphla > Solenodontidae > Solenodon > Solenodon paradoxus. Next base: position 217,864 of record RJWH01001107.1, read on the forward strand.
GCCTCCTCCACTGTACTTAAAAGCTGGGTGAATTTTTAACAGGCTCTTTCACATCATGGCTACATTATGGCTGGCACCACTAGCTCCTCAGCCCTGACATCTCCGCCCCTGCGCTGGGCACCTGCGATCTCCCCCACCCCCCTACTGCTGTATGAGGTTGACCAGAGGGGTCAGCAGGGCTGGCCACAGGCAGCAGCTTCTAACCAACTAGCAGAAGAGCACAGGTGATAACAAAAGAGCCAGAAGCAGGTGTGGGCTTGTGAAGATGTGGGTGGGAGGAAGCCAGGCCATCCTGTAAATTATGTGTCCTAATGTAATGTCCATACATGTTTCTCTTAAGTCCAAGAAACCTGTTTGCAAACCATACCTAGCACTCCACAAGGACTAATGTTGATGAAGTCAACTCAAGCACACATGATGCTGCACAGACACAGGATAGAAACCTATTCTGGTCCCAGTGTACAGACAGTTCTACACCCATGTCCAACATGGAAGCAGCTACAGAAGTCAGACCTTGGCTCCTCTGCACACCAAAGATTTTAAGGGCCAGTAAATGGTTAGAGAGGAAATGTAGAGGGAAATATAGGGCCCCAAAGGAGCATCCTCTAGGTTTCCTTTTAAAACTAAGATCTTCCAGACCAATAAAGGTCATGGGGGACTTTGGAATGACCGGAGCACACAACCAGGGTCAGGCCAGTTCCTGAGCACAAGCTTATCTTGCATAAACAAAAGCTCGTCTTCTTAACCATCTGGAAATATTCATGCCATACTTTCAACAACCTAAAGTTTTCCCCAAAACAAGGAGCAGGGGCCACCAGAATACCAGAGGCTACTTCACAGACATTGAAAAGGGGATCCATCCAGAAACCCCCTCCCAAGAGTTTAATTCTAACCAGGCCCCCAGCCTGCAGTGCAGCCCTCCCAGCCCAGAAGACTATTTCCTGCTCTTGCTGTCTTTCTTTTCTACTTTCTCTAATAGACTTATAAAACAGCAAACAAACAAAAAAAAAGTGGAGCTGCCATCTCTGCCATCTTATGCCCCATCTTCCTGCTAGTATCTAACCACACAGTTTCTCCCATTTATTTTTAAAGAGAAACCCCCTCATTGTCACAACACAATGCATAAAAAGGCAAAGAATTACCCACAATATAAGTTTAAGAAGTGAGGGAAACTTTAACAATGGCTAAAATTGTATTCAAATTGCTATATTTTGCTACCTCAATGATAGCAAAATATTAAAATGAAAATGAGTTAGATCTTAAGGTGCTAGGATACAGGAAGCTATATTTCACTTTCATTATGGTCTCCTCAGTAAGGTTAATATTTACCCAAGAGTCCCACTTTTTAATGTAGTATCAAAATTGTTCTCCTTTACAATATGTTTTCTTCAAGGTTTTACTGAAGTTGCTTTTTTAAAACAGAATAATCTGTGGTTGATTTTGTTCTGGGCACTGGTAGAAAATAATGTACTACAGAATTTATTCCACTCAGCCCTGGAAACATGAATTGCAACCAATAACCACAGACAAGCACTCGTTCCTTAGAATTACAGAATAAACAGGCTGTCACAAAAAGTGGAGCAGTCTTTCTGGAGATAGTCAAGAAGAGTCTGAAGAGGAATTCTGCATTTATCAAGATGTCAGGCAGAGTTTTCAAATTAAAAATCACAAGCTATTAACATTTTGTGGAATGTAAAAATGGGTTATGACCTGCGTATTTTAGTGGAATTTAATGGAATGGAATAGGATACAAAATAGTAGAGTGTAAAGCATGACTTAAATGCAGGGGCTGATTCATATAATTTTATATATTTACATATGAAAAGCTAATGAATATTAGATTGTGGATATAAAACTTTGTGTCTGACACCATGTGCTTTTACTCATATGTAGTATATAGAGACACCAAATGAATAAACTAAAATTAAAACAAGCTTATAATCTGTAAGACAAAATTAGTGGTTGCCAAGAGGCAAGGGGTGAGGGGAAGAGTGAACAAACTGAACAAAAGAGGTCAATTAATGGTAGAAGAGAGAATTGGACTTCTAGTGGTACACTTACGGGAGTAATACAGATGTTTATAACGATGCACATGTGAAACTTACATAGTGCTATCATACAACACTACTTCAATTAAAAAAAAGATGGTTTGGAAACCATGTCTTCGAAGACAGGCCAACACCATACAAGCAGCCTATATGATGTCTCCTGCAGGTGGAGGAAGGAGCAGGGTCTGCTTCAGTACTTGGGGCTGGGTTGAGACCCAAGCGGCCCAGAGTACTTTCCAGCAGGGGGTCTGCAGCCAGCACTGGGGGCAAATCCCACCATGAGATCAAGAAGGAATCAAGAATACCAGAGAAGTTCAGAAGGAAGTAGCGGGCAGAAGTTACGGTAAGACAGAGGCAGATGTGAAACGCCAGATGGGCCCAGGTAGTCAATTCGAGAACAAAGAATAATATATCACTCTGCGGGAAAACAAAACATCTCCCATTTACTGAAACAATCTGTTTGACTCTGAAGCCTTCACATTCCAGGGAGATCATGAAATGATGCCCAGGAATAGCTCCCTGTACCAATGATGTTTATTTCATGTCCCGGGGACACTGGTTCAATGAGTACTTTTGGCAGTGCAGAGGGAAAAGTCAACTTAGAATTCTCCTCATGAATCATAAAAAATCTGGGGGATGTGCTATCTCATAGGTTGCCACATCACAAAGTTAATGCATAATCTAAACATGAAATTATGAAAGAAAACGTGTGAGAAATTTCATTATGTTGTGGACATTAAATATATTTTTCAATTATTAGATCTCGAATTACCGGTCATATGAAAAATAAAAGTTGACCCCACTCTAAAGATGGAATGCAATCCCATTCTCTTCCTCTTCAACCAAGTGACAGGCCAGCAGAAAAGGAGACGAAAGATTCAAACAGGCTTTGGTAATACTTTGAATCTTGCCTACATCAACAGTCTCTCCAAAGAAGGTGCATAGTAAACTTTGTGTCCTTTTATAAAATTATGACCATAACTTATTGGGGATGAACAGACAGTAAAGTTAATATAACATTTTACAACATATGTGAATTTAGTCTTCTCTTTTTCTTACTACTTTTTTTTTTTTTTTTTTTTTTTTTATGGTGGTAAATTAACCACAGGAGCGAACTAAAAATTGTTCCTTCGCTTGTGACAAGTCCAAATGACCAGCCACACTTCATCAGGAATCCCTTTTTTCCCCCTTTTTCTAACTTCAGAAGAAATGGCAGACGGAAACTGACTAAAGGCAGCCAATCGATTGCATCGTGAGGGACGGAAAGTAAATGTTCAGTGAACACTACGCAGTGCATAGGGAAGTTGATAGAGAATGCCACACACCTGAAACCCAGGCAATAACTACAAACCAAGTTACTGCCAATAAAAATTTTTAAGAAAAAAAGAAACAGGATGATTCCCTCAAGCTGAAGCTTTCCTTCTAGAGCATGGCCTGCAGGATGCTCCGTTTCAGCCACAGCTCCAGAAGGGCGGTGCAGACCCCGGGTGGCTCTAATGCATTATTAGCAACTCTGCCTTTTTCTTTTCAGTTTCCTGGCTGCTGTTCATTTATTTTCTGTGGCAGGCCTGCCTTAATTAAATCTGACCCTCTTGAACTTTCCTTCTACATTTTTCTATCATCAACAGAAATGAGGAACTGGATGTTTAAAGTGCATTTTTTTGTGGATAAAATCTTTTTCCTGGCTTTTTTAAAAAAGTCACAATATACTACCGGGAAACAGGAAGTAGCTAAAAATAAGGCCTGAGAGATGCAGGCTCCACATCTTGTCTGCGGTCCACAGTCCCTTCAAACAGCGTATCCGAAACCAAACCTTTTCGGAGCAGGCCCAGATACAATAGTCAAGTCTTATGAGGGTTAATTCTTAAAGCGTTCTGGAACCCATCGTTTCTTTCCCTTCTTGGAGGCCCTTTTCCAAACGTCCATCTGGAAAAGACAAAAGGCCTACCTAGTCTTCCAGCCTGACCTCTGCACGTCACTCTCCAGGTGTGGTCAGAGATTCTCCCTAACACACAAATCTGCCACAGAGAAACCAGCATTTAATGTCTTATAAGACAACAGACACCACCGATGCTTGTGACAAAGTGATTAAAACGGAGCTGGATAGGGCCTTAGCATCTAGCTGTCAGCCTGCAAGAAATGGGGTGAGGTGGGCAGGGGATTTACCGGGCCTGCAGTCAGCAGAGCCCAGCCGGTGGTGGTCATCAGGTCAAAAGGCCTATGTTACTCTACAGATACAATTATAGGGCAAATAAAGGGATGACGAGGAAACTTCAGATGAAAAGGCTTAAAAGATACTTTTAAAACCAGCAAGATAACCTTGTGCCTAGGGATGAGGCTGTAAACCCAAGGACAAGATGCTGAGAGAAGTCAGGGCAGTGTCCATGGAGCCCACAAATATGCTTCTGAGGGCAACTGACAAGTTCTATTTGCTGACGTGTGCGGGGCTTTGTTTTCGAGTGCTTGCTAAGTCACGCAACCATTCATGTGGTGCTCTACTTTTACTTTACAATGAAAAGGTTACCCCCCAAAAAAGAAGACCCACCACAAATCCGATCATGCCACTCCCCCCTTAAAACCCTCCAATGGCTGCAGGTGCTAATGAACAAGTCCAAGTTCCTTCACATGATGGACAAGGTCTTGGAGTATCTGCCTCTTTACTTAAAGTTTCAGAGCTTCTTAGCCTGATCTTGACATTAATTTTTCAGTTCCTTAAAACCACTCCACTTTCTTTCATCATGATCTTTGACAATCTCTTACTTTTGTTTGGAATAGTCAAAACACGATTTCTTCCCTGTCCACACTTGGATGGTTCCTATTTGTTCTCAGGGGCTAGGAGAAAAGGCTTCCCTGAAGTTCCAACATCGGACAAAGCAGTCCTCTGCCTTCCCATAACCACTTCACTAATTCGTTTCTATCTCTCAAAGATTCCCTCTGTGGGCAAGATGGAATACTTGATCTCAAAGATGTATCTCCCTAATACCTACCTAGCACAATACCTAGAACAAATACACAATAAACCTACATAAAGTAAATATGCAAATCTATTTATTTAAAAATGAAAATCACCTATATTGTTATCGATGTATAAAAACATAAAATATAAAAAAAATAACAATGCTAACAATAACAACTTCTTGTTATTGTATTACTGCAGAGCAGGCAATGTTTCATCAACTCATTTAACCCTCCAAACACTATAAAGTGAGTATTATAGCAACACCAATTTACAGATGAGAAAACTGAGCCAAGTAACATGCTCCAGGCACATAGCCCATATTTGGGATCAGACATAGGACTGCGGTTCCACAATCCTTGTACTTAATTCTAATAAAGAATCATCTCCTACCACCTAACGTCACTACCGTTCATTTCAAAGACTGAAGATGGTGGCTTTAAAGTGATTAAAATCAAGTTCTATTGAGGTTACCTAACAGAGAGCATCCACGACTATTATACACATATTCAGATGATGGATGGGAAAATCCCAGGGGTTAGGGAGGGGAGAATACCAGGTGCAGGAGGAAGACTTCAAAAGAACAGGCAATCCAAGATGATGTCAAATCCTGACATACTTCCTACCTCCAAATGGGATAAAGGTAGAATACCTCTGTGACAACAGGCTGACAACAGGCTGACAACAGGCAGGCCTCCTGCGTGAGAGGGAGCCAGACAAGTAAGCACACAAGGCACCAAATCAGGTCCAAAGTTATACACAGATCAGGACTTCTGCTCTTGGTAAGCTTAGACTCTCAAAATTGCATCATTCATTCAACCGTCCAAAGTAACGTATTCGTGTCTTTGTGGCTGGTATACTGTATTTGGTTTTCAGGACATGATGATGGCACTACGCAAAGGAAGCTTATGTGGGTGTTACCAGCTGGCTAAGTGGTTAAATCTGCGGCCTCTGGACACACATAGACCACATATGTCCTAAGGACCTAGGTTTGAGACCTGGGGCTGGGGGAGAGCCACCAAGATGGATAAAATGAAATGCTTCCTCCTCCTCTCTTTCTGCCTGACTGCCTGCAAGGTCACCTTCATTCCTGCCTGCACCTATCCTTTAAAAAATGAGATAAAATAAATAAGCATTTGGGCCAACAGGAAAGGCAAAAAAAAAAAAAGAAAGAAAGAAGGAAGGTAAGAATTACAGTGCAGGCTAGGTGTCCTGTCATTTTTGCATGGACTCCTGGTCACATGTGAATCACACTGGCCAGGATAAGGTTAGAACATGGAGTCCAGGAGTTTCTACAAAGAAGGTTGTTTGAGTTTGCATCTTAGACTTATAGTCCTGATCAGAGAGCCAAGTTAAGGAGCCCAGTGGCTACTGCAAACCAGCAGGTCACATGAAAACTAAGAACCATGGGAACTGAGAGACAGGAGGAATTAGAGAAAATGTCATGAGGGAAGGAGAAGTACCACTGGAGCCTTAAGTCCAGGGAGGGTTTGAGGGAACGGAAGAAAAGAAATGGATCAGTGCAGGGTTCCTAGTTGGCATAAAGGCCACCGAGGCTGGTCTGTAAACCTATCACCGCCCAGACACCCAGGGCAGAGTTGAAAACGCCAGTAAAAGCGGTTCAAGGAGACACACATCACTGCCTGTCAGTGACAAGCTTCAAAGACTAAAATCACAAAATCCCAGGGGGAAAAAAGACCTATAAAAAAATCCATAAGCTGTGGATTGGGTCATGTTTTCTGGTGATGATGACAAAAAACTGATTTGTCTTTTGTTAACCAACTAGAAACACTTTTTCCTGGAGAGCTCACCCATGGTCAAAGGACACAAACCATAACAGCAAAACAGATTCACAGAGCAGAAAGTGTGAAGAAATGAGAAAAACACCAAGCAATAAAGAGTATAGAAGCAGCAGCGCAAAAGCCATAGAACAGAGTCAAAGATGGCGGACTTAGGAGCATCAGTAGACATGCCAGGATGTCCTGCCAACTGCAGTAATAAATATACACCAAAGCAGCTGACTAGGGTAGCTACAAGCCCTTGTGATGATAACAGGGGCAGAGAGATGGCTTTGAAATTGGTCTGTGCTGTTGGTGATATCGAGACAAAGTCAATAGAAGAAATAGACATACCAAAGACATATAAAAACTATCTTTCATCGTCCACAAAGCCACTCTCTTGTCTGTATTTCCTACCTTCCTATCTGGACAAAAACCAAGTACCATTCTTTATACCTCCCTTTCCTTCATGATTTAAATTTTAGTGTAACTCAGCATCAGACTGGAGACTTGGGAAAAGGCCAGGTTCTTTGGCCTGTTCCAAGAGATGAGGGATCTGTCTAAATACCTTATGATTCTGATAAAATCAGAAACTTTGAGAAACAGTGTGTCAGCTCCCATCAATCTCTGTTCTAAATGTCTCTTAAATTAATTCCTCCTTTTCCCTATTCTTAGTTGTGATCTTCACTTCCTGCTTAGATGACACTGTAAGCTTCCACCTAGCTCCTCTCCTCCTCACTCCTCTGCTCTGAACCAACCCACGCATAAAGCTTTCTACACAGCAGGCTTACGCAAGATAAGCAACAATCTGGGCCCTGACCACATCTCCTGCTGTTCTAAGTCAGTAAACTGACACTGAAAAGCAAAAAAGGAAAGATGGAAGAGACATGCTGTGCTAAAACCTGCTCCCTTAACGGATAAGGCAGAAGGAGATGAAGAAATAAAATGTCATTCTGAAGACAGTGAAGGTAAAATGAAGTACTGGCTTTATGAGAGACTCCGTGAGCATACTCATGTCATTACTGTTCTCTCCATGCTATGAACAGCTATACAGTACTAATAAGAACTTAATGCCAGCAAGACTCTACATCTTAAGTGATGTTAGAACTGAGTAGTTATTTTACCTAGTAGATGAAATCAGCTTTTCAAAAACGGTCATGAAGTATCAGTGAAATAGAAAACAGTTACAGATGCAGCACTTGCCAACTATCATTTTCCCACAAGATACAGAGCAAGGAATGCACAAAATTGAAACATCATGCTTGGCAAACTTCTAATATGAGAAAAACTGTAAAGACTGAGTGGAACTGAATTCATTTGTGTTGACTGCGTTTTTTCCACAGGGGTGAGGGCACTGACTTGTAGTCATTCATTTTGTCCTGTTTCCAAGGATCTGAGAAATCTATCCAAAGAGAGACAAGGATTCTGCTGGCCTCAAGCACAGCTCTCTCTGGAAACTGAAAGTCCATATTGAATTAAAAAGACCACAAATGACACTGAAAGGGTGGGTGGTAGAAAAGTCACTTAGCGCAGGTGATGAGGTCAAGGTCTTAGCAATATTGAATCTTCGAGTCAAAGAGATCCCACAAAAAATTAGAATCCTCTTGAGTAATATACGATTACACCTGTTGTATACACTGAATTTGTGGCTAGAAGAAGCCTCATTGGCACGCCCTGCTGCAGCGGTTAGATTCGCTGCTTCTGATCAAGTGTAGTCCACATACATCCAAGCACCCAGGTTCATAACCCGGTGCCAGGAGGAACAACCAAGATGAAGAACTTCATAAAAATAAATAAAATAAAGTGCTTCTTTCTTCTCTCTCTTCCTGTCTGCCTGCCTACTGGCCTTCATTCCTGCCTGCACCTTTATTTATTTTTTTTTAAAAGCACTATTAAAACTACTGTATCCTCACTTAAATTTGCCGTAGACAGAGAACAGTGTCACACAGTAAACAATCACGCTCTAAATGAGATGCTCAATCAAACATCACATCTGAAGTCCACTGTTCCTGAGCAAGTCTTCACCACTTCCTGCAGCCACTGCCTGCCTGACTTCCATCCCTGCCCAGGGCATCATTTGGAAAGAGGCTGGCAATAGCTTGCTAATTTAGTAGCATTTAAGAGGAGACTTCCTAATGGCCAGATGCCTAACACACGCATTTCATAAATATTAAAGGACGGGACCGCTGTAAAAAGTCTTGTAGTCAGTGTGCCCTGGTGGAGTACTAGTTAGGTCAACTGCCTCCAAAGGAGCAGGCCACATACCCCTGGGTTCCGGTCCCAGGTCTAGGGGGAAGCAACCAGTGTGAACAACTAAACAAAAATAAAATGAAGTTGCTGCTTTCTCTTGCCTGACTGCTTACTCACATTTATTCATGCCAGTACCTTTCCTTTAAAAAAAAAAAATAATAATAATAATAATAAAGCCCTGCAGTCATCAGTTTTGTCCTATTTCCACAGATCTGAGGCAGGGTTAAAGGGGATAGCCCTCTTTAGGTCACAGAATGACAGCAAGAGAAAACAACAGGAAGAAAGAGAGGGAGGGGAAGGGTAAAAGGAAAGAAAAACATGACTGGGAATAAGTCAGGGGAAATGGGGTCTGAGTTCTCTGAGGGTCCCAAATGAGCTTGTATAAGTCCACTGAATTTCTTTCCAATGGAGTCCAGGTGTATTCCGGACAGGACCTCCCAGTCTTCCCCACTGTAAAGCAGATAGTCAAGAAACCTGCTCCTTTCATCCACGGTGCTGTGGCTTCACAAACTGGGGTCCGGCTACTTCCCCCTGTTAGATTTAGCAAACTCGTCTGTGAAACAGCTGTAGGGGACCTGTACTGAAGCCCAGCAGGCTGTCTGGGAAAGACTGGCACAGTGGAATGTATGGGAACAGGAACAAAACTGACTGGTTCATTGCAATATGCCCAGAGGCCCTTTTTTTACATTTTTATTTTACTTTATTCTTTTACTTGAGTTTTCAAATACACCCTCAGATGTTACTCTCAGAAGTTGGTAATCCACAGGCAAGGATTTAATATGCAGTCTGCTGAGAATAAAAATACAATTACCTCTCTGTCCAAAAGTTCAACTTTCTTTGTTTCCCTCACCAGTTCTGATTTCCTGGAGCTGACTGGCTCCATTGCAAGAATGAAGTCATTTCTTTCCTCTGTGATTTATTTTCTGACAATAAGTAAGCAAAAATACTGTAAAGGAAAGGGAAGAGAATGATTCGCAACAAATACTTCCCCAAAATACTCCTCCAGAGCAAGAGTGGGTAACAAGGTCCCAGAAACTTAGAATGAACTTCTAGGTTCCTATTTCTGTGTAATAAAAATAAAACGTTTTAATAAAACCATGTGTCAGGAACACAAATGCATTATCTCATTTAATCCTTGGGGATGAAAGTCTTGCAAGGGAAGAGTCACCCACATTTCATAGATGAAGGAACTGAGGTTTACAGAGGCTAAAGAATCTCACAGAGGTCAAGGAGCTGTAAATGGCAGAGTAAGATGCAATGCTAATCGAAATGAGAAAGAAAAAGAAAAATGCTGAATGGTTTCACCCAAACAAAGAAACAAAACAAATGAACTAACAAAGACACCACAAATTCTCTTAGACTCTGAAAACAAGACTGTTGCTACCAGAGGGGACAGAGAGAAAGAACTTGAGGTGAAAGAAATAAAAATGATAGGTGGTAACTGGCACTAGAAAGCAGGTGGTGGGGGGAGTGTGGTGCACACACGACTTCGGTCTACGTCAATTCTCCTGAAAATTATACAGAATTGTATAAAGAATGAGACATTAGCAAGAAAAAAAAAAAGATGCAAGCTCAGCTCTGCCTCCAAAGGCCACCCTGCTAGGCCTGCTCACTGGGGTTTGCAATGTTGTGACAAAAGCCCCCCAAAGAAAGACTTCTGCTCAGAAATGCTCATCAACTACAGCTTGAATAACAAAGCCTTTCTTAGAATCCTATCTGAAATCGCTTTCAAGTGCGTTCATCTCTTTCCATCATTCAATGAAGTGTGGTCAAACTTAACTGCCTTTCTGCAGTCACTCTGCTCTATCATGCTGTCCAGTCAATTCACCAGTGTGTGCGTTGGGGGTTTAACTACAGAAGAACTGCAAACATGTGCAGGGAAGTGCGATGGTAAGCCCGCCATAACCCTTCCCTGACAAGCCCAGCTGAGATGCACGACGCACAGGGAGGCTGCCTGACAGAAATACAGGCATTTCATGTATGTACATATATCAAATTCTATTGAAGGATTAAGCTGGACTAGAAAAAAAAAAATCAGTGACCTGAGTCTCCATGGTTAGTCCATCCCCAATGCCTGCATCTTGGCTTCAGTGAACTTCACTCTAGAGATGCAGGGACGCTACAGTGCTCATTCATTCATTCATTCCACTGAAACCTACCAGACGCTGTACTGAGTACTGGAGGCTACACACGTGGAACAGACCTGGTTCTGCCTTCGGTCTCACCTAGGGGGGCACTGGTGCCTCAGGTATGCAGACCAGGTAAAGCCCTTGGACCGGGGTGGAGACCAGGGGGAGTGGGAAACAACCATGAATGAATGAATAAATGTGCTTCCACGTTCCCTTCCTTCTTTCCTTTCCTTCCTCTGTTTAAAAAAAAAAAGAAACAAAACAAAAACCAGTGCCAACGCGTTGCACAGGCGCTGTGGGAGTTCCTCGTGAAAACCTGGAGAGATTTCTTTCTTATTGTTGGGTCAAGAGTAGGAGCTCTACAGAGTAATGATCTGTTCTTAATCCCCTGGCCTCTGTACACTTCAAAATGGGCTGAGTTGACCTTCTTTGCTGCTAAAGCAAAAATTCCGGGCCCGCTGTGTCCCAGTCATGGTGCATAATATTTCACCTCAGAATGGTCTCGTTCCTAGTCCTAATGGTATCTCCAGTCTTTTCCCCCTTCTTTTCTTTCTCAGCCACTTCTAATTTGAATCTTGGGTTTTATGTTTCCTGAATCTTTGAGGCCAAAGACAGAGCAGGATTAAGTGGAAATAGATTAAAATACACACACAAATTATGAAACTATTAAGAAAATAGAGCAATACGTACTGATTCCAAAAACTCCTCCTAAAAATGGACTTTTGGGAAGTCTCTACAAAGAACTGTTCTTATTATGTTCCTAACTTAATGTTTTAGCTCTTGAAATTACAAAAAAAAAAAAAAAACTGATGAAAGTTTTTTTAGTTATTTGGAGCCCATGTTCTTTTCTACCTATGTAAGAAATGCACCATTTATAAATGAGAATAGATCCTTTTCAAACAAGCATGCACAGCACTTGCTCTAGTGACCAGTTGATATTATACACAAATGAGTTCATCTTAAGTGCAATAAAATGCATTTTCTATTGTTACCAGCCCTAGATTTATGATCACAGCTCTTTACATATCCTCTCAGAGATTATATATTAAATTCTAATCAAGCTTTAATGTAACTTAATGTCAACTGCAGCCCAAACCCTAACTCTCGTTTGGAAGGTAAGATCTCTATGGTTTCTTCCCTGTGTCAAAAAACGTCATTGGTGATGCTGGAAATAATTTGCTGTTTTATATGTATGTAAGCTAAAATAATATCTTTTTCAATTTGGTTTTTCAAACTAAGAATAGGCTTAAATTAGTATTACTTTTACTGTCATGACGAACAGCTGAGCATTTGCAGAAGGTAAAAGAACACATTTTTCTGAGAGAGGATGTGGGTTTCTCTGCAAAGGCAGATACAGCTCATAGATTAAGTCTCAACTGCGGTGTCCAGTTGCCTAGTTACCCGGATACACAAACACACAACTATAAGGCCAAAAAAAGAGAGAAGTTTTATCTGTTATTTTCCTATCACCACTGCTATCATTATCGATCTGCCAGTCACTCTTTCTACTTCATAGATATTTTAATCAGATGAAACATGATAAGATCAGTAGAATGAGCTATCATGAGCTATCTTCCATGTAGCTTTTCTTTTACAATGACCCAAGATTCTTCAACAAATGAATCTAGACCTCTGACTTTTTATCTCTCTATTTATAACATATCCAATGAGATGAATCCCATTAACAAACTTGGAAACCTATTTTCTCAGATGTACTACTTCTCTTTAAAAACTAGACAAAAGACACATCATTGTTACTTTCGCCAAGGCTTCTTCATCGGTGTTACCATCAAATTCTCGCGTGCATAAAAAAAGGGACAGGGGAAAAATCACTGAAAGTTTCAGTGGAACTAAGTCAAAGGAAAATTGTATGAGGTAAACTGACGTTCTAGTTTTGAGGGCAATTTAAACGAAGATGAGTAAAAGCTCCAATTAATCTCCAAGAAATACTACTTCCTTAAAGCCAACATATACCAAAGTATAAATCAAACAGGGCCTCAGTACTAGGTAAAATAACAGGAACACTCATTACCAATACTGACATTATTTTATTGAAGGCTGACTCTACGATGAGAACTGTGTTAAATACACTGATTATTTAATTTAACCCCAATAATCCTATGGAGTATTAGATACTATTGCTATTACCACTTTGCAAAGACCTCCAGAGGCTAAGGTTCAGACAAATGAAGGAAATGAGTCTGAAGGAACACAGCTGAAGAGTGGGAAGCGGCAGGCAGTGTGAGTCCAGAGTTGGTGCTTTGAATACATCATGAATGAAAACTAATGAAACCCCTCAGAGTGCGATCCTTACACTCAATCCTGAGTGAATGCTGTATCCCTAGTTCAGGGTTCAAATACCCAACATGTACGCCCATAATCTTGGATGCAAACGATAGAATTACTGGACTCTTTCTCCATCTTTGAATCTCAGCACCCAGCATAGGTGACTGACACACAATTGATGCTCACTCGATGTCTGCTGACTGAATAAGCGAATGAACACAAGAGAGACCTGAATTTTCAAAAAAGTACAAATGCTCTTCAAGGAAAACAGCAAATGTATTCAATCTGAAGAAGACATTATAGGAAGCTCTCTTTTCAAGTTCCAAAATATTAATTATTGTTCTCTTGCAATTTTCTTTCTCTAAAACCAAACATAGGTGAATGACCTCCTAAAACAATGGCAATACCCACAATATCCTTCTTGGTGAATTGGGGGGAGGATGCATATTATTTAATTGATTTAAACAGAAATAACTGAAGGATAAGAAATATTTCACAGTGCTTTGAAGTCAACAAAATGGATTATATTCAACTACAAATCTAAATGAAAATTTAAGACTCTATGCATTGGGCAAGGCTGCTTTTTTTCAAAAAAAAAATGTTTAATTTCCATGAAATCATTAAAAAGCACAACCTAGTAACAACATTTGCCAAGACAAAATGTTCTTTTAGTTCAACTTTTTATGCTGCAATCGCTTTTAGAACCAGGCACCAGCTGTAATGGTAAATTCTTAATTACTGACCTTCAGCTCCTAGGATGTCAGAAGATATCCTAGACTGATCAGTTCTCTTAAGTCACAGAGTGTTCTTTCGGTTAGTGGATAACAGCATACGGTTATACACACTGACTGCTATCAATACTGCCGGGAATGAAGTACCAGTCCTCCAGAAAATTTCACCACATCTCCACTAGCCAGTAAATCTCAACTTAGAGAAACTATGTGACAATCCTATCTACTTGAAGTTACTTTCCTTCTTTTATCACAGGAATCCAACCCTCTAATGACAGCATTCATTCAAATTGGCATATATGTGTGAATGTTTTATAATAATAAAACGGCACTACTCTAATGCAATTCTCTTAATGTCATTGTCTTTGTGCTAAAACAAACAAAAAATCTCCATTAAAAATGGCATTTCAGAATCAGTTATTCTGATGAAGTACAATGTTTTTTTTTAATTCTGTCTCCCTAGAACATTCTCATTCATATCTTTATCTGTCAAATTTCACCTCTATATCTAAAACAAAAAGGACTTTAAAAAGATAAGGGACTCTTGGAGTACCCTGGTGGCCTAGTGGTTTGATCCCCATGGCGCAGTCCACATACACCCCAAGCCCCGAGGCTGGGGAAACAAGCAAAACAAATGACAAAATAAAATAAATGATTCTTCATCCTCCCTCTTTCTGCCTGCCTGCCTGCCTGCCTGCCTGCCCGCCTCCATTCCTACAGATATCTTTCCTTAAAAAAAAAAAATAAAAGGTTACTGTTAAAAAACTCTTTTTTTCCTAAATAAAGAAACTATGGTTGTCATTATTTACTAAGTGTACAATGTCAGATGAGTTGCTGCAACATTTGATAATATAATCTTGTAGCACAAACTCAATTTTAATCCATCTTTTCTTTCTTGGTGTCAGAAACAGAATAAAATCAGTGAATCAGAGTGAAAGTCAAACTAATTGCACCCCCATGTTTACTGCGGTCCTATTCACAATAGCTAAGAATTCACAATAGCTAAGAACTGGAAACTACCTAAGTGCCCAGCGTCAGATGAATGAATCAAGATGATATGGTACATATATACAATGGAATACTACACAGCCCTGAGAAGAGATGAAACCCGGCTGTTTGAATCAACATGGATGGAACTACAGGGGATTATGCTAAGTGAAACAAGTCAAAAGAACAAAGATATCAGATGACCTCACTCACAGGTGGAATTGAATAGACAAAACAAAGGAACAGATGAAACAAAACCAACCCTTGGGCACTAACAACAGAACTGAGGTTACCAACAGGGAATGGGGAAGGGGGGTGCAAATGGTGGTGGAGCCCACTGGATAATGAATGACCAAGAACACTTGTGTTTTGGTGGAGGGCAGGGTGTGTTGACACATATAAGTGGAATGGGAAACCTATACATGAGTTTATTTTAATGTGTAAAAATAAAATAATTAATAAAAATAAACACAACAGAGATCATGGGATGTAACTTTTTGATGAGGTCACAGAAATGTGTGCTTTTATGTTGCTGGCACATTTTCTCTATTGCCTTATGGTTTGTCTATTTTGACAAAGCAAGCTACCATATTGGAGGGGATCTATCTGGCTAGAAATGAATGATGACCTTCACTAGCTGCCCGCTAGGAACTGAGGTCCTCAGCTCAATAGGCCATGAAGAACTGAACCTTGTCAACAAGTACATAACCTTGAAAGCAGATCCTTCCTCAGATGAACCTTTGTATGACTACAGCCCAGTTGACAAGTTGATTGCCACTGGAGGAAGTCTCTAAGTAGAGGACCCAGCTGAGATCCCAGCTGAGATCGCTGATCCAAATCCTAGATCCTATAGCTCCAGTTTCTGATCACAGAAAGTGACATAAGAAATGGATGTTGCTTTAAACTGCTAAGCTTTGGGGTAATTTTTATGCAGCAATAGATAAATGAATGCAGTTAATTTAGTAAATAACGTAAGAAACGGAAGTCTTGTTTTATGGATTTGGCTTTCAGTTGGTATCTGTATAACTGGTAAAAGATTTCAGTGTTAACATAATGAGCAGATGAGGGAGAAAAAAAGAACAGAAACTATTGTATACTTGACTTGGCTTTGAAACAAACAAAAGCTTTTTTTCAACCTAAAATACTGCAAACTTCAAAGTGTAGATCCACTCTCCTGTGCATCTAAATCAGACTCTTGCAGAATTTTCTTCATTTAGAATTTCTAGAAAATCCTTCAAGCTCTACAAAGAGCATTCTTTACCATATTAGCAGTAATTTAAATTTCAGAAAAAAAATTCTTTACCATATTGGAAGAATTCAAAAAGCTTGCAAATTACCATTTTTATCCCTAAGACATGTAAGGTGGAATTCATCACAACATGAAATTCATTGAATGATTTTTCTAAGCATTTAAAAATGAACTTCCTCTAGCCCTATGGCAAGTAGTAACAGGTAATTTTGAAAGGCTATTTCACACAGATTATAATTTTTCTCAGTGCTACCAAAACATGAATATATATATTAAAATGAAGTTTAAAACACTCACACAATCTCTAATCTATTCATCTTGTATTTTTGGAAGCCGATAAACACATTAACTATAAACAAATAAAGTGAATTATAAACAAGTAAAATTAAATTAAGCTAGTCAAAAAGAGACAGGAAATGTGTCAAATCTTGAACTTTTGAAAGTAAGTAATTACATAATTAGAATTATTCACATAAATAAACACCAACACTGGTTTTTCTGTAGGTTTGGGGAATTTGCTGATTATTGGGTAGGATCCTATTTAAAAACTTCCAGTCAACTCCATCACACTTTTAGTTCCTTATTGCCATAAAATGCAAACAAATCTTAAATGGTTGAAATCTTTTACTGGTAAAAAGGTTTTAACTATCTTGGGGGCTAACAGACCCTAAGTCCAGATGATGGTACTGGTCTCACGTGTTTATTAATAAACAAGTAGGAAAGAACTCTAACCAATCAGGATGAAACTACTTCTTCAATTTAGTAAATTGTTTTTCATTTGCTTAGACTATCTCTAAATATCATCCTTTTAATTTTAAACACAGAAGTTACTGGATCTTCTGAAAGGACAAACCATTATTCCTAAGTCACAGGCAACACGGATAAGGAATAAATCCTCTTCCCTTCACTCAAGGCACACATGCAAGTAGGTGAGATCCAGTGGGAACAGGAATTCATTTCTCTACATTGCAGGGCTAATAGAGTAAGAAGAAAAAGACAAAAATCTACCAACTAGGCTGCGCTGCCATCCTCTCCATGTAATCCTTGGCCATGTCTCGGGCCTCAATGTTCTCAGGGTACAGCACGCAGAACATCGCCAGGGCTCCCAAGTTGTTGCCATAAATCTCATTCCAGCGGGCGCTGTACTCCTTGGGGTCCCAGGGAGGGAGGTACTCCAGGGGGCTGGACAGCATGGTGTGCACGGCCTCAGTGAGCCGGGCAGCGACATGCTCGTGGGAGCTGGCAGCCCTGAGCTGGAGCTGGGCCACCTCCGCCCTGGAGAAGTACAGCATCGGGTGGCTGTCGTAGTCGGCATTGGAGAAGGGAATCATGACTTCTGGGTTCTCGTCAGTGATGTAGGCAGACACAAAGCAAAGCAAATATATGAAAAACACAGTGGGAGCCCCCCGTGTGTGAGTCCTCATCGTGGCATCCGATCTCCAAATCGCCAGGGAAGCCAAACCATCTTTGAAAGATCCTATAGGAGGGGAAAAAAAGAAGAGAAAGACAGGTCAACGAAAGAAATGGCCTACTAGGAAACATACAATAGGTAACCACCTCACTTAACTAGGAAAAGGTCGAGAAATTGAAGCTGACAAAAGAAATCATTAAATCACTATTTAAAAATAAACAAATGTCCTTTATTTAATTTCACGAAGGAAGGAAGGGAGGGAGGGAGGGAGAGAGGGATGAAAGGAGGGAAGGAAGGAAGGAAGGAAGGAGGAAGGAAGGAGGAAAGGCAAAGGAAAGGCAAGGAAGAAAGAAAGAAACTTTATACAACAAAAATTTGAACTGGGAACTGGGAAGGAACTTAATAAAACCTAATCATTTCCTTTAATTAATGAAATGACACATCAGACAGATTATTCATTGTGGAAACAAAAACTTCAGACCTGTGGAGATGGTATATATTTGTTCAAATAGAAAAGACTAATTCTCCTTGGTATTCATTTCACTTTATCATGAGAAAAAAGTTTAGATTGTATGGGTTTTTTTTTTTTTTTTTTTTGACATTAACAGGAAAACCACAATAACCAAAAGCTGGTGGTAACGTCGCCTGGGAATTTGAATGGACATGAAGCAAAAAGAGAAAATCCTATCTTTCCTAAGAACACCCTTCTCCACCCTAAGTTCTCCCCTCTTCCCAACAGTCTACATTCTGGACCAGGGATTAGGATCAATACACCTGTAAGAGTGCAAGCAGACACAGTGTGATGAATAAAGCTGAATATCTTCTGTGTGTCAGCAGAAGGTGGAGACAGAGAAAACGAGGCAGGGAAACCATCTGCCAACCTGTGCACTGTCTGGGTTACATCAGCCAGAACACAGTGAAAGACACAGGCTTAGAAAGCGACGCGCCTTCATTCAGAAAATAAAACCCCAGAATCAAAAGGCTGCATTTAACACGTGTGCATTTTCCCCTTAGAAACTGAATCCAAGTTCACATATTTTCTTAACAACTCAGCTTTCTTAAAAATCCTTTTTTTTCAATGGCAGCTTAGCTCACAAGTTAAAAGAAAGTCTTTCAAATGTAGGAACATTAAAACACACACACACACACACACACACACACACACACAAAACCCCTCAGCCTAGTCTTATGTCCCACATCTGGGATAAAGCAGGCATAAAATCCCCTAGAGGAAAGTCAGGGAATTCTTAAAATTCTTCAGAGGGGAAAGGTTATAGAAAGCAGACCAGAAAAAGACAGTTTTATGTAAATAATGAACAGTAGTTTTCAATTATTAAAGGGAGAAACTGATGGAGGGAAAAACTCAGCTTCCCAAGTTGAGCACAAACTACTTATTCCAATGAAGAACCACCTCATCACATTCAGAAGAAAACTAAAGACTTGAGCACACCCTGGAGATCAAGCTACATTCTCCACTTGATATGTCTTGAGAGGCAATGTGGCGTCACTTGCAGATTCTACCGTAAATTCCATTATCTCTTATATTTCTGAATGTGCTTTATACATATGTATGAAATGCAATGGAAGTAAGCTAGAGAAGCATTTTAGATCTACCTAGAGTAGAATTTGTGATGAATTTAAAAAAAATTAATATAACCATGCTAAATATATGAAATAGAAATAACTCTTGGACTAGACCCATATTATGTCTAACACCCAAAGCTTCCAGGCAGCTGGCAGGATCCTTCAAGGTCAGAGACCTGGCCAAAAGAAATAGTCTTCTGTGGTTGTGTCCGAAGACGGGTGTGGTCTCCAGCAATGTAGAGATGTGGCTGGGTTTAAAGTAAGGCTCAGTCCCTACCACCCCCACCTTCTCTGGGGTTTTTTCTTAACTCTTTTCAGAGAAAAAGCATGCTTGCAATTAAAAAAAAAAAGTTCTGATATACTAAATTCCCAAAACTCTTAAGACTGGATACATTCACTAAATAGCACGGGGGTGGGGAAGGGGTGTGTGCACCCAGGGGGAGGACAGGTTGAAAGTTTCTCTTTCACATGTACAAAATTGAAGATAGTTCAAATACCGATTTTTGAACGTGTAGCTTCAGTTTCCAGGTGATCAGTGAGGGTGGCCTGGGTTTGGGGGAATGGATAAGAAGCTATGAGGAGACTAGAATGTATCTATCTTGGATTCTGTACACACATTCCACAAAGGTGCCTCCTCCCCTGCTGATCTGTTTTGTCCTTTCCCCTCCCTTAAGCATACCACCATTCCAGACCAGGAGTCACTGAGATGATCAAGTTGCTGCAGAGTCCCTCACAATGGGGGACTCATATTATGATCCCAGCCACTTTGGCCACTTTATTTCAGTTATGCAGGACTCGCTTGAGTATATTTAAATGAGAAGACTCACTCCTGAAGAACCGCCTCTCATTAAGGTATTATTTTGGGAGTGACTCCATCTCATGGTAGCAATAATCAAAGATTCCCTAGTTATTGCTTCAAATTCATGAGGGTAACAGGGGATGAGTGACTGCACATTTACAACACTAATTCTTGTTGGAATAGCATGTGGGCTAATGCAGAACCCACAGAAATTCTGCAGAACAATTGTCTATGAAGACGCCAGAGGAGAAAAGACCACGACACTTGGGGTGGCACAAATTGAGTGCTGCCCTCCCACCCTCAAATGTGCCCGGCTCCACTCCTCTCCCAGCTAGTAAGGTCTTTGTTAGTCTACCCAGAAACTTAATTTCTCCTAAGGCACATACCTGTATCACACTGGATTATTCTGGTTTATATGCTATGTCTCACAGAGGGCGAGACTCACAAGAGCTTCCTCTTTGTGTCAGAAAGTTCACTGCGCCTGGCATAGTACAACCATTATGGAACCAGTATGGAGATTCCTTAAAACACTTGAGAATAAAAATCCCCTATGACCCAATTATCCCACTACTAGTTAGTTATCCAAAGAATGAACACAACACTAATTTACAGAGAGAGGGGCACTCCCATTTCATTGTAACATTATTTATAATAGCAAAGAGTTGGAAACAAAGTGAGCATTGACAGATGAATAGATAAAGACGATGTGGTCTGTATAAACAATGAAATAATCATCTATCAAAAAAGATGATATCCTGCCATTTACAGCAACATGGATGGGCCTAGAAGAAATCAGGCTAAGTGAGATAAAGCAGAAGAAAGACATCACATGATATAACCTATATATGGTATATAGTAAAAGAAAACAAATGAACAACAACAAAAAACCTTTCAATCATAAAAGCAAAGTAGTGGCTTCAAGAGAGGAGGGAGGGGGCAGGTAAATCAGGTGGAGGGGAGCAAAATCAAGGGACGAAAGAACGAAAACGGTGGTGGTGAACTTAATGCAGAATTTATAATGATACACCTTAAACCTACATGTTATGATGCAATGTTCCATCAATTAAATTACCTAAACAGAAAGAGAAGAAAATTCTATGGAAAAAGTACCTACTTCCAGTCTTTGGACTTCCCCTTTAACTTTTAATCCCACAACACACAATTTGCGTCAACACCAGTGGCACGGTCACAGTATTCTGTGAAGAGAACTAAATTTAGGTGAAAGGGACATTTCTCAAGATAATTTAGGAAAACCACAAATAGGTTTTATGTGAATTTTATGTACTTCTGTCAATGGTCATTATGTAAAACTATAGCACAACAAGTCTGAGATATTAGCAGTTGTACAAATGTCCTATGTAAAATAATTTAAGTTGGGTGCGCCTGGGCAAATAAGTCCACTGCCTCAAGATGGTTTAGTCCACATACATTTCAAGGATCTGGTTTTGCCACCCAGTGCCAGGGGAACAACCAAGATGAACAACTCAATAAAAATAAATGTTTCTTTTTCCTCTCTCTTCCTGTCTGCCTGCCTATTTGCTCTCATTCCTACCTGCAACTTTAAAATAAAATTCTCTAAGTAAGTAAATGCATAAGGCAAAAATTGTTGACAGTGATACCTGCATGACTAAAGCCTGGGAGCCATTAGGGGCCAATGTGTTTACCAGATGCCAGCTTTGACTCCGCCACTGTCCCATGCGACTTAAGCACACGCGCACATAATTGCACAAGTAAATCGGTACTTTCAGATTCTGTGGACCACCTTTCAAGCCATTTTCTCCCTCGTTCATGGTGCCGCAGCCACAACAGAGCACTGCAGCTCCCTTAAATACTGAAGTTGTGCTTGAGGCAGCTGAAGATAGGCGTTTCAATATGGAGAAGTCTGGGGCCCCCTAAGCAGTCACCTCTAGTAATACAGAGCTGACAACAGTAATTTTGAGGAGGTTCCTCAGTGACTCATTTCCCTTGAAAGTCTCTTTCCTCTTCTCTTCCATGACAGTACACTAACCTTTCTAATAGTTTTCCTTCCCCTTTTTTTTTTTTTTTAATTCTTCACAACTGGGAGAGCAAAACATTCCTAACTTTTGACCTAATCAATGGATACGATATATCATTTAAGAATCAACCAGTCACTGCAAGAAAATTCAGAGAGCAATTTGAACATTTTTCTGCCTATATGCTATATATATATATATATATATATATACACATATATATATGTATATATATATATATATGTGTGTATGTGTGTGTATGTATATATCTGCAGCAGCCCACGTTTGGCCAACTCGAATGATACAAATCGTAAAAAAAAAACAAGATACTTGGTTCTCACAAGGCAACAATAAGCCTAAATTATTTTGCTTTAATTCTGGTTCCAATAATTCACTGCTGCTATTATGATTGCTGACACACAGGGAAATTTTTTGTGAAATGCTTTTCACATATTTGCTCTACTTTACAATAACAATGTGGCATAACAGTATTAAGAGTTACTGTGAAAACTAGGAGTGTATTCAGTTTAAAAAATGATGTAGGTTTCCAAATGGTCTGGGGCTGTTTATAAGTGAAACACATAGTAGTACAAAAGTTCTTTCAATTCCTCTGGCTTTAGAAAATATAGAAAGTATAAGGATGGAAGAGAGAAATCACCCTGTAAAAAGTAAATATGTTCCAAATTAAGATGGGTTAAAACTCCTCTTATAATATGTGCCAACTCTAAGGAATAAAACATAATGATTAACGGTATGTAGAGATTGGGTAGAGACAGGAAAAAAAAAATACACACACACACCACACACACACACAGATATAAATCTTAGGCCTGCTGTCTACTAGTTTTGATCAACTGACTTCTGCTCTCAAAGCCTCCTTTGTCTCATCCACAAAATAGGCCCAACCGCACTGAGCGATAAATTATACGATGCACTGAGCATAGAACCTGACCTGAAGTAAGAACTCAATACATATCCGTTATTTTTAATAAAAGGGAAGAAGTTTCAAACATGCAAGAACATATGAAACTATCCATAAGATATTTTATTTGAAAAAAAACTTATTTACGGGCAAACAAATGAGAACCCAAGCTGTTAAGTGACTAGGGCAAGGTCATCTCCCTCTTGTTAGGATTTACATGAACTCGAAAACAATGCTCCTGATTCTTTGACATATCATTCATAGGAAATTCATTACTCACTAGACAGAAAAGCATATGACTCTTGGAATATTTCAAGTACATTTTGGGGGTTTTGCCCCGAGAACAGAATAATGATCAGATTATCTGAGTCTGACTGCCTCCTAAGGCAAGCAACTCTTATTATAGGAAAGGTGTCTGCTTCTTTCCGGATTTTCACAGGAACAGCCCAGGGATACATGAGGGGTTGGGAAATAGTTTCTGGCTAGGGAGCTCTTTCATAGTAGCAAACTGGTATTAGGGAAGGGTTATCTAAATATTAGGGGGACAGCTGCTGTCACTGTCAAGAGTTGAAAAGTAAATCTCAGTGGAGGGTCTAGTCTTGCCTCAGTCAAAGGTCATCAGTATCTCATTCCATCATCCTAGGAGTATGACAGCACATCATACTGTCCATCCAGCAAAATTCCCCTATCCCACTACAAATAAAACCATCATGTCAGCATGTTCATTTACAATAAATACATTATCCATGAAGCAGATTGGGAAATATCTCCTGGCTTCCTTGGAAAACTACACGGAAAGTAAAATTATTACATGACTGTCAAGTTAACAAGGAATCAGAGCAAAGGCAGTGGAAAGGACCTTGGCTGAGGACAACTCACCCAGTCAAGAGTACTGCCATAACTGAATTTAAAAGAAGGCTGCACTGTCAACATTGATCACAAATGTGCTTGGGAGAGCATTCAAAATGTATATTTTTTAATTGAAGTGTAATGCTATTTAAGAAAGAAAAGCAAAATGTACATTCCCCCATATCTGCTGCTACTACCTCCACCAAACTAGGCCCAATAGTAGCTGCTCCAGTTTGGTCAACCCAATGAATGGTACCAAAAGTTAGTTAATGATTAAGACAATTAAATACCTCCCACAACAGAACAAGATGTAGCTATACTTACAAATGGGCTGAAACAGGAAGACCAGACAACTGAATGCCTCTGACCTTGTACCCTTCCCCTGGAAAACATGCAGTCAC
Source organism: Solenodon paradoxus (assembly GCA_004363575.1). Lineage (NCBI taxonomy): Eukaryota > Metazoa > Chordata > Mammalia > Eulipotyphla > Solenodontidae > Solenodon > Solenodon paradoxus. The sequence goes on from RJWH01001107.1 coordinate 242,238, forward strand.
TGCAGAAGCCACTAGAAGACTTTCTTGTTCATATTCCTATTGACCTTCAACTTCTCAGCTTCCTTAGTCCTCCAGTTAGGTTTCAGGCAAACTCTGATGGCCTGGGTGCACTAATATGTTGTAAGAGAGACGTGTGTTTTTTTCTCCGATTTATTTTAAGATTTAACTCAGAGAAGTATATGTCCAAGCATATGAGAAACATGTCACATGGTCTCACACATACAACACCACTGTTTCCAGTGTGTTAACTAATGAAAAGTACGTATTTTGAAGTTCTCCTTACTTTTCTATTTTATTTTAAACGTAAAATGAAAATAACCTTCTGAAACGTAAATTTTACGCAACATCAAAACATACCATTATATGTCCTTGGCAAATTTTTGCAGTGAAATAAATCTAATATCATTAAATACATCAAATCCTAAGAAAACAAATGGTTTGGGTGCCACATAATCATTCCCTAAAATCTCAGCCAAGAAAGAAAATTCCCAAAGCCAAGATCTCTTCATCAAAATGAAAATTCCTTTTACTGAAGGCTTATTGTTTCTTTAAGAGACTGAAAGGAAAAATGTCTTCTCAAAAAGTCATTTCCAAGCAAAAATCCACAATATGAAATTACAGCGTGTGGAACCCCAAGAACTTACTGCCACTGCTGAGGAAGTAATTACAACTCTGAGTCCACACAGCAAAACCACGCCGTGTATAATCATGATTTTCGCCACCTTCACACCCCACACTGGAGAAGCTTCAGGGTAGATTTACAACTTAAACACAGCCCTGTGCAAAGGACCTGTCTGTGCTGTCCCCAAGAAAGTTTTTGTGAAGATACCACAATTCCTCAGGATATAATATCAAGTCTACTTTCTTTCCTATACCAAAAATGTTTATGGTACAACGGAGAAAAATAATTAATCTAGGTTACATGTAAAATTGCTGTAGATACTTTCTGAGGTCAAGTACGAAGGCTCTACCTCCCTGTCAGCAGAGACTGCTTGAAAGAGTAACTGAGTGATTATCAAACTGAGTGTATCATTTGGTAGCAGTGTTTCGCTTGGTGAAAATTATTACAAAACTGCAAACTGTTAAGGCCCAGCTTTTAGGAGAATGGTTATCAAAAATGTAGAAAATAAGTAAAATCAGTTTCATTTTCAGGGAGGCAAAGTAGAGAAGAGAAAATTGACTACAAGAGGGCGGGGTCTAAAAATTCACTGATGAGAAGTAGTTTGCAGAAGGAGTGCTTAACATTATTTACAAGAGAACAAAAAGAGAAAATAAAATAGCTATGTTTTCTTCTTTTTATAGTTATATTTATTCTTTCTACTGATCACAATGCTATATATTTTTTAATTATTTTTACACATTAAAATAAACTCTTATGTATGGGTACCCTATTCCTCATACATGCAAGAACACACCCTGCCCTCCATCAAATCACCAAGTGGTCTTCACATTGTTCCTCTGCTTCCCCACCATCCACAGGCCCATTCCCTACTGGTAACCTCAGTTCTAAGCATTGGTGTCCAAGCACTGGTTTTGTTTCATCTGTTCCTCTGTTTTGTCTATTCAATTCCATCGATGAGTGAGGTCATCTGGTATCTATCTTTCTTCTTTCGACCTATTTCACTTAGCATGATTCCCTCTAGATCTACCCATGTTGATTCAAATGACAGAATTTCATCTCTTCTAAGGACTGTATAATACTCCATTGTGTAAATGTACTACATCTTCTTATCCATTCATCTGATGCTGGGCACTTAGGTAGTTTCCAGTTCTCAGCTATTGTGAACAGGGCTGCAGTAAACATGGAGGTGCATACATCTCTGAGGATGAGAGTTTTTGTATCTTTTGGGGAGATTCCCAGAAGTGGAAGGACAGGATCATATGGGACTTCCATCTTCAACTTTTTAAGAAATCTCCAAACTGTTTTCCATAGGGATTGCACCAATTTGCACTCCCACCAACAATGTCAAAGTGTTTTCTGTTCTCCACATCCTGGCCAGCATTTGTTGTTTCCAGACTTTTTGAGAATAGCCAGTCTCAGGTGGAAGGTGATATCTCATCGTTGTTTTAATTTGCATTTCTCTGAGAGCCAGAGAGTAGCAACATTTTTCCACATGCCTGTGGCACGGTGCTATATTCATTTTAGTTACTTTCTATAAAAATGGCTATATTTCTAAAGTAAGTTTTCTAAGGTAATTAAATTCCAGTTTATCTAGCAACTTAATACTTGAACATCCTTCGATGAGTTCTTTATTACAATTTTAACTGATTTTCTTAATGATAGCACTGGAATACGATAACCAAGAGGTATTTTCAGAATAACCTGATGTTGAGTAGAATAAAGTGGGGTTTTTTTTTGTTTTTTGGTATCCTGAATCTCTTTATAAAGTCAAAAATTTATTACAGTTATGTTTTCCAAAGCATTATTTTCTAAAGAATTGGAGTATCGATTACTTATCTATGTTGGGGATAAGAATTTCTTATAAATATTAATTAATTAAACTATGTATCGAGGAGCTATTAAACCTAGAAATTACGCTAGGTATTAAGATACAAAGTAAACAAGAAAAACTAAGCTCTGCCCTTAATAACTCTAGGATAAAAAAAATGTCAGAAACTGGTGTTTGAGGTTTGGGGTTTTTAAAAAATTATGGAACTTGTATTACTCACTCTGTGTGAAAATAAAGATGAACAGGTACTCTCCTTTCACCCAAAGCAATTTATTTAACTTACTGTACCTAGCCCCAAAAGAATATTTTCAAAAATATTCTAAATAGTAAGTAACCAAAGATTTTTCTGGAAGGGTCTGAAAGGCCTTCCTCAGCAATAGCTTTAACCATGAAAACATTCTTTCATGGCATAGTGGCTAAAAAAATAAAGTACAGAAAAGATGATGGATAAAGATAATGAAGCCAATAGCTAAATACGACCTCATACAGTTTCAAATAACAGTGAAACCAAACCAAGAAATGCTCATGAAAACTAAAGTACAATTTTTCTTCCTGCCATAGAGTCACGAGGGGAGAACAGTGAGGTGGTTCACAGGCTGGCAAGGTCAAGTGGCTTTTTTCACCACTCTATGACTTTGGACATGCTATGTATCTAAGTCTACTCTCTCATCTCAAATGAAGATTAAGATGTTTTTTGTCTCCTACATTGGTGGGGAGAGTAAATGAGATAATGCTAATAGAGCACTTGTCACTTTGAGGCGTTTCCCGGAAGTGAGAACCACCATGATTCACATCAGAACCCCATTTGTGGTTACAGCACCAGCTGGCACCAGAGTTCCTGGGTTCGAGTCCCAGCACCACCACATCCTTTGCTTTGTCCCTGCTTCCTCCTCTGTAAAACAATTAAAATAACACCTTCCTTACCGGGTTTCTGTGAAGCTTAGATTAGCTTCCGACGCATTTAAAGCATCGAAAGGGTGCCTAGGATTTAGAGTGTTCGATAAATGCCGTAGTCATCACCATCTTCTCACACAGACACGGCACTCCGTTCAGCTGAGGAAGAGCCAGTGACACCAGGAGGACGTGCTCTGTGACTACGACTCACAGAAAGCTATTTTTAAAAGAGGTACAGTGCATTCAGTGTTCATAACCTTGCAGACTCTTCCAGAGCCTAAAAATATCAAATATTTTGACAAATATTAAGTATTTGATGCCAAGAGGTTTCTCCTCCTGCTCAAGTGCATATTTATAACTTTCAGGCTACATATTCCAAGAAACTGAACACATCTAAGGAGAAAAGTTTTCAAATTTAATACTATTTTTTCATCAACCAATGTTTATACAGAAAAACAGAAATACTGATACACTATACTGACACACACACACAAACACACACACACACACACGAGCATGAATCATGCTTACATGGTCAGAAAAACATCTTAATGCAAAACTTTCAGTCCTAATGAAATTCAAAAGAGGAAAACTTCTGAATTTAAATATAACAATGTTAAGAGGAAGTTAGGCAGGCAAATATGAAGACAGGCAGGCAGCAGACAGGAAAGGAGAGGGGGAAGTATTCTACTTACTTTAGTTGTTCTTTTTTTTTTTTTTTAAGTTGTTCCCAAGCCATGAACCTGGGTCCTTGGGCTGTATGTGGACTACTCCCCAGGTACAGGTTTACCACCTGAGACACCAGGGTGCTCTGGAACTTAAAAAGCTGATGTTTGCTCAAAATACAATTTCAATTTCCCATAAATGGCAATAGGTATTAACTTTCAGTTGGAAATATAATTTCTTGAGCTTACGGATAAAACTATCTTTAATTCTATAACCAACTCGCCTTTGATTTTCAGGTTTGTGACTTCTTTTCTTAACAGTTGTGATGATTAATTTATGTGTCAACTTGACTAATTGTGGGAAACCCCGATATTCGGTAAAAGTTTACTTTTGGACATATCCCTGAAGGGGATTCCCGCAGAGAGTAGATGCATTTGAACAGGTCTCCTTAATAAAGCAGATCGCTCTCCTCGGTGTGTATGTACCTCTTAGAGTAAGAGAATTCCTTGACTGCCTGCTGTCTGCCTCTGCCTGTCTGCATGGGACAGCAGTCTTCTTTCTGCCTGTGGACTGAGACTGACACCATCATGTCTCCTGGTTCTCAGACCTTCAGACTAAGATCAAACTGCATCACCAGCTTTCCTGAGTTCCAGCTTGCAGACAGTGGATGGAGACATCTCAAAGTCCACAGTGGTGTGAACAGACTCCTTATATTAGAACAGTAAATCGATGCATCAGTAGGCTGATAAGACTGATGAGGAAGCAGAGAGATACAGATAATAGGTAGACACATGTCTATCTCTACCGTTCCTCCGCCACCCCTCTCTCCCACCCGCTTCCCCTTCCCTCTGCTTCTTTCTCACCATCCATGGCTGCGCTCTGAAGAACCCTGACAATCAAAACTGTTCAGGCCAAGGCCTCATTCAAAGTCCCCTTAGCAAACCCAGTGGCCCTTCCTGGTGCTTCCTCTCCAGAGCCCCTCACCCTCTGATGCTGTATCTCTCCTCCTCCCTCTCTCTCTGCGGAGTTAGTTTCTGGGACACCACATCGTCCTGCTTCTCCTAACACCTCTCTAGAAAATCGTCCTTAGGTTTCTTTCCCAGAAAAGTTCTTGTTAACACTGCGCAGAGCATTTCATTTTATTCACACGGTGCTCCTGTGATTTTACCACAGTTCACCCCTGAAATTACCTCTAGGGTAGTTTTGTTTTAAACAGCTGAGGAAGTGACATTTAGGAGGGTAAACACCTTACCTTACAGAGGTGCTCGGGAATGGTCAGTCTGTTTTTGACTCCATGTCTCTCGGACGTGGGTGAAAAGTCTACCAATTACAGCTTTGCCTCATTTTCTCCTCCCAGTGAGCAGCTCTGTTACGTCGGTCGTAGGAGTCCTCGCAAATATGGAGCCATGGAGTCGTCCCAGGAGGCATCCTCAGGAAGCATCTCCTGTGCTCACCCCATCTTCTTCCTCATCATTCCCTAGGTGCTACCTACTTCTACACGCTAGGCTCGTCCTCCATTCAAAACACTATTTCACTACATTTCCCCAAACTATTTGGAAGTCATCTTCTATTCCTTCCTGCCCTTTTTCTTCCACATTCAATTTTTTCACCAAAGACGCATATTATCCCCAAAGCAACAATTCATCTTTTAAAACAGATTCCTGACTTAACTTTGTTCTAGGATTCAACATCAACTTGCAACCTCTGTCCTGATTCCAATCACCACACAAACACTAACACGTCCGTCCATCGGTTCTAGCCACTCGCGCCAAATGTGTGTGGGACGAGCCGTGACAGGTATTGTCAGGTTTCAAAGTACCACAAAACACGTCTAACGTCTCTTGCGTAACCTACTCTAAATTCATTTATGAATTTAGCTAAAACTGCATTTGGTGGCTTTATGGCTTCTCCTCCAGGTACAGGGACAATAACGATCAAGTACTCTACTAATAAATGTCTCAAAGAAGCACTAATACCACGTTCAAGGCTCTTCCATGCTATGTAGGAAAGGGTTAATTAACTGCATAGGACTGTAGCTCAAATCTACGCATGTCCAAGACAGGCCTGTCTTCAGGACTGAACCTTGTCTGCTTTATGGGAGCTCTGAACCTTTTTGTAATCATCTGCCAAAAGAGTTCTGTCTTGAGCCATGTGGTAATTTGACTGGAAACTTTATTCTGACAGTCTGATTTAGCATGAAACTGTGCTCTGCAAAGCTGGCCTCAGTCACACAGGCACTGCAGGTCGACGTGACTGAATCCAAAAGAAAGCTCTGACACCAAGGTTGGAGGGGGATTTCCTGGCTGGCAACGCTGCACATGTGCGGTCACTGATTGTTAGTGGGAGCGTGTCTCCACCAGAAGAGAACACCCGCACCTGGTTCCTCCTGAACTTGGTCCCAGCGCGCCTTCCCCTTTGCAGATTTTATTCTATACCCACTGGCCGTATTAAACCATCATCATGTTAGCACAGCTTTTTCTGAGCCCTTCTACCGAATCACTGTGTCATACAGTGGTCTTAAAACTGCCCCATCTTCATTGTAGTCCAATTACCTAAGTTCCTGTTAGAATTAAAAGTCTTACCATTTACACCTTGTGCTGTCAGGAAAGAAAACACTGACATTTTTCACTCAATCTTTCTCTTTATTCAATTTTCACTCTTTTTCTCTGCCTTGGGCCCAGGAAAATAATTCTGCCCAAAGATGTTACTATTGAAGCAAAGGACAAGGAAGAATATATTGGACTTGCAGCTTGCTTCAACGTTTTAGATATAGTCTAAGAATTAAATTCATGACGGTTAGGCAAAGGTTTTAAAAGAATTTCATGGGAAAGTAATTCACTGGCATTAAACATCTAATTCCAGTGCATTCAACCAAAGGAACAAATTCACTTATTGGATGTGTCTACATGGAGTGATGCTTTTAGTATGACACCTGAAGCTTTTTCATTTCTTACTTCTATCCAAGCATCCCTCCATCTTTTCGATCTTCAAACACTCACTAAGGATAATATGTACTTTATTTTCTACCTTTCACACTCCAAGTTTTATTTGTACTTTTCTATCCTCATTTTTGTCTTACAGATCATAGTTCTTTGGCATCGAAATCCTGAGTGGTTTTCAAGCATCCTCTTATGAGTCATAATCGAAACTCAGAACAACACAGATTTGGTTTGTGAAACAATGACAGACAAGATGTAACTAACACCAAGATGCAAGCAGTGTCTTCTCAAACTTTCACAATCTCAGCAACAGGCAACCAATCCTTCAGCAACTGAGGCCCAAGTCCCATCCCACCCCCAGTCCAAACCCTCAGCAAAGTTGTTGTCTCCATCCTGAAAACACAGCCAGAAGCCGGGCACTTGCCATCACAACAGCCTACGCCACAGCCTGTCTCGCCTGAATCACTATCACAGTTTCCAAACGAGGCCCCCCACCCCCACCCTTCCCTAAGGATGGTCGTTTAAGGACCACAGAGTCATGCTGTTCACCATAATTCTGATCATGTCACCATTCTGTTTAAAACTCACCACTGGCTTCCCACCCCATTCAGAGCACACACCAAAGTGCTGCAGAGCCTCAAGGCACCGCGTGCTCCAGCCACATGCACTCTCTGCCTTGAGTCCTACAACTCTCCTTCCTCTTTCCAGCAAGTACCCTCGTTGCTACATTTCGACACTCGGGTGTGCTTGTTCTTCCCCAGCTGTGAGTTGTTCCTTCTGCCTAGAAAGTGTCCCTCCTGGACAGCCATGTAGCTTGCTCTTTCGCGCCCTTTAAAAATTGGTTCAAATATCACTTTCTCAGTGAGATCAGCCCAAGCATCTTCTTTAAATGAATCTTTATCAGGCACAACCACCACCACCCCCTAATTCTCCTTTGCATGTTACCTTTCTTCATGACACTTACAACCCTCTACTCTTCTAAAAGGTATACTTACTTATTTTGTGTGCTCGTCCCCCTGTCTAAAAGGTAAACCTCCATGAGGGTACTTTGGTTTTTACCCATCATTTAATAAACACTCAGAGAATGTTTACTGAATAATTTAACTAATGTGTCAATGTGCAAAACTTTAAAAGCTCAAAGATAAATATAGAGACCTATATTATGTAATTACATAGCTATATACCGACAGCCACATTAAAAAAAAATGGTGTGCCCTAGAGGAGTAGCCATTAGGTGCAGTCCACATACATCCCAAAGACCCAGGTTCGTGTCCCAGGCCTGGGGGAAATAACAAAGAAGAACAACTTAATAAAAATAGATTAAAAAAACAACAATGAGTGTGTGAACAACTAAATAAAAATAAAAGGAAGATGCTGCCTTTTCTCTCTTCTTGCCTGCCGAACTTCTCACATTCATTCATGCCTGTACCTTTCCTTTAAAAACTGAACAACGCTCTCCTCTAAGAGCTGCCACCATCTAGTTCTGGCTTACCTTTTCCACGTCGAGCACTCCTGCTTTCCCCACACAAACGCTCTCTTCACACTGATCTGCTCACGCTGTCTGAGCACAACTCATTTCTGCCCTTTATTCCCACCGTTCCTCCCTTTCACAGGGTTCCCTCCACGTGTAACTTCATACCTTTCTCAGAGAACACAAGTTTCTTTATGGAGCCTTCCTGGCAACTCCATCCAGAAGAGGTCTCTCCTCCCCCAAGCCGCTCAGTATCCTTCCAGAATTCAGGGAGGATGCCAACAAGAAGGTGCTAATACCTACCGTCTTCAAAGAAATAAAATATTTACAAAACCACTAAAATCAAAGGCAGGATGTTGGTGTAAGAGTGACAGAGCACTCCTACATTTACCTAAGTAACACTTCTTCCTGGGAGAAGGAAGGATGTCTGGAGGAGGTGATACCTGAACTGAGCCTTACAAGGGGTCAGTAAGAATGTTCATAGCTTTGAGTGTCTACTAATATATGCATTTAGTACTAACTGCACCCACATCTGCCAGGTTATTTGAAGGCACATGTCATCTTCTTTTCTCCCATTGACTCCTTCAGTCCCTCTCTGGATTCAAAGGGATTTGAGGCAGATGTCACCTACTCAGGAATAAGCTGCTGGGAGGCAGAGATATTTTGGGTCTCTTTGCTGTAGTGTCAAGGGCCAATGATGATGGCAATACAGACCTTCAAAAATATTTGTGGAAAGCAGTAAAGGATATAGGAAGAAGTGAAAGAAAAAAAAGAAAAGATGCTGTCATAAAAGGTATTAAGTGAATTCCCACTATTTTTCCAAATTTTCCCTAACCTGGCAAGGGTTCCCTATCTTTCTCTGTTTGCTCCTCTTCCAGGGTCTTTGCTCATCTTGGAGGCCCGGCTTGCAAAGCTTTTTCCCCTCCCCTTTTTGGCATAAAATTCTAAGGCCCAATTCTTTCTCTCCTCGAGTTGTTTGTTCCAGTCCTTGTAACCCCCACAGATCTCTCTCTCCTCCCAAGCCTACTACATGCATATGTCTCTGTTCAGCACTTAATTATTCTTATAAAGTTTCAAACACAATTATCCTACTCCAACCAGACTTCATAGCTCCCTGAGGCTGGAAGCCATGTCATATTTATTTCGCATGCTTCCCCTTTTTGCCTCCATCCAGATGTCCCCTCCAACAAGAAGTACCTGGCAAATACTTGCTGAAAGTCTGAATCCCTTCAGTATGTCTATGACTAGAATGTAACATTCTCTCATCTGACTCCAGGTTCAAAAGTACATTGGAAAAAGTTACATATCAAAGTATTCATTCCCAAGTCACACAGTTTTATCTTTTCTAGAACTTGCAATCACTCAACCAAACTTCAGCGGTGTAAGCACACAAAGAAGGATCTGTTAAGTAACCACCCTAGCTCTGCTAGCTCAACTCAGCTTCTTTCGGCACAGGATTTATCATGTTATGGCAATTTAGCTGTATAAATACTGCCACACATTTCTTCCCCTAAAAAGAGATATTGGAAGTGGTCCAAGTGAACCTAAAACTTGCGAGATGAAATTTAACAAGTAGAAATGAAATTGAACTTTTCAAGTTCCCACAGCAGACACTCACATACCATTTGCTAAATTATATTTTATATAAAATAATTCCATGTGATAGGACAAGACCCCCCCCCCAGAAAGGGAACCTACCTCTAGGCAAGTCACATAAGCCTAAATCTTAGGACTCAACACAGCATGTGGTCAACAGAAGGAATCAGACCTGAATAACGGGGTTACCGTAAAGAAAAATGTGGATCTTAAGATTTTACACTAATGTTTGGGAAAGGATAAACTGCACAATTACATAAAAGTGACAGACGGGTTCCTACACTGCTCATTACTTATGGATTCTTTTTAGGACCAATAAGTTCTAACTTGTGGAAGACGTAAGGTAAAAAAGATAGAGAGATAAAATTAACCTCACACATAAAGGCGCCAACAAAAGACTTTTACCTAAGAGAACTACAGGTTTTTCAGTGCTTCCAAGAATCACTTTCATTTGAGAAAAGTCATTGTGAAAAGCATTTCAAAGTTGCTTTAAAATTATAGTCTGTAAAACTAACCCGAAACACTTCTAATTGTCTAAGACATCCCCCCATCCTCCAAACCTGCTGACCCAATACTGGCTGAGGGTGCATTTTTCAACACATTTTGTCCCATCAAAATAATAGTGCTTTTAAAATAATTCTCTCTGAAGTCTTGCCTCATTTTAATACTGAGAAAATACCAGAACCACAGGAGGCCTGAAACCACAGAATCACTTCTCCTGGAGATTGTATCTTCTAAACAAAAATGAAAAAGTTCATATTCTGTTTCTACAAATACCATTATTATTTGTAACCATAAATACAGCAGCAAAAAGCATGGCAAATGAAAGAAGCTTCAAGACTCTTTCTGACTTGGGCAACTTCTATATTTCGACCACCTGACTGATGAATGCCTTGCTCGTTCATGTGGTCATTCCAGAGCTATTATAAAAAATGGAGCAGAGAGGTGGAAAAGTTATTACCGAAAGTTCAAATGGAACACCATCTAGCCTGGTGCCAAGACCTTTCATTTAAGACTTTTTAAAAAATAAAAATAAATGTGGAAAAAATTAACCTGTTTGGGAGGAAAACAGATTCAAATCACATAGAAGATAGGGTAATGTTTACCTGAATGAAAATCTGAAGGAGTCTTACGTGATCAATCTTTAATCCGTTAGTAAAGATTTTGTTCTAAGAAATGAAAATGCTAAGTGGAAACTGAAGAGATAACTTCTATTTCAAACACTAAAACTGACCATTTCATCTACATTTATATAATAAAATCATTTTTAATTTTGAAAATTTTCAAACCCCGATGAGCAGAAGACATAAATTTAGGAACCCAGAAGACAAATTCGATCATCCCTTCGAGATATCCTCACTTAAATCTTTCTAAACAGAAAATAACTCAAAGACCTCCTTCAGAAGTCCATTCAATAGGTCAAAAACACTCCAAAAAAGTCCCAGTATTTAACATAAATCCCTCTTGATGCTTTGCTGTAACTCGATTTCCTCTTTTTCTTCAGCAAAGATGGAAAACAGCTGTTCAACATTCCCTTTCAGGCTACTTTTTCCTTCCTGCCAGGCCCATTCCCCAGAGAGCAGTGTAAACACTGCAGGTGATTCCAAAATCCAGCTGGCCCACGCATGATTATCCTCAGGGCTGGGAAGCCTGGCCCAAGGCCTACCTCCTGCAATGACATCATGGAAGTGCCAAGCCCCCCAGGAAAGCTCTTTACCTGAATAAGTGGAATTCTAGAAATCCATCACTTACGACCTGTCCTCAGCTGTACTTAACAATAAAACAGGACTGTTTCAAGATCAAAGGTTCACAGTCCAGATAAGCAGTGCTGTGTGATCGTCAAAACTTCTTGGTCTCCAATACTGTTCTGCGTCCTCTTGTCCAGGGTGTGGAGGACACCTGGGCATTAAACCGTCTTAAGCTACTTAGTGATCTGTGTCCCTCAATCCTTGAGTTTCTTGTCACTAACACAACTTTCTGGATGTAAGGCAACACTAGAAATGCAATGACCTTTTCAATATTCCAATCTCAAGGGCTACTCCATGTCAAAGCGTCAAAGTGTAGCCTATTTTTTTTTTAAATGAGTACACTCTCCTAGATTCAAAGCATACTCTGAAGATTACTACATTTTACACAGAAGTTCTATAACCAACCTAATGTTGTCCCCTCCCACTTTAGGAATTGCTAACATTTTCCTGGAATAGTCATTAGATTTCAGCAGTAAAGCCAGTATATTGCCTGCGTACTACATCGGTTAAAATATTACAGACCCACAAGCTTGGTAAACCCATTCCCTTTACAAATTCCTTTTAAGATTATGAAATGCTGATCAAAACTTTGTTGTGGTAGAATATCTGCATGCATAAATGCCTTTTAGTAGCTAAGTTTGTGACATGGGAAAAATGCAAAAGCCTTGATATAATCACACATACAAATTCACAACTCTATGCATGTGTGTTTACAATGACTATTTCAAATGGAAAAACTGAAATGACAGACTTTTTTTTTTAACTGACTGGACCAATTCAATGTTGACTAAAAAAGCAAATATACTAATTTAAACACACATGTGGAATTTTATTATGATTATCCCGCTATTTTTCACATTAAATGAGAAGAGAGGCACTATTAATTCTATAAATAACCCAAAAAATGCTGGGGGCATGCACCATGCACTGGGTTGCAAATGCTCCCTCCCTTGCTCTCCCCACCCCTCTCCCCCCCACTATCTAGAATAAAACAGATGGACACAGTCTACAAGGAATATATCACTTATGTGTAACTGAGGGTTAACTGCATTTTCTGTTAGGCAGCATTTTTAAAAACAGGACTACACTTACCTAATTGTTACAACTACTTCCGAATATAAATGCCCAAACAAGTCATGCTTATTATCAACATGTTTATAGTTTCTACATAAAATTGAAGAGGCGAATTTCTGTTCTTTCCAGAATTGTTTACTAACATTTGATGACAACACTTACCAAGATCACATTAATGGAACATCCCAAGGAAGCTGAAACAAATCAACTGGAGGTTATCTGATGCGCATTACAACTCAGGGTTATTCTGACTTAGGGACTGAACCAACGCCTCCATTCAAGAAATAAACAGATGGCTTCAAAAATCTTTTCTTCTTATTCCAAATTAAAATCACTCCTTTTTCACCTTGGTAAGCGCCAAGAGGCTTCCCTAATGCTCTGCCTCCTGCAGGTTTCTGGGCATCCAAGAGGATCTGGAACCCACCGGCTGGCACTTGCTATGATTGGTAGAAGTGAGCTATAGAGCTGGTGAAGCACCCCAGCACCTCAGAACAGCTCCTGAACGCTGGTGCTGGTGCGGAGCTAGGCCTCGCAGGAAGCTGGAAAGAAGCCCCATGAATATTGGGACTCAAACACAATAATGGTTAAGAAATACTTAATACAGGCTACCATTTCAAAATGTAGCCATTTACTAGTGTCTTTAACCCTTTTCCAAAAATTACTCTTATTTTAAAACCCAAATCTCAGTATTTTATCTTTATCCCTCTCCAATCTTTTGTTCACATCACAGTATTGATTGGGGACCATAAAATTTAGTTCATGCAACACGGTATGATCCAAGGCAAGTAGAAATAAATGTCAAAACAATCTCACAAATAAAGCTTAGAAATGTATAAGCAAACATGCTGATGCTTAACTGCAGAATGCATTTTCCTCTGTGATATCTAGACACGTTTTCAGAGATGAACGCATCTTCATGAGGAAGCACTGGGAAAAAAATAACTGCACCTCACAGATAACCACTCACTCCTCACAAGCCAGTTTGGCAAGATACTGAACTGAACAGACAATGCTTATTGAAAACCTGTATTAGCTAATTTATGGACTAATTGTATCAACGATAAACTGGACACACAGCTGTTAGTCACTGTGATGGTCTGACCTCCTGTGGCAAATCTGGTTGAGTTTTTTAACCCAGTGTTTTCCCACAACCAGGCCTTGAACCTCAGAAGGAGAAACTTTAAACAGCCTCTACTCAGAAGCATTAGGAAGATCCTAACCAGCCTCCCATCACCACCTATGGCAAAGGCCTCACCTGTGTTCTGCTGAAATTTCTTCATTGAAGGTTGGGGTTTTGTTTTTTGTTTGTTTGTTTGTTTGTTTGAGAATTCCCTATTATTTGATGACTGCACTATCAATATTTTAACCGGAATGTAAAAACTGTATCTTGTTAGCCAGTTTTTATTTAATTAACTGAAGTCTGTTGAAACTGATACTGACATCATACACCGAACAATGGAAAATGATGCATCCCATTCACACTTGCAGGTGCTGCTTATTCCTCCTTGCTACAGGAGTCATTCCAGGAGAGTTAGGGCCCTCCCTGTCTTTTCACCTCTATACTTCTTCCTAACAGGCACCACGTTGCCCTTTTTCGTGAATCCACACAGAGCAATCACTCTGTAATGACAGCATCAAATTCAGTATTTTCTCTTCCCTATTTTTCACAAGGCATCTTATCTACATAGTTCATAAATGGCCTTTTACCTGCAGAGTGACTTTAAAAAAGAAGCACCTGGGCACACCCGGGTGCAGTTGAGGTTCCAGGCAGTCTACATACATCCCACATCCCTGGTTCAAGACCCCAGCAGGGGAGAACAAACAATGTGAACGACTAAATAAAAATAAAGTGCTTCTTCCTCCTCTCTGTTCCTGCCTCTGCACTCCTTCATTTCTACCTGCAACTTTCCTTTAAACAAAAAAAAAAAACTGGTGTCTAAAACAAAGAATTAGCACCTGGCAGACAAAGTCTCATATAATCCTGTCCTTCCACGTGCATGACATTTTTGCGATCCTATTTTAGTAGCACCTGCACGAATAGTGTCTAAAATATTGCTCATCGGTATTTCCTTACATAGAGGCTGGTTCTTTGCTTAAACACAA
>RJWH01001107.1:257278-464431 GCA_004363575.1 Solenodon paradoxus
CTGTGTCATTTCTACCCTAAGGAATTCCAGGTAAATGTAAGTAAGGGTTCCCACATGCTTTTAAGCAATGGATTCGGTTTCAGGCCAGCCGGCCTGTACGGAGGCTGCTGCCCTTAAAAAAAAAAAAAAAAAGCGGTGAAAATGAGAAAGTTCTCAAGTCACACACTAAGCTCAGATTCCAGCAGAGACAGCTCTTGAGCCCATGTGGCAGTGCTTACAGAACTTCGCAGCCTGTGAGTCAGGCGCCGCCCCCGCTCCCACCAGGGGCTGCCTGGGGGTGAAGTTTACCCACAATTTCACCGACCGCCTGCGGAGCCCAGCGGCGCTGGAATCCGGCGTCTAGGGGAGGCTGCGACCCATTTCTCCGGCTTCTGCAGCCGCAGAGGCTGCGCCGGTAGAGACACTCACGAACACCCCCAATTAGGTGGGGGGCGCAGGAAAGGGAGGGCGCGAGGCTGTGTCATCCAACCCTGCAGAAAGAAACCAGAGCCCCGCGGGCTGTCCAGGAAATCCCAGCGGGGCCAGCTAGACTCGACGCCCCGAAAGTGATCTCGGGGTTCCGACGGTGCGCCGGGCACTCTCGGAGGCTACGGACGACAAGCTGGCCCCAAGGCTGCCTTCCCCTCCGGGGAAGCCCGGCTCCAGCAGCGCGCCGCGTGCGCCCTCCAAGAGCCCCGCCGGTCGCCGCCCGGGCGCTCAGCCCGCAGCGCTCAGCGCCGGCCGGGGGACGTGGCTCTCCGCCGCCCGCCCGCCCGGGACTCGGGCAGAAAGTCGCGCCGCACCGGGAGCTGAGCGGCGCCCGCCCAGCGTCCCCACCCGCCACGCGCGCGCCCCTCCGCTTACCGCTCCCCGCCGCGGCTTCGTCCTTTCGGGGGTCGCCTCCCCAGCCTCTGATCAGGATCGGGAGCCCCTTCCCGGCCCGCCTCACTCCAGGGCGCCCGGGCCCCTGGCGCCCTCGGAGTGGAGCCTCAGCGCGCCCGCCGCACCATGGGTGCTGGTGGGCGCCGCGCCACGGGATGCGCCGCCGGAGCCTCGGGCGGCGCTACTGCGAGCCCGGCCGGCGCGGGTGGGTGGGGTGTGGTGAGGGGGAAGGAGGCGGGACGCGGCGGGCGCGGAGGCTCCGCGGCGGGGAGGGAGGAGGAAACCGCAACGTCACCAGAGCCCGGGAGGCGAGGATGGGGAGGGGGAGAGCCGGACCCACAGCCCCCGCCAGACCCCGACCTCCGTCCCGCCCCGCGCGCTCCCTCCTCTCCCGCGGCTGGCGGCCTCGGGGGCCCCGGCTGCACGCACCCCTGCCCAGCCAGGCCTCCTGGGCTCTAACTTGCTCTAGTTCTAGTAACCCTGGGACTTTGACATGGTAATTGCCCCCAACTGAAAGATACTTTTGGAGGCCCAAGTCGGGAGAAGCTGATGCTTCGCGGCCGCCCGAAGAGAGGGGAGCGAGGAAGACGTTGAGACCCTCATTACCGGCCTGTGCTCACTTCCCTCGCCGTCGCCAAAGTAGTTACTCCTATTCTCCGGCGTTCGGTTTTACTCCCTCCGAGAAGGGAGGAAACCTCCTGTTAACAGAAGCAATCCTCTCCTTAACTGTATTAACGACTCTAAATCCAAAAGCACGGATCCTGCAAACTGAACAGATTTTAATCATGGAAGGTAAAGGGTCAGGAACAGAGCTTCTGATGTTTGCTGTCTCAAGAGGAAATTGCATTTAGTCCTTACCTCCTAGGCCTGGTTGGCTGGGGGGGATGAGAAAACGAGACCCCTTATCCATCTGAGTTCTTCAGTGAGAGGGGTTTATAACCTTAGTCACAACCCCCTTGGAGAGGTTTTTGCTTCGTTCTCTTAGTCACAAGCACTGCACCGACCCCGGTCCAACCTGGTCCCAGGAGGTGTCAGCTGAGAGCCAGGCCATGGCCTTAGCTCACTTCGCTTCCTTCAGCGTTAGCCTGTAATTAGCTATCAGAGCTAGACAGCGCAGAAGTAGCAGATGTTTGCTCTTCCATTCGAAATGGAGGTATTTCACCTGAGAGCAGTACCATTCCCCCATGTTTGGCTTCAAAGTGCTTGAGTTCTAAAGGGCCACCCTCATCCATTTCCCCTGTTCCCTGTAGGTTCTCAAGACCTACAGAGGAATTTCTGTCAGGCCACACTATAAAGAAAAAGTACAGACGTCTACTTTCAAGCTTCTCTTTTTCAGAAATTACTTTGAAGGGAGATTTCTTACAAATAGGTCCAGAAGAAGTGATTCGGTTAAATTTGTTTAATTTGTGCAGTCAAGTAAACCGCTGATTTGCATAAACTTACAGATGTATTGGAGGTGGAATGTGGAGAAGAGAAGGCCTTCTAGAATTTAAACATAGCTTTAATCAAGTTTAAATCCTTAGTTTGCAATTTACTACTAGAGGCCTTGGAAAACTAACTTTAGAGTTTAGTGTCCTCATCTGTAATGTAGAGATATAATATCTTCAATGAATAGTTCTAGTAAGAATCCAATACAAATAACTAATACTTACATTACTACATGGCAGACATTGTGCTAAAGGGATTTACATGTATTAATTCAATTAATAGGATAAATTGTGAAAAGGCCTAGCTGTAGTATGTAACTCTTAAGTGTTCATTTCCACTTATCTTCTTAAATTTGGAAGAAACCTTCAAAAAAAGCATCTCGTTTGATTTTTTTAACCTGCCAATAAGCAGTCATCTGACTTAGTGATTCTTCAAACTTGATCAGCAGGGAACTTTAATGAAATATTTTTTAATGAGGACTCCACATTAGACCAATGAACAAGAATTTCTAGGCCTAGAGTCTAAGCATCAGCACTTTAAAATCTCTTCCCAGTGGTGATTTGGTAGAGGACATGATATGTTGAAAACGTGTCTAAGAAATGGGGAATCAATACATAGAAAATTATTTTAAATGTAGAATAATTACTACAATAAAAAATAAATTAAAAGAATATCTCTTTCCAGGTCATCCTATTGTGCAACCAAGTTTTAGAGACCTCGTCACAGGAGAAAGTACCCTTCACTCTCTTCATCCCCTGTTTTGCCTTCAACTGACCTGGAAATTTGCCTGAAGATAACACCCAGCCCTTGCAAAGGGTCCTCTCTTCACTAGACCTCAAGATCTGCGATTCTGCCTTACATGTGCATCTAGTCTTGATTCCACAGGGGACCTAGCAACTCCATCAGCTTTTCCTTATCCTTTCTCAAAACTCTTGGAAGTGGTTTGGTTTGCCATCATTCGTCATCATCCCAAGTTTTATCCAAGTAACACAGAGTGAAAAGATGTTTAATGGGCTTTGCTCTACTCGATGCATTTCCTCATCTTGGAAGCTATCATGGCAGCAATAAGACTTATGACTCCTAAATCACAATCTACTAAAACTTTGAAATATTTTTCACAGTTGCTATATAATACACCTTCTGGGCCTACACTTGTTACAGTTTGTGTTTAACACTTAACATGTGACTATATTACGTTTTGCGGTGTTAAACCTTTTCTTTTAGCTTGTTGACTTGTTAGATATCATTGCCATAATTGAATGGTCCTACTGTCCATTTTATATTGTCTGCATATTTGGTCTGTGTGCCTTGTCATTATTCGCATTATCATTCGCAGCATATCCCACTGTCAACAGACCCTGAATTAGTGTACTGTTGTCAAAGAGTCTCATCATTTGAGGACCCACATGTTACTTAGTCATTTTTCTTTTTAATCTGTCCCAGAGCGGCCACTAATGTGCATGCACGCATACCACCTTTGTAGAAATGATAAAAAACTGCATCATCCAAGCTGAGGGATTAGGTAAAGGCAATGTCTTCTTCCCAGATACAGCTCAAAGCAGTAGATGTTCTTTGCGCTCTGCTAGTGGGTAGCAACATTGTCCAAACACTGAAATGATTATTTAGTGACCTTGTTCGTTTCAGAATTTTTCCTCCCTTTTCTAAGGGCTCCGATATTACTTTAATAATGATTTATTAATTTTGTTCAGTATCTATGAAAAGTCCCTTGCCTTGATTTCAGGAATCAAACTGCTTCTTTTCTGAAAGCTGGACCTCCATTTGTCCATCTCCGGTATCTTAGTGTTCATCTCCCTCTGTGCTGATTCTAGATGAACATCTTTATTTATAAAGTCTCCTTACTGAGATGTAGTTTTTCTAGTCAGGAGAAGCTAAGCTTTAAAGATGGTAAGCTTTAGAGAGCTAAGCTTTAGAGAAACTTTCTGAGAAGTTCTTTACTTATCTTAGTTTTCAATAAAGTTCACATAAGTATTTCAGTTTACTGAGGTTTTTTGTTTTTTTTTTCACGATTGAAAATACAAGAAAAAAGGGAATTAGTTCTGACTTGTTATCCATGTATCTCAAGTAGGGGCCTCACTTCTATGTTATTCTGGTCTGAACAAAATTTTTAAAAGCCTATTTCTGTTGTCAGTTTATTCTTAGCTCTTGCCTAACACCCCAATAGTTCAGGGCTGTTACAGGTACATAGTCACATTCAATTAAACTCTAATTTGCCCTTTAGATTTTACTAACCTGACAGCTGTTCCATAGCTACACAGTTGCAGGAGTCCTTTAAATGCTTTTCCTTTTGCTCCCTCAGGGCAAAATGAGTCTGTGAAAAACCTTACCCAACACTTAAAAGGGATTCATTCCTGAGTCACTGAAGAGATACGATCACTTCCGTTTGCTCAAGCCCTTTTGCCCTACGCTTACTTATTCAGTGACAATCTCCCTCAGTTTCCCTTTCCATCTCTGAGCCTTCCATCTTGGCCAGTCACCACAGGGCTTTTCCAGCCTCCTTTAGATCCACCACTTCCCTGACTTTTCCAGTGCTGACTTCACTTTCAACTTCACTTAGACTGTTCTTCATCTCCAGATGACTCGAGCTTCCTGAAATTCCTTTTCATCATGAAAGCAAAAGGAAACATGTATCTGCATTCTTAATCATCACTGACTTGCATTTCCCTCCCTCCCCCAGTCATCATTTGAGGTTTGTCTATATAATTCTTCAGGTACATGTTTCCTGGCCTCACGATCTTCTAAGAGCATTAAGTATGTCCGGCTCTTCCATATGTGATTTTTTTTTTTTTTAAATAAAGAGACTGAATTTCAGGCAGGAATGAAGGTGAGCAGAGACAGGCAGTCGGGAAGAGAGAAAGAAGTATTTATTTATTTTACTTGGTTGTTCATCTTGATTATTCCTGTCAATTTGGGATGTAAACCCAGTATCTTGGGATGTATGTGGACTGTGCCCAACGGCTGCATGACCAGGATGCACCAGTATGTGCCTCATTTTATCTTGCCAGGCACTGATGTCATGTTTCTATACTTGTTTGACTTATGAGAAAACAGACTCAGAAAGTCAAATGAAATTTCCAAGAAACGAGTGACCTAGATCTTATGATTAAGTTTTCTCTCAGTAAATCCAGGCCTTTCCACTAAACTGCTCAGCCTGTTCTTTTCTAAGGTCCCACTTAAGAGTTTGAGTGGCCTCTCTATTCATTCTTGACCAACTTTTGAAATAAGTGGTTTTTATATCACCTCCTGATGTATTTTAAACTACCCACCAATTTATAGCACTATTCTCTGAAATTACAAAAATGAATATTGATATTTGCTACATAAATGAAATTCGATGTTTATTCCTTTCCTCAGGGTTACAGAATGGACTCAGAGGAGTTTCAGATGTAAAAATCAGCATCATTTTTCATGCCCTGCGGACATCACTGAGGAGTTTAGAAAAATGAATGTTTGTTGAGACTTGATTTAAATTTGGGAATTCCGTATAACAAGTGCTTGCATAGTACTTAGTCCTCCAGATTTTTTTTTTTTTTTTTTTTTTACTAAATCTGACTTCTTCCAGAAAAGTGCAATTAAGGAAAAATTGTGTTCAGAAGGTTCTGAGGAGAGGTTCATGGCCCAGGAATCTGATACCAGGTGGTTCTAATGTGCATCCAAGAACTTCAAGCTTTGCTGCCCATAAAACCATTAGAGGAGCTGTAAGAATTCCTGATGCCTTGGTTGGAACCTGTACTTATCAAAGCAAAATCACTGGGGTGTTTAAAGCTCCCATCCCTGTGTACAGAAATTTGGGTAACACTGTCCTATAGGGGTGCTGTTAGACACTTGGACCAAATGAAGCATTAGATTTAAACTCAGTTTATTTACCGCATTTATATTGGCTTAATAGCTATCTAAAATATATTGTGAAGATTGGCTTTCATTTACACCTGTTCACGAATCTCTGTATTTTTAAATATTTGTGCTGGATTTGCCATTTGGGGCAGTAATACTTGACTTCTTATCGTAACAAATGTTTCACTTCTCATTTCTGCTGCTTGAATACTATAAATAATGAAATCCAATAAAATATTTAACAGACTATTCAGACCTTTTATTCCACTGATGAGATGAACTATGTCAAAGAAAATTTTGCCTGTTTTGGATGTATCATGTCTTTGAGATGAGCTAAAGTCAAGAATATAATCCTCAGACATATATTTCTCCATCTTTTTCTAACCCAATTGCAAAAAAGAATACAGACTCTTTCAACTTCTGTTTTAACTTTTACATTTTTCTGTAATAACACCTTTTGGAGATGGCCATCTTTATTCTTCAATTTTTTTTTTTTTAATGCTGAAGTAACAAAATTTAAAACCTCAAATATAATCCAACAACAACAAAAACAAAAATAAACACCCAAATACCTAGTATTCCTTAGAAAGGCTATCATGCCAATCCTTTCATTTTACAGAGGAACTGAGGTTAACATGGATTTCCAGTTCCTGCCACTAATTATGATAAAAGTGGAAGAGAAATCAAGCCACCTGATTCCTAGGCAAATCACTTCTCCATGCTGTAGCACAGGCCAGTAAAATCCAACTAATTTCCTCCTTAGAGGTTATTGAAAGGCCATTTTGTCCTTCTGGGCCGCCATTTTGTCCTTCTGGGCCAGCCTAACAATTATATTTCACATTAACTGCAGTGATAGCTATGTATATAAAGCAAAGAGGCATTCTTTCCATTCAAACATGTAAATGCATAAGGAAAAATAAGCTTTACTCTGGGAAGAAATAAAATGCCCACTCAAAATGCACATGGGATGGTATCTTACATTTAGCACAGCTCAACTTGATGATGTACTTTTATTTATAATTTTCCACTGAGATTTAGTCCAGATAAGACCGTCACTACTTATTTATAAATTCTACCTAACCACAAGCTGGTCCTGAAATGAAATCTTCAATATATTTTTACCCATCCTGAGTCATTAATTTATCTTCATCATACTTGGAAATTTGAAGACTACTAACAGTCTTCAATTTTGATCTTTTTATTGCATTAATTTCTAAGTTTCTGCTATTATACCAGAAGAATACTGCTAGATTGCAGTTTCTTTCCATAGTGGGCAAATGAATGCTGTGATGTGAGATCAAACACATATACACACACGAGAATATATATATAAACACATATGTACATGTATCTATGATTAGTCATTAGCATGTTACAACCAGTAGCAACTTAAGTAGACATAGAATACAGAACACAACAATCTTGGATTTTGCTAGACTGTGAAAGTTACTTAAAGTGAATCTACCTGAATGAAATACATTTTAATGTTTTTGGGGAAACAAATGGGTTAATATTAGAAAGTGAGAATGCAAGATTCTAGAGTATCTTTCACATTAGTAGTGTGACCCCAGAGGACATGGTTTCTTTTTCATTGGAATTTTTGGCAGACATGATACTAATCACTTACAGTCTGAGTCTCGGTGTCCTGAGCTACAAGTTAAATAAGCTGGCCTTGATCAGTGGTTCTCAATCCTGGTTATACATTGGAATCACCAAGGCATTGTTAAAAGAAAAGCAAAAACCAAATATAATGATGCCTTGAACTACCCCCAGCCAAAGTGAATCAGAATTTTTGAGGGATGTGGTCTAGGCAACTAGAATTCCAAATATGGTCCCTGGACCACCAACATCAAATTACCGGTACATTAGTCAGCATGGCCTGTCATAATAAAATACTGTCAACTAAGTAGTTTAAAGAATAGAAACTTATTTTTCACAGTTTTAGAGACTGAAAAACCCAAGATCAGGATTTCTCATGAGTGTTCTTTTCCTGTCTTCTCATCTTTCTTCCTCTTCTTATAAGGTCACCAGTCCTATCCAATTATGACCCCACCCTATGACTTCATGTAAGCTTCATTACTTCCTAAAAACCTTGCATCCAAATACAGTCACATTAAGGGGCTAGGGTTTGACATATAAATGTGGGTGGAGGGACACTATTCAGTCCATAGCACTTGGAATTCTGAAATATTTCACATCCAAAGATTATTGAATTAGATACTCTGAGAGTAAGGACCAGACATTCATAGTTTAACAATCACTTCATGAATGATTATGCTCACTTTTTGAAGCCTCTCTTCTTATACTAGGCCTCACTTTTGAATCACCCAAGGAATTTTAAATCTTTGATGCCTGGGGCCAAACCCAGGAGACTTTTATTTAATTGTTACAGAATGCTCACTCTTGAACACATTTTAGAGCTCTGTAGGTGTATACAATCTGAGATAGGAGAAAAGAAAAGGAAAAAAAAAAACTAAAAGTTGCGACCTTCCAGTCAAGCATGAAAAAGACGGATCATTTCGCGCCCCACACCAGATGCTGCTCAAGTCCCACCCCTCTGCACTCTCCTAACATTCCAGCATATCCTGATAAGATTCTACTCCTTAGTCCTAAAATCCACAAACTCGACAGGTTGTCTAGTCAAGAATTCACCCCCATGCCTCCTCCGCATTCCCTAACATTCCAACCCAGTGGACTCCCTACCCCTAAAATCAGTAGCTGGGCATGGCCAGATGGCCTTATCAGAATTCCACCTCCAGCCTCTTACCGTGCTAGTTGGAGATGGAGTCCTTGACTCCCTACCCCTAAATCAACGGCTCAGGCAGAAAGGCCTTGTCAGGATTATATCTCTAACCCCCTCTATGCTAAAACCAGAGTCTCTGGGCTTAAAAGCCTCTTTCTCACAGCTTCCCTCGGATTGCTCCTTTTCTGTCTCTTCTCAGAAAGGAGCTTTCCCGGCCTGCACATGGGACAATAAAATCTTGCTTAAGAGCCCAAGCGCACCTTGTCTCTGCCTCTTATTGCCGCCCGCCCGGCTTACACAATCTAAGAAGCACTGAGTAGAGGATCTCAAAAGGTCTTTTTGATGTATGTGGGAGAGACAACATGACGGCACTGTCTGGCAAGTTTATAAGAAGCAGACCAGAGCGATACCAGCCCTCTGTGGGTAGGAAAGCTACAGGAGAAAGAGAGGAAATACAGGCTAAGGGATCCCTTAAACAGCCTGGGTTATGAAATTCTTCTCTTAGTAGGTGTAACTAAGATCATGGTTATGAGTTGCTGTCAGTCCCTTCCCAGTGTGCCTGGCATTCAGGAGGGAGTTGTTAAGGGGCATGGCTAAAAACCCATTTACTAAGAAAGTATCTTCTGTAAACCCATCCCCACTCTGCCTAGGACTACAGGTGATCTCGACCTAACTGGGTGGTACTGGCTTATTTTAGCATGCCTTAGGCTTTGCCAGTTCCTATCCCGCTTAAACATCTTTAATCCTGCTTTATACTTTACAAGGTGGCCTCCTTTTTCCTAGGCTGTCCGTCATCATTTTCAGTTCCGAAATGGTGTGAATT
Organism: Solenodon paradoxus; assembly: GCA_004363575.1. Lineage (NCBI taxonomy): Eukaryota > Metazoa > Chordata > Mammalia > Eulipotyphla > Solenodontidae > Solenodon > Solenodon paradoxus. The sequence continues at coordinate 266,986 of RJWH01001107.1, forward strand.
TTAATATAATGCTAGATAAGTGTATTTATCTAGATAACATACAGCAGAAGGATAAATCTATTTCAGACACACATACATTCGTTAGTTCCTTTTCATTCATCATTTGATAATACAGTATATTAAACCACATTTTTATTTTAACAACTGCTGTTTTGATGGTACATTTGCTAGTTGTAAGACCCTTTATTCTTAATAAAAATCAAAGATTTATTTGATGGTCAGTATCTTTTTATTGTGCAAGTGAGGGTTTGAAAATTAGCCAGACATTTTTCAGATATTTTTAAAGAAAGCTACAAATTTAGAATCCAGGTGTAATTCTAAAAAAGAAATTGAAGGGGCTAAAAGAGAGCACCCCAAGTCTCTCAGAATTAGTGTCTGCGAAAGCTTCTATCTGACATGAAGAGCCAAGGACAATGGAGGACAGCCCCAGGTGCAAAAAGTTCTAATTCTTCTAAATATTAAGCCCTTCCCTTAATCAAAAAAGCCATCTGCCACTCCCTGGGCCTCCACCCTTCTCCTAATACATTGCGGTCTTTTGTTTCTATTCTTTAAAAGAATGTAGAACGAGAAGCTATTTATCTTTACTTTGAGAATAAGGATGAGTCAGTAATTCCTTCTTGCTATGTGGTCCCCACACCCCAGATCCCCTTTCCAGGCCTCCCTCAGGATATAAATGCTGGTCTGCCCCAGTTACTTCAGAATTTACTGCCATGCACAATCTCCACAGGTATTTTATTAAAAGTGGGCTTTTCTTCACTGAACAGTGGGGAAGAACATTTAGTGATTTGGCAGAGAGCATGGTGTGTTGAAGCATAACTAAGAAATGGGGAACCTATACATAGAAAATTATTTTAATGTGTTGAAAAATTACTACAATAAAAATAAATTTAAAAAGTGGGTTTTTCTCTTACTCATCTCACCTAATGTTATTTTGTTCAGCCTGTGAAGAATCTCAGAGAGGTGGTGAAACTTTTCCTATGATCCCCTCAAAACATAATAAGATTATTTGGTAAATCGCAAAAGAGAGGTCATTTAACTGTTTAAAAGAGGAACTATTTCTTAGTAGTAACACATATTTAGAGTTAAGTTTTAAAATCTTTTTTGATAATAAAGTAGAAATAGCTGTAGTGTAAAATTTGTGAATGCCATTTCTCCTAAATTTTATAATAGTAGTTGTAGAAAAATGACAATTTTAAAATATATCAAATCATCAAAGCTCTGATCAGTGAAGTTAATGGTAATAATGGTCAGTACCTATGTTAGCACAGTGAAAGTAGTAAACTCTGTAAGGTTTTTCTGGGCTCTGCGAAGAGAAAATTTCAATCAGACAGAAAGCAGAATAGTCAGGGCTTTATTGGACTTTGCGCTCCCGGGCGAAACTCCCAAGTCCGCAAAACGGGCCTGGGGAAGTCACGCTCAGAACAAAGGGGGACCGGCTCTTTAAGGAGAGGAATTTCGCGGGCTTCCCATATCACGATTGGGGATTGGCCCCGTGAATCCAGGTGTGGGGGTCGCATCCCTTATTCTGACGTCATCCACCTTTTTCCCTCGGGCTTGGCCACCATGCCCGCTGTCCCTGCCCGCTGTCCCGTCTTTCTGAGCCAGCCTAACAAACTCAACTTGAGTTTTCTTGATATTTGACTTTTGTTTTTCTCTTGATATTTGTTTTTCTCCCAGTCTTATCCAACTACTTAAAATATTCAAACTCATTAGAGAGTAACAAGTAACCAATAAACCAAAGCTAACAATCATAGTAGTCCCAGAGTTTGATAATACGGTTATTAACAATGATCTTTGAACCTTTAGCTTAATTCAAACCCCATTCTGATGAGGTTAAGGTGGCATCATTTTCAAACATGTGACATAGTAAATATCCACACTAAGGGTACTAAAGTGACTGAGGGAGTTAGCATCAATCAGTCATACGCACTGTGTGTTCTATTGAAAGGGATAATGGTATCACCTTTGTACAAGTCTTTCAAAAACTAGCTTTCAAATATTTCCCCCCACCTTTCAATAAATTCCATTACCAGGGATGTTACAAATGAACTATTAGAGTTTATGTGACTTTCTATACACAGATACAGGGCAAGATTCCTTCTCTAAGTTTACAAGTAGAACATAATTTGATGGTGAATTGTATGAAAACAATGCTGCCACATGAATTTTTCTTTTATTGTATTTTACTAAGAAAGGCCATTGAACCTAACACTTGTTGCCTCACAAGTCAGCAGATATCATTTCATGAGAAAATTGAGCTGCCACACCCTTAGAACCACAGATGAGCTGAGATTAACAAATGCTCGAAAGAAAAGGAAGTAGTACAGAATTCTGATTTATAATAATATTTCAAAACTTCCAGCTGTTTCCATTTAATCACAGCACCTGTCGTATATGTCTGTATTACGATTTCTGAATGTAAAAATATAGCACTTACTTTTGTGTGTTTCTGATCTGACAGATGTCATTCTCTGAAATCTAAACCTTGCCAAAGAAGCTTCTGACCTTCACTAATATTTTTAAAAAGCTAAATATAGGAAACAAGATACATGATTATTGTAGCTGAGCTTAAAATGTAAATAGGAAAAACATATTTAAATTTTATCATGATGTTTGGCAATTGCTGAAATCCCTAACATTGAATACAATGTTATTATCAGGTTACATCTTATTATTAAGAAGCTGAGCAAAATATAATGTTCACTTTGGTGAAGAAATTGCTAAAATGTCATCCTAAGCATAATTAATTTTTTTTTTCAAAGAAGCATTGTCAGCAAGAACTATATGTATTTTCTTCGTTCAGATATATATAAGAAAGTCTTATCTGTCTGCTTTGCCAGGAGCTGAGTACAGAATGTGTCCATGCTTTCTTTACCCTGATGAGCAAAAGAATTCTAATGATGGACAAATCAGAATCTATAAATTGTATTTGATCTCTATCACTATAAGTAATTTTTGCTGCTTTGATATTGAAATGAAAAACAATGACTCAAGTATTCCAGACTGATGATTTTAAAAGCATCAGATTCTACATCCAGAGCAGGTAACTCTAGTGTCAGAATTGAGTAAGGAATCTACAGTTTTCAGAATACTGTCTCCTTTAGAAGTTATGTTCTTCTTTATATAACTTTTTTATAAAGTTTTTACTTTAAGTTTTTGTTATTCATTTGGAATCTTTACTGCTGAGGAGTATAAAAAGTCTCATTGGCTATTTAATTCCATTGACATGTTTGAGGTATGGTACATCAAAGACAGAGCTGGGGCAGGTGCCTGAATGCACATAATGCACCACTGACTGTCGGTGCCCACCAAGGCAAAGCCTTGAAGGAGCTGACATTCACTAGCCTCTGCTAGTTGATAGCATCAGTGAGGAAAAACTCTGGTCTGGCCAGAAAGTTGGATCTATCCAAAGTGCGCTGAGAACTTATCTAGATGCCCTGAAAACTTAATATTACCACCTTTTAAATGCCTCTACACCAACTTTAAAAGACAAAAAAATCCAAAAACACAGGTAGGGGGGTGGGGGGAAGTGGGGGCGCTATGGAGGAAACCGTGAAGGAAGTCATTGCATATGCAAACTTTTAGGAAGTATTTTCTATTTAGTCTACCAAGAAATCATAAGTATTGTTATGAAATTTAACCAACTATAACTGACTGTTCTTTTAGAGTATGTTCTATTCAAATCTTTTTTTAAAACAAAAATCAATATGAATAGATAATAGACAATAGATGATAGGTAGATTGATGCTAAGGATGTGGAAAGTTTCAGAAATCAATGTTAATATTTGTATTTTAGTTTATTTCATGAAAAAAGAAAGATTTTGATTAAATGGATTTCAAGACCCACTTAAGGACTACAACTTGCAACTTAAAAACATTGCCCTGGGGTTATCATGCACATATTCAGAGATATTGTTCATGTTTACTTTCAAACTTTAGGAATTTAGATCTCTAACATCAAACTTAAATAGTGTCTTCTACACTTTTTCTAATTTACATAATTCTGACTTGTAAACACACAAGATGTCTTGATGCTCTATTTAAATAAGAAGTAGAAACAACTTTGCTTAGAAACAAACTTCTTGTGAGGTCAGCTGAGACTAGCAGAAGAAGGAAACAACAGTAAGCAGATAAGGTTTAAAGAGTATAGACTACCTTTAAGATTTTTCCAAGAGCCACATGTATCTTCTAACAGGAAGATTACGTGCTTAAAAGGCATACAGAGAAATTCTGGAATTGGTAGAGTCATATGGCACCAGGGGTTCCACTTAGTCTAAATGCCAATATCTTGTCAATGAGATGGTCCACCTGGTTGATGAGGAGTCTTTCGTTCCCATCAAGATTTCCAAGGACTACCCTTCCTGGACCATGCCTGCTCTATTCCCTCAAGACTTCATTGCAGATTTTCAGTAACGAAAGAAAGAATAGCTCTTCCCCATAACAGCACTAGAGACTTTTAAAAACTTCCCATCTCCTTCACTTATAAATAATAGCATGGCAGTATATATACCAACATAGCTGTTAATCAGTGTTAATACTATGATCTCTAAATATGTCACCTATTTATTATTATTATTTCCTTTTGCAGAGTGAATATCTCTATGAGAAAGAATCAGCAGCAGTTAAAAAAAAAAAAAAAACTATAAATGGTGAGGGAAAGAGGACCGTAATCAGAATTTTTTGCTGTATTGTGTACAGGGCTTTGGCATCAGGCAAAAATGAATAGCCCGTCACACCAGCACTGAGGATTCAACTAAACACTAAACGATTGAACTTGGAAAGCATTTTGTGACCTAGTCTGAAGAAATTCTAAAACCAGTTTCAATCATGTATTCTTATTTGCCTGAGGTATTTCATCAGTGACTTGGGTTAATGGCTCTCTATAAATTTTATACTTGGCACCTCAGCTTAATCCTACAGGAATCCAGAAGGGTATATATCAAAAAGCAAAGACATAAGCCAGGCATTCTCTGCACTTTCACTGACTTTGACACACACACATCAATGGATTTTCGTACATTTTGGGACATGTACATACATGGACCTCAACAAGCTTGGACTCATCCAGCAAAGTAGGTCCCTGGAATGCACCATTCAGAGCAGCAAATATTCCTGTGGGGAAGGAGAGGATTCTATCAGTATTTTGGATACTACCAAGAAAACCATTTTCTTAAAATTATCATATAGCTTATTAAACACTGTAAGAGAAGGAAAATTATTTTTCAGCTTAAAAAAAGTCATATATAAGCCAGACACTGAAGATGGCAAGTGAAAATAGCTTGTCTTTATGTCTAAAAGGCAGAAATCAGGGAGTGGCTCACCACTTATCAGCACTTGATCCTTCTGAAGAGTGTAGTACTGTAGACGGGCAGAGAGGAACTTTGTTTTGTTCTGAAAAAAATCAGAATATAGCTAACATGGTGGAGGACACAATTAATACATTTCAGAGGTAACACTTCTTAATTAGCAAGAAAAAAAATCTTTGTTGAGCCACGCTTTGGAAAGAAACCAAGACATCACTAAAACCACAGCTCCCTGTGAAGTCAAACCTAGTAATTAATGTGAGATGGTGAAAAGGGAGATACTAACTTAAGGTCCAAATACAGCTCTTTAGTCAAAAATTTTAGAAGCAAAAGACTGCATCAGGGCTGCATGTAGTCAGACTTTCTATGCCCCTGAATTGTAGGAAAATCAAAATACTCAGGGTGGCTACCATAGTCAAACATAGTAACGTGGAAGGGAGAAATGAGTGCTGTATGAGATACGCTGACTTTGTCACCAATGTGCTAACCTGATTAAGTCTCTTTCCACACTTGGGCGCCAGTTTATCCATTTATGAAACGAGAGGGTCATATCCACAAGATTTGTTTAACTTTAGAATTTCATAACTCAAAATTCCTGAGCTGCAGGGCAGGTGCCTTCTAGATCAGGGTTTTCCAGTAGAAGCATAATGCAAGCTATATATATAATTTCAAATGTGTAGTAGTTGTATTACAATATGTAAAGAGAAATGGGTAAAATATGGTTTTGTGATATTTTATTTAACCTCTATGTCAAAAATATTGTCATTTCCACAGGGCTTTGAAGTCTCAAATAATCACACACACTTCAGTTGCTCAAGAGTCATATGTTGCTAGTGGCTGCCATCTACCGTATTGAACAGAACAGCAGTATTAGTGTAACGTTCACATGATGAGAGGAAGAGATGTGTTTCTTTTTGATGCTTTGAGCCATGGTTCCAAAGTCTGACTATATTACAAAATTATTGGAGGAACCTAAAAAAATGTCTCTAAGCTCATTCACTTCCTTGGACATTGATCATATCTTAGAAAATCTTACGAGGCAAATCAGATATGTTGCCAGTTCATATAGGTCTGCAGGGTAGTGTTTGAAAACCAATTCACTGTTCTAACTGAATCTTCCTCTTGTTCAGAGGTGAATGGGGTAAGGGAAAAAGGGATGTCTGGTTAGCATCCACTCCTAAGATTCTCTATATAATTATCAAGAGAACTCTCTTCTGCCCTACGAACTGGAAGATTTCATTATCAATCCTGACAACAGAATCTTTTCAGTTATTGAAGACAATTTAACTTTTTCAAGCTAAAATGTATTAAAAAACAATGAGTTGACTGTAAAACAAAAGGGATCGAATTCTGTTTTGCCAGAATGTGCCCAGCTGGTGACTTAATGGAGACGCAGTGCAGCTGCAGATAGGTTTTTAAGCATGTTTAATATTTGAGCATAGACTGGCTGCCCTCAATCTAGGACAGATTCTCACATTCAGATGCTCCATCTGAGTGGTAACAGATTAATAGAGAGAATTTATCAAAGTGAAGATTCCCTAACACATTTTATTAACATTGGTTAAGTTGAAATTAGGCTGAATTAAGCCTTAGCCAACATTATCACAAAGGGAAAGGATATGGGTCTTAAATATAGATGAGGGGATCTGTGGCCAAACTGAAGCAGAAGGCTTTAAGGTATCAAAGCAATCATGGAACCAAAATGACAACAAAGGTGAACTCAGCCTCCATCCCCTTCCTTACCTCCAGCCCCCAACCCCAAATATCTGGAGTCTACTTCAGCAACTTTAGCAAAATAGTGGAACAAAAATAACAGAATAACCATACAAGACAGTTTCATTTTGCCTGCAATGTCCCATCCTCCAAACAGGTATTACTCATTACCAAGAGGGAACTTCCCAGCTAGAAAGAGTTCCCCTCACCTGGAGAAGAGCACAGTGAGTGACCAGCTAACCCAGCCTTTTAGCATATTATACAGAGAGCCTACTTCTCTTTGACCCCATCCAGATCAGCAAAGTTGAATCATATAGAGATGACTAGACACAAGGAAGAAAAGCAGGGGCTTCCAATAACAACCAGCCAGCAGAAGCAATTAGAGTTCACAGGGACTTGATCTGCTGACAAACGCAGTGGGTTTAGCCACTGAAGACACTAATGACCAACACAGTCATGGACTCCCTTAGATTCCAGCAGCTTTCACCCTGTAAATATTTGCACTTGCTGATGCCAACCATCTGAGTCCTTCCCAACTCCCTCCTCTGGTTTCAACATCCTCAGAGCCTGAAAATTGCACCAACAACCAGCCCAGTTTTCTGCAGTGACAATCGTGTAAATGCCAGCATAAAATACTGCTGCTGCTCCCACATTGTGTGTACGCTTGGTGATAGCCCCTCTAAGCTATTCATTCACTCATACTCAATACCTGTCATCAGCCTGATACCTGTCACCAGCCCCCAATGCAGTGCACATGTCCAGGGAGAGATTGTAACCAAAAGACAGATTCTGCTAACCAGGGCCTCTGCACCTACATATGAACCCAGATCAGGTCCTTTCTCTATCACTGGCCTGCACAACTGTACTCACTACAAGTAGCCCCTTCAGCTATGCGTCTGCATGCCCCTGACCCATTCCCCATTGCTGATCTCCCCTGTATGTACACACCAGAGGGGAAGCTGTGCAGTCAGAGAACATGCCAACAGCCAAGGCCTCTACATCAGCTAGTGGTTCTGTCACTGACTCTAGTCAATACTGCCTGCCCTGGCCCTCTCCATTATATGCCTGTCATCAATCAGCCCTTGCCAATATACAGACATCTGCAATGGACCAAGTGTTTGATGTTACACCATTAGCTTTTGTCACCACTGTTACCTTCCCTGACACCTTAGCCCCTGGACATGAGGATTCTCCAATGCTTGCTAATTAGTTGGTGCCAAGCACAATACAGTTGTTGATACTGCGGACCCCAGCGACTTAAGATATAGAGTCAGTGCCTTCCAGACACTGTGCTGCCACACGTCGTTGTATTTGATGGCCTACACTACTAATTCCGAGGTCACAGCATGCTCCTGCATAAGTTTACTCAAAGGTGAAAATCATCCCTTAACAAAAGCAACCCATGAATCTAGATGAAGTGATTTCAAATATATACACACAATGCTACAGGGATCACGAAAAATCAAGGAAACCTGACTCCATATAGGGAATACAGCAAACTTCCAGGAATGGGCCCCAAGGAAAGGAAGGTCCAGGGATTACCTTGAAGAGATCAAAATAATTGTCATAAAGAGGCTTAGAGAGTTACAATAGAATGCAGATAAATAATATGATGACATCAGGGGAAAATTTAAAAAAAAAATGAAAAGTTCACATAGAAATAGATACCACACACACACAAAAATAAAAACAGAATTTTTGGAACTGATAACTGCAGTGGCCAAATTGAGCTTCAAAGATAGAATTGACCAAGCAGAAGAAAGAATCAGTGATCTAAAAGGCAGCTCCATTCAAATGATCAAATTAAAGGAGAAATATGATAAAGAAAAAAGAAATAAAGAAAGTCTATAGGATTTATAAGAAACAAGGCTCATATAATTGGAGTCCCAGAAGGAAAAGGAAGTGAAAAAAGGATAGAAAACTTATTTAAAGAGGCAAGGGTTGAGAACTTTTCATACTGGGGAAAGATTTGGACACCCAAGTTCATGAAGCTAATCAATCACCCCCTAAAGTTCTATCCAAAATGATCTTATCTAAGACACATTGTAATAAAACTGTTAAGGATAAGGAGAGAATTTTAAAAGCAGCAAGTGAAAAAAATTCACTCATACTAGGGAACTTCAATAAGAATATATATGTAGATTTCTCAGCAGGGAACTTGCTGGAACAGGGAGAAAAAGGGATGATATAATCAAAGTGCTGGATGTAAAAATAAGTCAGTCAAGATTTTTTACCCAGCCAGGTTGTCCTTCAGCAATGAAGGTGAGATAAAGACCTTTCCTAACAAACAAAAGCTGAGGGAGTTCATTAAGACTAGACCTACCTCGCAATAACTGCTAAATGGAGTAGGTTACACAGTGTAGAAAGAGGTAATAGTAACAATAAAAACAAAAAGCTGTATTAGATTCACGAAAGACAGAGAAGAGAATCAAAGCAAACTATAATATAAAATCATCAATCCACAAAGAAAGTCAGCAAGAGAAGAAGACAGGAACAAAGGAACTAGAAAGCATTAATAAGATGGCATTAGCCTTTACCTATAAATAATTATTCTAAATGTATATAGATTGAATTCTCCATTCAAAAGACATTAAATGCTGCCTACAGAAGACTCATTTCAGCTTTAAGAATACACGTAGACAAAAAGTATGGAAAAATATTCTAAGCCAGTGGAAATCAAAAAACAGCAGACGCATGTCCTGGTGGAGCAGTGGTCAGGGCAACACTTCCAATGGAGCAAGTCATATACCCCTGGGTTCGAGTCCCAGGTCAGGTGGGGAAGCAACTAGTGTGAGCAAGTCAATACAAATGCAAATAAAGATAACTCCTCCTCCTCTTCTCCCTTCCTGCCTGCCTACTGGCCTTCATTTCTGCCTGTGCTTTTCCTTAAAAAAAAAAAAAAAAAAAAGGCAAGGATATCTATACTTATACCAAACAAGATAGACTTTAATCCAGAAATGGTGACAAAAAGGACCTTACATAATAACCAAAAATGTCATTAAATAATGACAAAGGACTCAACTCATCAAGAAACTATAATCTAAATTTATATGTACCCAACATCAGAACATCTATAAATACATTAAGCAAATACTAACAGTCAAATGGGAAAATAGACAACAATACAAAAATAGTAGAGAATGTCAAAATTGTACCTTCAACAATAGATAGATCATCCAGGCAGAAAATCAACAAGGAAACACTGGACTTGAATTGTACTTTAGATCAAATTGACCTAACAGACGTATATTGAACATCCCACCAAACAGCACCAGAATACACATCTTCTCAAGTGCACACAGAACATTCTCCAGGATAGGCCATACAATAAGTCAAAAACATGTCTTACCAAATTTAAGAAGATTTAATTCATAGCAAGCATGTTTTCCAACCACAATGTTATGAAACCAGAAATCCATATACAAGAAGAAAGATGGAAAATTCACAAATACATGGAACTTAAAAACACTCCTGAGTAACCAACAGATCAAAAAAGAAATTCAAATATATTGAAACAAATGAAAATGGAAGCAATATTTCAAAATCTATGGGATTCTGCAAAAGCTGTTCTAACCTGCATTAATAAAAAAGCAAGATCTCAAACGAGCTAACTTTACACCTGAGAGAATGAGACTGAATTCAAAGTTAGCAGAAAGAAATAAGGAGCAGAACAAAAATAAAGCAGAAACCCCCAAAAAGGAAAATTAATGAAACTCACAGCAGGGTTTTTATTTTGTTTTGTTTTAAAGATAAAATTGACTAACTAGACTACTAAGAACTAGATTAGTAAACTAGTCTAGGAAACTAGATAAGCTAAAAAAATAAAAGAACAAAGATTCAAATGAGCAAACAAATGAAAAAGAAGACATTACCACTGATACCACAGAAACACAAAGCATCGTAAGAGACTGAACAATTAGACACCAACAATTTGGATACATAAAGGACAGAATCATGAAGAAATAGAAAATATGAATAAACTAAAAATGAGTAAGGAGTTTGATCAGTAATCAAGAAACTCCCAATAAAGAAAATTCCAGAACCAGATGGTGACTGGTCAAGGCTACCAAATATTAAAGAAGAATTGACACCAGAAAAATATCACCCTTCCCTGAGGTGGAAAGAGTGAATTTCTTGAGCTTCCTCCCATTTTGACTTCTAATCTCAAGTTCTTATAAAGCATATGTATGGCAATTTCATAAACTTTCTGTTTCTCTTATTCTTCAAAACCTCCATCCTCTCACCTTTAAAATAAGTCACCCTTTTTGAGCTAGTATATAAGGGGACAATTCTATTTCTTACAACCAGTACGACTTGAAAACAATGGTTAAACTTTACAACAGTTATAAGGTTATGCTTTCAAGACCTAAGCAGCATATAGCACATATCGGAATTTCAATAAATAACACAACCATTTTCCAACCGCCTTAAAAATGTATTTAAATATTAAATTTATGTGGACTGGGCTAACATTTATGTAATGAATCCCCAAATTTTGCCTCATATGTTAAGGATACATATGACAAAGGAGATTCTGTTTCTATGTAACCGCTAAATATTATCCTTATTGTCTTTAAGAGATGGACTATGTTTCAGGAAATATCACAACTAAATATTGCTGCAGACAATAGATGTGCATTTTGGCAGCTGTCAGAAGTCCAGATTCTAGAAAATGATGTTGCATTGCTTTTTAAAAGCAGATACCCATATGATTCATGTCTGAATACTGTTTCCATCCACTCAAACTTTTTCAAGGATTTCAGTATGTGATATATGAAAATGTTCTGATTCTAAATTTCTTTTTAACTTAAAATGATGATCAAATTATTTGCATTAGCTGCTAAAGCTCACAAAAAGTAATAGGAGCTAAAGATAAGCTCTCAATCAAAGAGGAAAACCATAATACCAGCCTGTTATAGTAATTAGGTTAGATAAAATTAAGAATGTATTACACTTAGAAAATGGAGTGACTTATGCCCTGTTAAATGCTATAAGTAACTGAGTGAAATGAAACTAAACTGAGTGTAAACATAAACGTGCCACTAGGCGACACCCCTGTGTGCACCTGTACCCTTAGATAGCACAGCCCCAGGCAGCCCCTGAAGCCCGCTGATAAGACGCACTGAAGACACCAGAAGACGCCCATCTGAGAGTATAAGAAGAGGGGACTGAGAGAGCCATTAGAGCCATCGTTCTGCTCCACAGACGGTCGCTCTGCACTCCCCTTATCACACCTGCCTGAAGCTCTGCCTTGGACCGCGAGTCCAGATCGTGAGCCGCAGAATCGGGCCCTGAATGAGAAGCCTAGATGCAGCTGCATGTCCTTCGTTCCAGTGTGTGTGTCTGTCGGAGCGGATCCCCGGGGGGCCCGCTGAGGTCTGGAAACCACCAGGAATCTGGTAATAAACCGCGTGAGATTCATGCATTCTATGTTCTGTCTCCTGTGTAATTCATGCTCGGCCAAAATAGATACCAAGTACCTTGGGTTGTACAGTATAAGTCTAGTTCGATAGAATTAGCAGAGGCACCCTTGGTCACCTGTGCTTACGTCCCTGAAGGAGTTAATGGGACACAGCCCCATACCTATCTGAATGCCTTCATGTCGCACAGGCAAGCTGTGTCTGGAGACAGTGATGTCTGTCTCCAGCAACAGCCGTAACCTCGGGCAAATTACTTAGCCGCCCTGAACCTCATTACTGGGGATGTTAATACCCATTTTAGGAGATTATAAGAATGAAACATAAAAATGTAAAGGTTTGCACATAATACCAGACAGAGTGAGTGTACCAAGGTGTAGCGAATATTGTTATTGAAACAGTCTATTTAGAGACCTTCTTGATAAATATTAAGGTTTTCTGGAAATTAAAAAGGCCCTCATGAAGAATGAGATTTATTCCCAGTAACAATTTATGACATCAGCAGATTTATTTGGAATAATTCAAAGGAAAATATCCCTAAATTTTCCACCCAATATTACCTAACACTCAACACATGCAAACTTCTGCCCCACCACTCTTAACAGTCTTTTCATTTCTCCGGAGGAAAAAAACAGAACATAAAGTTCCTTCTTCTAAACCACAAATTAGAGGTCATAACCAGTTCACTTAGAAAAATATCCCTCAGTGTTTATACACACACATTTCCACACGCGTATACAATTCCATGTGCACAGACACATAAATAAACTTATTTGCATGCATGTGTGAACTTAAATTAGTGGAGACCTTGATTTTAGTACTAAGCTAATGTAAATGAATGAGGTTGTGGGAAGCCCAAGCACTTATGACAACCACAAGATTCATGTCTTTGTTTTATTCTGAGACATCCCTGATGGACTTGTCTGACAAATAAATTCCATATCCCCACAGATCATTCTGGAAAAGAGAGGTCAGGAGGGAGGATGGCTGTCATGGAGAGAAAATAGATGGAAAGAAAAAAAAAAAGGGTTAAAGGAAGGAAGGAAGAAAAGAACAAAGAAAGGAAAACTTGTGTGGGGCATGTATGTAGGCTGGTTGGCAAGCTTGGTCAGTTTGGGAAAGCCAGTTTGCTGCCCACACTGAACTTGTGAGACTTTGCCCTAAGACTAATGCTGCAAACGGGTAGTGATTTCTCTGCCAGGCATGTTATTGGAATGAGTGAAGTCCCAGACCTGACTAATATTTTCTTCTTGGCCCTCTTTAGCACAAACATGAGACTGCGGTGATTTTAAAAGAGCTCTTCAAAGTGTCCTGAAGTTTCTTTTTATTTCTTGGATCCTTGATATTTATTGCTAAATTCAAGAGCTTCGACCTCTGCTCTACCCAGCACAAAGCCTGTGGATTTTAAGTCCTTTTGTCTTTTAGAATCATAGTTCCAAGCATTGTTACCTTTATGCAGATTTGGAAATTAGCATCAATGACCCAAGCCAGGGAAGCACCATGTTGAGAAATGCTTCCAGGGCAGGTACTTTATCACTTGAGGCAGTCCTTTGTTTGGAGAACTTTTGTGATCAAGAGATGAAATGATTCTGACTGGTCATTTTAGGGGAAATGATTCTTAGATGTAGCAACACGGTAAGCTAAGGTCAGAAATGATTGGTTGCCCTAAGAAGCTTTGTGCAGAAAGAACAGCTGATTCACTCAAAGAAACATTCTGTGTATTGATATTAATACTGATTCCAAAAATGTATAAAACCTAAAATCATTAAATGTTGTAGCTAGATATCTAGTCTAATTATTTCATTTTACATTCTGACAGACATTTTTGACTAACTTTTCCAGGTTATGGTCAGAGGTTGAACTAAACATAAGGTTTAAACTAAATTTAAACAAGGTTACCCGCAATTAATAAAGGTTTAATGATGGAATGTAGAGTCCTCACAAACTGGTGTGACCTGCTGGCCCAGTGGTTTGGTTCACTGTGGTTCAGTCCACATATCTCCCAGTGTCTCTGGTTCAAGACCCAGGGCCGGGAGAAACAAATAAATGGACCAAATAAATAAACTAACAAATATATAAAATTCAGTGTTTCTTCCTCTTCTGTCTTTATGTCTGCTTGCCTGCTTGCCTTCATGCCTTCCTGTACCTTCACTTTAAGAAATTTAATAAAATTCTCAAATAAAAAAATAACATTGTGTGGTAGGAAAATTGTAATCACTCATAGAAAGTTATACATTAAAATGCAAGGGACCTCTCCAGATTTTAGCAGAGTTCAGATGAACATTCCTCAGACCTTTGCTTCCACTTGTCGCCGATCAGGATGCTTTCTGATTGCACACTCAGATTCTCAAATGCTTTGAAATTATAACTGGAATACCATGGATGACAGACAACACTTCTAATCAGCAAAGAATGATGGTTTAAATTAGATTGATAAACTTGAGTTTCTAAAATTATATACTTGACTACTCTGGATTCATGAAAAATAATCGAAGGTAGTTTATAACTCTTACTTGTTTCTCTTTTTTGAAAATTATCGATATTTAAATTGTACCTATTGTTATTATCAGGCAAAATAATGTATTGCTAAATAATAACCACGACTAAAATATAATTTAATATAATATAATTCTGATATATTTAACCAATAGCAATATAATATTATAATCAGCTATAAATGGTTCCTAGGAATGTAAATATAGGTTATCAACTTACTAGTACTCTTTTTTTCTCATTTTTTTAAATTTCAGTAACTTTGATTTTACACATTAAAATAAACTCATATGTATAGATTCCTTATACATGCAGTTGCCCCATTCCTCAGATATATGTCAACACAACTTGCCCTCCACCAAATCACCAAGTGTTCTCACTATTACCCAGTGGGCTCTGCCACCATTTACACACCTGTCCCCCATCCCATACCCTGCTGGTAACCTTAGTTCTATTGTAAATGTGCAAGGGTTGGTTTTGTTTCATCTGTTTCTTTGTTTTGTCTGTTCACAATTTACCTAAGAATGAGGTAATCTGATCTCTTTCTTCTTTTGACTTATTTCACTTACCATCATCCCCTCTAGAGCCATCCATGTTAATTCAAATGACACTGTCATCTCTTCTAAGGGCTGTGTAGTAATCCACTGTGTATATGCACTATATCTTCTTTATCCATTCATCTGACATTGGGCACTTAAGTAGTTTCCAGTTCTTAGCGATTATATATAGGGTTGCAATAAATATGGGGGTGCACAAATCTCTGCAAATGAGTGTTTTTGTATCTTTTAGGTAAACACCCAGAAGTGGCATGGTGGGATCATATGAGATTCCCATCTTCAAATTTTTGAGAAATCTCCATACTGTTTTCCATAGGGCTTGTAACAACTTTCACTCCCACCAAGAGGTTAAAAGTGTTCCCTTTCCTCCACATCCTCACTAACACTTGTTTCCAGACTTTTGGATAATAGCCAGTCTCTCAGGTATAAGGTAATATCTCATTGTTGTTTTGAATTGCATTTCTCTGATAGTCAGTGAGTAGGAACATCTTTTCATGTGCTTGCTGGCCATCTTTACATCCTCTTCAGAAAAATGATTCTGCAATTCCTCTTCCCATTTATTGATTTTTTTTCTGTTATTGGATTTTATGGGTTCTTCGTATATTTTAAATATTAAGCCTTGTAAGAAATGCAAATATATTCCCCAGTGCAGGTTGTCATTTTGGTGATGTTTTCTTTCACTGTGAAAAACTTTTTAGTCTGATGTAATCCCAGTTGTTTATTTTTGCTTTTGCTTCCCTTGATACTGGAGTTGACTCCCCAAAGACCTCCCCTAAGGCTGATGTCATGGAATGTCTTTCCTATGTCATCTCCCAAGAATTTTATGGTTTCAAGTCTTATGTCTAAGTCTTTAATTCATTTTTAGTTAATTTTTGTGAATACTGTTAGAGAATGATCTTTCGTATGTGGCTGTCCAGATACCCCAATATCATTTATTGAAAAGACTCTCCTTTCTTCATCATATGCTTTTTGCTCCTTTGTCAGATATTAACTGATTGTATGTGAGTGGGTCAGTTTCTAGTGATTCAGTTCTATTCCACTGGTCTGTGACTCTGTTATTATTCCAGTACCATACTGTTTGATCACTATCACTTTGTAGTGTAGTAACTCAATGTTGGAGTATAAGCCTCTGGATTCATTCTTTTTTCTCAAAATTGCCCTGACTATTCAGAATCTTTTGTTGTTCCATATAAATTTTAAGAAATTCAGTTCTGTTTCCTAGAAATAAGCCCATGGGATTTTAATGGGGATTGCATTAAATCTGTATATTGTTTTAGGTAAAATTACCATTTTAATGATGTCTATTCTATCCAAGTATGAGCAAGGGATGTCTTTCCATCTCTTTGAATCCTCTGTTTCTTTTAAGAAGGAGTTGTAGGTTTCATTGTTCAAGTCTTTCACTTCCTTTGTTAAGTATATTCCAAGACAGTTGATTTTTTTTACTTCTATTTTAACAGGGTAGTGTTCTTGACTTAATATTCTTCTAGTATGTTGCTTGTGTATAAGAATGCAGCAGATTTTTGTGCACTGATTTTTGTAACATGACACTTAACCGTATTCATTGTTTAGCTCTGATAGCTTTTTGACAGCACTTTTAAGGTTTTCAACATATATAATTACGTCATCTGCAAATAATGATTCCTCAATTCCAAATTGGATTCCTTTTCTTTCTTGCTCTCTTTCTTTCTTTCTTTTGACTAATTGCTTTGGCTAAGGCCTCCAGTATGCTGTTTAATAGCAGTGGTGTGAATGGACAGCCTTGTCTAGTTCCTGACCTTAGAAAAAGTGATTTCAATTTTTCACCATTGACTATGATGTTGGCTGAGGGTTTGCTATATGCGGCCCTTATTATGTTGAGGTATGTACTTCTATTCCTATTTTATGCACTTTTTTTTATCATAAATGGGTGTTGGATCTTGTCAAAAGCTTTCTCTACATCCATTGATATGATCATGTGGTTTTTATCCTTGTTTTTGTTGATATAGTATATTACATTAATATTTATGTATTTTGAACCATCCTTGCATGATGGTTGATCTTTTAACGCATTGTTGGAATGGTTTGCAAATAGTTTGTTGAGAATTTTTGCATCTATATTTATTAGAGATATTTATCTGTAATTTTCTTTCTTCTCTATTAGATTTTGGTATCAATGTAATGTTAGCCTCATAAAAAAGTATTTGTGAATGTTCCCTGGTCTTTGATATTTTTGAAGAGTTTAAGAAGAATAGGTATTAATTATTCTCTGAAGGTTTGGTAGAACTCATTAGAAAAGCCATCTAGATCTGAGCTTTTATTTTTTGGGAGACTTTTGATTATCTCTTCAATGTCTTTGCTTATAATTGCTCGGTTCAGGTTTTTCAATTCTTGTAATTTCAGTCTTGCTAGACTATTTTTCTAAAAATCTGTCCGTGTCCTCAAGATTGTCCATTTTGTCGGCATAAATATATTCATAGTAGTGGCTTGTGATGTTTTGTACTTCTGTGGTATCTGTTGTAACTTCTTCCCTTGCATTTCTAATTCTAGTTATGAGAATTTTTTTCTTTTTTTCTTTGTAAGTCTAGCCAATGGTTTGTCAATTTTGTTTATTTAAGAAAAACAACTTTTGATTTCATTGATATTGTGGATTGTCTCTTTGTTTTCTCTCAGTTATTTCTGCTCAACTTTTGATTATTTCCTTTCTTCTACAGATCTTTGGCTTCAATTGTTCTTTCTCTAGCTGTTTTAAATGAAGGGTTAGATTATTTATTTGTGATTTTTCTTGTCTTGAAGTAGACCTGGGTTTCAATGAACTTCCATCTTACTACAGCTTTTGCTGTATCCCATAGGTTCTGGTGGCTCACATTTTCATTCTCATTTTTCTCTAAGTGTTTTTTAAGTTCCTCTTTGAGTTCCTCTTTTGCCCAGGAGTCATTCAGAAGCATATTTTGTAGACTTCAATTAATTCAGGGTCTTCCAGCTTTCTTTTTGTGGTTATTTTCTAGTTTTAAGCCGTTGTGGTCAGAGAAGATGCTTGGTAAGATTTCAGCCTTTCTAAACTGTTGAGATGTGTTGTGTTTCCCAACATATGATCTGTCTTTGAGAAAGTTCCATGTGTACTTGAGAAGAAAGTGGAATCTGTAGCCATTGGATGAAGTGCTCCACATATGTCTGTTAAAACTAACTGTTCCAAGTGGTATTTAAAGCAGTCATTTCCTTGTTAATTTTCTGCCTGCTTCATCGGTCCATTGTTGTAAGTGGGGTGTTGAAATCTCCCACTATGTGTTGCTGTCAATGTCTCTCATCGGTTCTAACAATACTTGTTTAATATATTTTGATGCTCCATCATTTGGTGCAGATATGCTAATAAGCAGTATGACTTCTTGCTGGATCGATCCCCTCATCATTATATAATGTCCATCTCTGTCTTCTGTTATTTTTTTAGTTGAAAGTGTTTTATCTCATATAAGTATGGTTGTTCCCACTTTTTTTGTGGCTGCCTTTTGACTGTAGGATTGTCTCCCTACCACTAACTTTGAGTCTTTGTTTGTCTTTGGAAAGAAGGTGAGTTTCACGAATGCGGAAGGTTGGGTTATGCTTTTTAATCCATTCAGCCAGTCTGTGTCATGTGTTGAGTTCAGTCAATTAACATTTAGAGTGATTATTGATATGTGGCTGTTTATTGTCATTTTGTAATTTGTTGTCTTTGTGTTGTTCCGGACAGTGCCTTTGATTTCTCTTTCTCTTAGTTGATTTGGGTGTAGTTACATTTTGATTGGTTTCTCTTTTTGTTTTCTTCTTTTCTTTTTTCCTGGGGATGCATTTTGAGGTTTTTCAGTACTCTTTTTAAAGAAAAATATACGATGTTTCAGATTAATTTTTTTATCTTTTACTACACTCAGAAAAGACCCTTTGTTTTCTCTAACAGGATCAGCAAGAGTTACTCTTTTGCTGCCAGATCTGGATATTAGGAAAGCAAAACTGAGATCAGATGACTGCTTTGTTAAAATAAAATTTCTGAGACTGGATTCATGAAATTGGGAATTCAGCAAAAGGAAAAAATACACATTTCTATTATAGGGAAGTTATTAATGGTATTAACAATTGGGATAAAAGAGAAAGATAAACAACCAAGTTGCTGCATCATCACAACAAATATTCTACTAACCATTACACGAAAACAAACGCTCGTATCAATAATATTATCCAATTTAAGCAACCTTTAACAAGTGAACAAACATTCTTTTCTGAGACTGCAAGTTCTATGTAAAATGATACATACAGAACAGAGAATGGAATGTTTCATGAAACAGAGACTTCCAGGATTTTTTTTCTGAAAGGAATATATGCCAGGAAAATCTTTATTCACTGAAATTGTCTATCTTCATTGCATCTAAAGTCTTGGAAAACATCCGAATATTGCTCTAGCTTTGTTTTCTTACTTGAAGGCAGATTGTATAGTAGAGTATCTGGTTATTGAAGTTCATGTGCAGGACATAACTTCTCTTTGAGAATACCATCACAACAATAAGGATTTGCCTGATGGCTATATTTTACTGTTTAAGAAAGTCTTAAATATCATTATCACCAACTGAATACAACACAGCACCTTACTGGGTTTTTTGCTCCCTCAAAGAACAGACAATTGATTTGATGAATCCTTATATGATTAATGAATTAAGGATACTCTTATTTCATAGCTTTCCCTGAGAAGAGTTGGGTAGATGTTCAAGACCCCACAAATTCTAATTGTGATTTTCAGATTGGCTTATCTAAGATTTTCTGGAGTAAGGTTTGTGATATGAAAAGGAGAGATGCAAATGCTTCTCTCTGAAGAATTCTCCAAATAATTCTGCTTCTTTAATAAGAGTATTACCTAAAGTTAGTGCAGAAGTTTTCTATTCTGTGGGAAAGTAAGAAGATCTTGGAACATGTAGATAGATACTACATTCACCTTTATACTACTCTTCAATCATAACCTCTTACACAGTTTGTATTAAGGAATGTAGAATGACGTGATATTTTTTCAATTTTCTTATTATCCCATTCTATTATGATATACAAATCACTTTGAAAAAGAGAAAAAGTTAAGTATCAAATTTGAAAATAAAACATATTTGGGCTACTTAATCTTTTAAAGTCACAAGGTCAGATTCCTAAATACTGTAAAAGAGAGAATTACATTTAGGTAATCTTTTTAAAAAAATGCAAACATGAAACAATCAATATGTCATCTATTCTTTTATAAGACAACAAATAGGTGTGGAACTTCTACTTTGGGTTGTCAGGAGACTGATAAATCATCTCTCCAAAAAGCAATCGGAAAACTGGATAAAATTGACAAAACCAATCATCGTGGCACTCTGGAAAATTAAAAGCATGCAACAATCTCAGGAATGTTTAGACTTGAAACACGTGCTGGATTTTAAGTAAGAATAATGAGAATCATGATACTCTGGTATGGCACTGCTTCCCCACTTATCCCCCAACTCCCACGTTTTTGGTCTTTTAGGTGTGTGAACAATGAGAACCATCAGCTCTACAATTCCAAGTTTGCAGTCATAGTTACGGAATCTTCCCTGCTATGTCTATGTGGAGACTAGTGAGGTCAAAACAAGCTACCATTCTTGACTGATCTCAGAGCTGTGTGCATGCACAGGAAAACTAAAAGAAGGCTCAGGGGAAAGTGAAAACTGGAACTGGAGGAGACTTGAAAGCAGTCTGAAATTTGAATGAACTCCCTTACTCACACAGTGTTCTATTACAGAGGTCAGAAATCTTACTGGCTCAAGATGTTAAACACAACCACTGCCACTAAACCATGCAGCTGACACAGAAAAAACCCTCAGGAAACTGGCTTAGAAAGAAAAACAACTGTATGTGTTATATGTGTGTGTGTGTGTATTATAGATGTACATATATATACATATTTATAATGATATGTAGATACACATGTATATTTAAATAAATGCTCAGTTTAAAATGTATAGATATAAACATATAGATATATTTATCTCTATATATGTGCATATGCATATGGTTTGTATACATACACAGGTAGAGAAATAGATGATAGTCGTCATTAAACAGAGTGAAGATATTAGCATATGCAAATGGTCGGGCAGAAAAATTTCACAAATTTAGCCCAGGAAAATTGCTAAACAAGCAAACAAGAAATAACAACAAAAATAATCTTCAGAAAGTTAAAAGATATCAGAATTCATAGTCACTACAATATGCCTAATACATCCAGTTTTTATCAAAATAATTATGAGATATGCAAAGAAACAATAACGTGTGACCCATTTCAGGAAATAAGCAGTTGATAGAAAGAGTCTCAGGTTGTCCTCATATGACAGATTTTGTAGATGAAAAATACAAACCACCTACTTTTAAAAGCAACTATTTAGTTCAAAAAACTGAACTGTATTTAAAGAATTAAAGGATATATGATGACATATATCTGAGGAATGGGGAAGTTGCATTTATAGGGCACCTATACATGTGAGTTTATTTTAATGTATAGAATAAGTTACTAGAAAGAAAAGAATTAAAGGGAAGTCTGACAACAGTGAATCAACAAATAGAAACTTTCAATATGATGAAAGAAATTAGAAAAAGAACTAAATGCATATTCTGGACATGAAAACAGCAATTAAAAGTTCATTATCAGGGCTCAATAGCTTGTCCAAATGACAGAAGAAAGAATGAAGGAACTTGAAGACCTATCAGTAAAAATTATCCAAGCTGACAAACAGAGAGACCTGTGGGATAGCATCAAATACATGAAGATGCATGTAATGGGAGGCCTACTGGAGAGGAGAAGAGGAAAGGGGGCTGAAAAAATACCTGAAAAAGTAATGACTAAAAATGGACCAAATTTGATGAAAATATTCATCTTCATATCCAAGAGCTTCGACAGACCTCAAACTTTCTACTTTAAACTCTCCTCCCTGGTTTCTGTGACTATGTTTACTCACGGTATGGGTCACTTTCCACTTCCATGACTGATCTTCCCTTGTGAGCATTTCTTCCTCAGTCCTTTTTTCTCAATGTTTTAGCATTCCACACAACTCTTACCTTTCCATGTTATACTTTCACAGAGAAATGTCATCCGTTTCCACAGACTACCAACAAAGAGACTTTCAAATATAACATGCCTTCTGGTATTTCCATCGTGTGGTTAACTACCTCTTCTTGGATATCTCACTAGCATTGTAACTGCAGAATGGAGATTCTTCTGTTATTCCTTATTTCTAGAATAATATTAGCACTAAAAATGGTCCCCAAGCAACCCGAAACCTCAATTAGCTTTGACATTTCCTTCTCCCTGAACTTTACCAGTTGCCAAGTCTGACAGTGCTCTCCTTAGTAATTTCCACTGCTAATTCTCTAGCTCAGGATTTCATCACATTCTCACCCGGACTGATCCAGCAGCAATTAGCTTTCTTGATCCTGTCCTCTTCTCCTTTTAGTTCATTCAAATACAGTTACCAGGTTAATATTCTTAAAGTATAGCTCAGATAATCACACAACCTGTTTAAACAACAACAACAAAACTGAAAAATGAGAGCTTCCTAGGACTCAAAAAATATAATCAGAATTTATTAGGAAAGTATTTCTTTCTAAACCGTATTTACCACTTCCCTTCACTAACCCCAAATTCCAATTGTGAAAAAAAAAAAAAGAAGACTTTTTTTTTTTCAGCTCAACTAAAATAAACCATGAGGTTTAAAAAGAAAGAAAAAAAATGAGGAAAAATGTTATTACTTGTGGGTGGGTACATGTTCCCTGACAACTTGTAAATGTTCTAAGATTTAACATTATGTAAGTTCTTGGAAGCAGAGAGTGGCCACATCAGCTATGGGAGACGAGAAGTTCAGGACACACAGCCATGAAATATGGTGAGCAGATGGATAGAGTTAGAGTGGGGGAGATGCCCTCCTGCACTTTTTCAGTTAAAGAAAAGAAGACAGACTATCTACCAAACAGGAGCATATTACTCCTAAATGGATACAGACGAACAGAACTTCTAGCACAGGGCACGTGAGACAAATAAAGCGAAGATTAGAGCAAGCATTTCTGAAATACTCAGTTTTGCTATTTGCAACCATAGAGGAATGCACAGTTCCAGATGGACCTGAGCAAGGACCCAGAGACTCCTAACACTGGGAAGCTGGAGAATCGTGAACTGGCATGAAGCGACTTGGTTTTTATAGACATGCTGCTGCTTGTACAAATCTTTGCAGGAAAATGGAAAAAGCTTCCTATCACGCTGCGGCTTTGTGAATGGAATAAGCTACAGGGATTCTGCAAATTAGGCAACCGAAACCGGCAGGTGCTGCTTGGGCGTAGGTCAATTGTTTATCTAAGCCCTCTACTCTCTCTGTACTTAGGCCAAAGGCAATCTTTGGTTCAGTCTATGAAACATAATGAATTTTAAATTCATAGGATACAAATGACAAATATTTTGCTATAAAAGATGCAAATTAAAGATACACAGAACAAAAAGAAAAAGGAAGATTAATCAGGACACCAAAGAGATGTGAAAAAATCACAAAGTACTTGTTCCATGAAAGAGCTGATGAAATTTATTCCCTGCGGTCACTGTCTTTTCACTTACCTGTCAGAATCAAGGTAATTGCACATGTTCTGCTGTAGTTACTGAAGGTACAAAATTCTGTGAAGTCCCCCAAACCGCCAACAGTGCTACTGACTGCAGGAGTAAATCGTCTGAATACATCAGAGCACACTTAACTGTCCATGTCCCCAGAGTCATTTCTAAAAAACCAGGTCACACAGGACATTTTTACTTACTAACAATCATTCAGAAGTATGTCAAACCACTTGACTGTGATATACCGAAAAATTCACACTTCTTCAATGCATAACTTAAAAGAAAACCCTTCAACCTTTGACTTTAATACTTAATCCTCAAGTAATCTTCTATTATCATCAAATTGCTTTTCAAATTATCCAGGTTAATTCTGCAGCTAGACCATTTCTCATTTTAAATAATGACTAATGCTGCTGTGGTGAAATTTAGCTAAAGCAAATCCTACACAAGGTTAGTTCTCTTACATTTTTTCTTCTGGGTCATGAATTACTGTGGCTAGTGGTGAGGGTGAATTCAGGACTCAGGTTGCATAAATTTAAGTATTACCTCCACGATTTATCAGCTGTGTGACATTGAGGTGATATTTATTGTCTGTGTCTCAGTTTCCTTATACTGAGAGCATTATAACTTATAGGGTTAGTGAATTTTAAAAGATGAAATATTGGGGCATCTCTGTAGTTCAGTGGCTAACTTCAGACCATGTAAACTTCCATGTGAAGTCCATGCAAAGACCTGGGGTCATGACCAGGGGCCAAGGAAAATTAGAAAAAAAAAGATGAAATACAAACACGGGCTTTCTTAGTAGATCACGATTATTAGTCATTCTTATGATTGTAAATACAAATATCTAAATAAGCATATAGTCATAAATGTTTTTGCAGCAAAGGCTTGGGCTTAGCCTAAAATACATAGATATTTGAGCAACCATAATTATACTAGTAAAATTTGATGTTACTTTCAAAAATACATACAAGCAAATACAGCATCACTTAGGTGATAGTATAGTATTATTATTAAAAAATAAAGTTTACTTCTTAAACTTTTTTTAATAAAAGGACAGGTATAGGCAGGAATGAAGGGGAACACACTGGAAAGAAGCAAAAGGAAGGAAGAGAAACATTTAATTTGATACAATTTAGTTGTTCATCTTGGTCGTTCCCATCCACCCTGGGACTCGACCCCGGGTTTTGAGGATATATGTGGTTTGTACCAGCCAGAGGTAGCAAATGACCCACCAGGACATACCAGTTTCTTTATTTTTAACACATCTTTTAGAAATTCTAACCATTACATTCAGATTGGCTAAAAGTATTATATTATGTAGTATTTTGTAGGCTTGGATATTATTTATTCAACTGTTTCAGTTCTGTCTAGGTCATCACAAACCTTTTCAACAGGGGTTATTTTCTGTTAATATACTGTGAGATATTTATTCTTAGATTTTTCTTCTCTGGGATTGAGATTTATTTATAATTTGGTACTGTCAAAATAAAATTCTTCCTAGATTCAAAGGAGTTGATACACAAATGCACAGCAAGACCATTCATACACTGAATAGAATTCTGAGACATGTGTGATTGAATAGGTATAAACAGAAGAGAAGCAAATATTATCTTCACAGAGACTCTTTCTTTCTGGATGCAGTTTGCGAACTTAGGTAGTGTGTGAACTGAGAGAGCAACAGGAAGAAGAACTGTTTGAGAATCATTTCTCTTTCAGAACACGATTTTGTCTTAATTCTGTAAGAAGAGAGCTGAGTGGCCATGTGCTATTTAATTTATATTTCTTTGATTACTGACAAACATTAAAAAGAGCTGTTTTATATTTGTTGGCAACCAGAGTATCCTTTTTTGATAAAATATCTGTTCGAGTCTCTTGTTCATTTTTCCTTGGATTGCTTTATATATTAATTTGCAGATATTCTATATATAATTATGAATAAAAGACACAAATGTAATGCAAAGTTCTTGATTTTAGCATAGTCCAATTGTGAATTTTTTTCTTTGCTTATACTTTTTTTTTTTTGAAAGAAAGGTACAGGGAACAAAAGTGAATTGGCAAGCAGGCAGGGAGAGAGAGAAAGAAAAGCACTTTATTTTTATTTAGTTGTACATCTTTGCTGTTCACACTGGCCCTGGGACGTGAACCCAGGGATGTACATGGACTGCGATTGTTGGGAGGCGGCACACCTAACTGCTCTTCCATCAGGACATTCCTCTCTGTACGTACTGTGTCCTGTTTTAATATATAGACAATTTATTTCGTACATGTGTCTCTTTCTGAACTCTAATTTGTTCCTCTCATCTTTTTGTGTAGTCTTACTCTAGTACTGTGCTATCTTAATTATTGCAGACATATAAATAGTAATATCCAGTAGAGAAAATCCTCCTATTTTTTCCCTCCTATTCAAGTGTGTCTTGTTGATACTTGGTTCCCTGAAATTTCTCATATATATATATATATATATATGCAGATATGTGTGTATGTGTTTGTGTATATATATTTGTGTGTGCATATACACATACATACGTGTATTATTTTTGAATCCACAGACACACATATATAAACACACAGACACTTATGCACACATATAAACCTATTTTGACTGAAATTTTCTTGAATCAAAATCTCAATTTCAGGAAAACTAACATTTAAAAAATGTTGAACCTTTCAATATATAATGTGATATAGGATTTCATTAATTTGTGATATTAGTGTCTCTGAGGAGCATTTTATGCTTTTTTTCCCAACTTTTGAAATATTTATTCAAATATTTATCCTATTGTAAATGTTTCATTTTATTTTCTATTGTGACTTGTCATAGAAATGCAATTATAAAAATCTGTAGATAGATATTAGAGTCAAGTGACTTTAACAACCTCTCTGAATACTATCATACTATACTAAACTCATTTAATTCTAATATCTGTAGAATTTTTGAAGCATTCTATATATATAGGCATACCAAATAAGGACGGTTTTGTTTCTTTTTTTCTTTTTGTTTCCTTACTGCGTTGACTGGGAGTTTCAGCACAAGGTGACAAGAAGTGATAATATTCCTCATTCTTATCTTATTCCTGAGCTCAGAAGGAAAGATTTCAAAGTTTTACAGTTTCTGCTATTGGTGTTTTAAAGATGTCATATGTTAGATTAAAGAAATTCTCTGCTATTCTTAGTTTGCAAAAGGATTTATCTTAATCATAAACAAATACTGATTTTACTCAACCGTTTTTCCAGTAAGATCATCATATGTTTTTTCATATTTGGTTAATGCAGTAGTTCTTCTGTTTGATTTCTAATGTTAAACTGACATTGTATAATTACAGAAAACTCAACTTATTTGTGTTATATTATCCTTTGTATATGTTTGCTTAGCTGACATTAACATCTTACATATATATATATATATATATATATATATATATATATGTATATGTTCATAGAGAGGTTGCCCAAAAACTTTTGCCTCATAATTTCCTGCTCAAGGTTATCCTGATCTCATAAATTAAATTGAAGAATGGTTCCTGTTTTTCTGTTTCTGAAAAGGCATAAAGATATTTATTCCCTAAACATTTGCCAGAATTAAATAGTAAAATTCTCTGGACCTGAAGTGGAAAGTTTTGGAGATGCACATTTATTTAGTCATAGTTTCTTTCCTCATGTCCGAATTTCAGCAGACTGTATTTTTTTGGTAATTTTTTCGTCTTACTAAACTCACAGAAAATTCTAAGATGTGGAATTTACATTTATGAAAAGTAAAATTATTATCAAAATTTACCGTGAATGAGAAGTCTATTTAAGGGTAATCTTCCTATTTCTTGGTTATTAAGAACTTGCCTTACTAAAATGAACTTTTTTTTGGCATATACACACACACACAAACGACATGGTTGTGGTACTAAAAAGATTTAGGAAGTGTTTTATTTGAGTTAAACTAGAAAGAGGGCTACAGAGGCATACCTAGTGTACTTAACACAAGAAAGTGACCGTGTTTAACACCTCCTCTTCTGTATGACAAAGTATTTTTAGTCATGATTATGAAATAATGAAAATACTTATTATGCCAGAAAAGGAGTGCAACAATGAAAATGTTCATTTGTCACATTTTTCCTATGAAGTAAGACATTTATAAAATGCAAAGTGTAATGTTTTAATACTTTTTAAGCACATTAATGTGAAATTTGAAAAAAGGAGAAAAATACTTATACCTTCATGTTGATCTCCTATGGTGATGAATGATCCCATTGCGACTTCACTTCAATGAATGTATCAATGACTTTGTTAAATCGATCTCCACATATTCACAGTCAACAGAATCAGTATACACTTTTATCAATCTACCTTCATTCGTAGTTAACTGAAGGACATTTTAATTTCAAATATTTCTTTCACATGAAGGCACAAATACACAAATAGCTAGGAAAGCTTTAAAATAAGCACAAGTTTATCAGCGATTCATAAATATCCCATTTCACAGTAAACTCCAGAAATGCCAATGCTGTCCATGTCTTCGTATTTTGGAGACAATTTTTAAAAGATTTCCAATGTTCTTGCATTTGTAACTTTTCCAAAAAAGATCTTCACGAGAAAATTGATTGAAATTGAATAAATTCTGTTATGTTAGGTGAAATATTCTTTTTGTGAGTTAGTTATCTGAGCTTGCTTTAAACTTTGTTTAAATTCTCTAATCCTGTGATATTATATAAGCCTGTGTTTAAATATTGATTATTTAAAATAAAGAATTATATACAGCACGGTGATCATGAAAATAATGATGATGATGATAATAATAACTGGCTGCTTATTCTTGAAATAGACATGTATTGCTGAGTCCCTAGGCAGAGAACCTAAAATGACTTCCATGTAGAATGCAATATTTATTAAGGAAAAAGTAATAAAAAGCAAACTAATTTTCATCATACATATATTATTAAATTACAGT
The DNA here is from genome assembly GCA_004363575.1 of Solenodon paradoxus. NCBI lineage: Eukaryota > Metazoa > Chordata > Mammalia > Eulipotyphla > Solenodontidae > Solenodon > Solenodon paradoxus. Next base: position 296,007 of record RJWH01001107.1, read on the forward strand.
AATGACTGTAGTTGTTTCAGATCTAGACTAATGAAAGTGTGTGTTTTTTTATACCAAATGGCTGTTATTGTTATTTTACTTTATTCTTTCAAAATAATTTGCACACAAACACTACCTCGTGTGTACTCTAAGGGTGAACCGCTCCCACTATCTTATCCTTGTTACATCACTGGATGAGAAAAATAATGAAGCTGAAAAGAAACATTCATTCCTTTATCACCAGCTGGTCAAATAGTCATCTGGAATTAAGAGAGTCCAAGAATAATGAAGTAGTATACAGCGTTAATTTCTGGAAATATTCATTCAAAAGACAAATTTCATTATTCCATTCCCTTTTGCTTCTTCATTAGGCTGTTCAAAGCATTGCAGTTTAGAACCTGCCTCATTTTTGCTGGCCTTAGAGAAGTAACACCTATTCTGATGTAATGGAGTGGATAATCAACAGATGTACCAAGGCTAAAATTTGGGGAAAGATGAAGAACCAGCTAAGGTATTTCCTGCCCTTATCTGACATCTTTAGCATGCAATCACAAACTGAAGGGAGGCAGAAGCATGCAGCTCAATATCTGTCTGTCCTTCTGTGTCTGCAACGGAAATATCTGAGAAATGTAATGAAAGCCTGAGTGAATCATAATGTGAGTTTTAATAGACTGCAGAAAATGTTAAGTTTCTGGTTCACAGTTCAAATAAGAAGTGAAGATATGGTCAGATGCCAACATCTTAAGAATGTGGTATTGCATAAATCAGAGTAAGGAAAAGAGCTGGAAAAACAGCATTCAGTCTTCTTACAATCAGTTTAAGCTGACCAAAATGATTCCACGGAATCTGTTTTCCATGCTATTAAAAATTTTAGTTGAAAAATCTAAATCACGTCTCCTTACTAGTCACAAAATAAATTGAAGATGTGCCTATTTCATGTCTGCTTCTGTTGATGGACTAATGTTCTCTCACCATAGGAGCTGAGGATGCTTGACCCTTCCACAGGGAAGCAGGAAAGAATCTGAACTCTGATGACTGGCTGTACCTCTGGCTTTGATGTGCTGCTCTGGTTGTTGTGGTGACATGGGAGCTGGGCTGAGGAACAGACCTGAACTTCAGAGGAGGTGAACTTCAGATGAAGCTGAGGAACTTCACCTGAACGCCTGAAAGTGGTTGTATCTCTGAGTTGACTTACATTAGAATACAATGTCTGTAATAACACAATTGTTGGTGTGTTCAACTGCCCTCAGAATTATGCAGATAAAAACACACAAGGCATTTTCTAAAATCTATGCAAAATGGCCAATGAGATTGAAAGCATACCCTTACAATGGGTCCATCAATAAATGGAAATATGTATCAGGAGTCTTTTGGAGTCAAGTAAGACTACTTTAAGTTTTCGTACTCCACATATCCTGTAATTGCAATGATTTCTATCCCCTGGATATCAACTCTGGTTCTTTTAGTAAATAATCTGCCCAACATTCTGACAGGAAGATCCATCTTTCTCCAACTCTTCTTTTTCTAGAACTGCAACATTACAAGAAACAGTTCGGGGTCAGTTATGACCTGCCTAGGCCACATTTGTGAGTTCAAAATTTATCCTCCTTCCACCATTTAACCTAATCTTCCTCTTCTTACTTAACTTCACCTTGTGAAGGAAGAGCGTGAGAAATCCATGAAAACTTTATTGTAATTTTCTACTAGGAAATGATCCCATAAAATCTTTGACTTATTTCTTTCTACACCTAAGGGCCAATAGCTTACTTTTTGTGATGTGCTTTGTAGCTAAGCAAGTAAGAAACAGGCTCTGTTCTGGAGAAGGTTGGCATGATACCAGTCTGAAATAACTTTCCTTGACTCCCCTGATCTTTTGTTTCCTATTTACGCTGTATAGCCCTTTAGAATCTATTTCCCCTTAAGGGAAACCCATCCGTTTCCCCTGGAATAGGCTGATGTAGAAGGCCTGCATATTTGAAGATACCACAAATGACCCTCAGCATTAGCCTTGGTTAGTCAACGTGAAACATCATGAAAAATCTGACTGCCTGACTATTTTTTACAGTTATTTCAAGTTATATTTGGACTTGAGAGTTTCCCTCTTTATCAACTTTATTACACTAGAACAAATTTAGAAACTGTATTTCCTTATCTCTAGAATTTTTTTGCTCCATTTTACCCTTATATCTAATTTTCTCCATTATGATTTTAATACTTTTCTTTCCATTCAGTCTTCATCTTAATTCATGCTCTCTAGCTTAGCAGTATCAGGGAGTGCTCGATATCTTTGCATTTGACAAATGAAGAGAGAACATAACTGTTTTCTTGGCTAAGCAAAGGAGACACGGAGTACACAACTCTAGTGAGTCAGGATTTGGCTGCCATGGCAGCAGCCAATAGATGTCCATGGTGCTATAGGACTGGATAAAGGTACAGGGCAATGAAGAGCAACAGATGGTCATACAGTGTTGTGATGGCGTCATTTAAATATTTATCAGCGAGATCTGAAGAAGTGAACTGGTATGAAGATCACAGTAACTGCCAAAAAATTTCATCACCCTTGGCACAAGCGGCCCTTGAGCGATTTCAAACATACAGCATTCTCTCTCAAAGAGAAGGCTAAAGCAAAGCCTTACCTCGGATTTTCCTTTCTTCTTCGTAAGTGCTGACTTCTCTGGCTTCCTGCCTTCATCTTCTCTGAGCTCCTCCAGGATGAGAACTCTCTTCTAGTTACTATAATCATGGGCCAGGAAAATATCTGAATGCATGCTGTAAGTCAGACAGCAAATGACACATGGGCCATGGATTTGAGAAGATACATTGTAAAACAGAGTAGTGGTCTTTTCATAGAAGAGAGAAGAAAATGATGCAGTGTGTCAAACAAGTATGAATAGTTTTGCAGGATGCCATCTACCCAACCCAGTTATAACACAGAACATTAGGTTTCATGAAAAATGATGAAACATACAAATAATATGGCGGTGAAGGCAAGGTGGAAGATAGAAACAAATGATGCATGTGATTTCTCTAATAAAACAAGAAGACGCCTATGATTGTAATGCAGCCTGCCCCTTGAACTGAAGAGCTAACGAGACTTTGCAGATGATGCCGTGTGATAGCAGTCCTTAACCAGGAGTACACATCAGCTCTTGTAGTAGACATGTTGAAAAACAAGCCTGAACACCCCTCAGACATGCCAAAATATGTCTGAGAGTGAAGCCTCACTCCAGAAAAGTTCAAGCAACCAACGGTCTCTTTGGAGTTTTCCTTTTGTTGAAAATCCACCTCATTCTAATGACTTGAGGATTTGGGGGTTTTGTTGTCTAAAGGAATCCTCTGATGTCAGCAAACATGATTCCCAGCTGCAAACACTGACCCTTGCCTCTCGGGTGACTGGTTATTTCCCAAGTTAGTTGGACTATTTAAACTCTGAAGCTTCTAAAACCAGGTAACTCTGGAATGGACGTGTTTCTGCTTCATCTCCAATTGTCATGCAAAGGAGTCATGCACACCCGTTATTATTATTTATGGTGCAGATATGCAGCAATCAAATTAAGAGAATACTTAAAATCAGACAAATAGGAAGGTGCCCACAATCACGTGAGCTGTCGCTACCTGCAATTGCATGCATCCTCAGGAGGATAAGATCTTGTCCCTGACAGGCTCCTCTATGTGCATCATGAATAGGTATAGAATAGTTAAGGAACAATCTAAAAGAAAGCGTGAAAATGCACCTTTTGACATAGCTAAATATAATTACATTGCTATTCAAAGTTCCCTCAAATGAAAGAGCACTATCCTGTGAATAAAGCAAATCTGATCATTTCTCCAAATATATTGATCCCAGAGCATTATTTTAAAGCATTTCTAGGAGTCAGATGGAAAATTTTCATAGTATAAATGTATCATTGGAATTACTTAGCCGAAGTCCTATAACATGGCCAAACAATTCTTCTAGCCCTTTATTAAGATGATTAATATTTGTTTGGATTGCAAGATAAGTATGAAGGTTAAAACGTACATGATGTGATCAAGTTCAAACTTGGTTCCCATGACCTTCAAGTCTAAAAAGGAAACAAAAACTGAATTAATAATTAAATTTGAAGTTGAGTAAAGAGGGACAATCAATTTAAGCATGTTATAAACCATATTAAAACCTATTTGAAAAACATATAATTTTCTCTGTTAGAGTCCAGCCTTGTGATAACACAGCAGAATCTGCTTTTATATTTATGGTGTAAGAACATAGACCGGAAAGAACAAGACAAAACAGTAAATCTTGGCTTAATATAGGAGATTAAATTAACAGGGAAAAAAAATGGGGGAAAGGAAATCACTGAGGCAAAGGCTGAGAGTCTTGAAAACAAAGATAAGTAAAGTGAAACTTGATGTAAATGAAAATTGCTCTGTGCTAAGAGGGTTTAATATTTTGTCTAATTTATTTCTCTGTAAATGTTCTCTCTGATTCAAGATATTGCTGGAATTAGTATGTCCAAAATCTTTATTGCAGTCAAGATAAGAGGCATAATAAATGACTAGATGACAGACCTATTCATGAGCTTTAAAACCAAAAGAGTTAAAACCTGCAATTTATATAAAAAAAAGAGCAGTGAATAAATCATTTAAGGGTACTCTAGAATGAATGCTTCAAGTAAGAGAAAAGGAGAAGAAAGCCAGTTCAAGGTTGTTTTGAGATTGCAAAATGACAACAAAGACTCCATGTCTGATCCTGCTGTTGATTCATTAAATTACTGACTTGAATTACTCTAACTCGCTGGCAATTAATTTTTTTTTTTTTTTTTTTAAGGAAAAGTACAGGCAGGAATAAAGGTGCACAGGCAGGCAAGAAGGAAGAGGAGGAAGAAGCATTTTCATTTGTTCTTTAGTTGTTTTTCCTGGTTGTTTCCTGAGTCTTGAACAGGGAACTTGGGATGTATGTGGACTACGCCTCTGTGAACTAACCTGCTAGGCCACCAGGGCAGGCCAATTTATAAAGGACTTATGTACGAAGCATTAAAGATGCTCACATTTATGGGTGTTTTGTAACTGATCATTGTTACTAATAGACAAAAGCATGTATTGCGCTCATCAGATGAACCAAGTACTCCACAAACACAGTTACAGAGTAATGTGAGGGTTGATTTCTGCTTGGCTTCATTTCAAAACTGGGTTGTGAAAGTAGAAACTGGGTATTAGTTTCCTAGGGCTGCCTTATAACGTGTCATTAACTGGGTGGCTTAAAACCAAAGAAACATAGTGTCTCACAGTTCTGGAGGCTGGAAATCCAAAATCAGTGTCAGCAGAGCCATGTTCTCTCCAAAGATTCCTGGGAGGTTCCTTCCTTACCCTTTCCAGTTTCTGGTAGCCCCACAATTTCTTGGAAAGCTAAATCCAGTCTTGGACTCTCCATATGGCTGTCTTTTTATAAGGACACGAGTCCTACTGGCATAGTCTACTCAGGATGACCTTATATTAATTAATTACCTCTGCAACGGCATTCAGAGGTACTAAGGTTAGGATGTCAAGGCATCTGCTGTTTGGCTTATATTATCTGCCTATAGGAGGAAAAGAGGCTGCTTTATTGAAACCAGAAACATGTTTGAGAGCAAGTGTCTCCATAGGATTCTAAGGACCTTAGGGTCCCAAGGATTTGTGGATGGGTGTTCCTCTTCCTAGTTCTGGAGTGAACCATATTACCACTGATTTACACTTCCTGTACTCTTCTGGTGCCATACATCAGAAACAGATTCCAGCTAATTCCCTATTAATCCCTCAAAGGCTTCTCTTCTCAGGGTTGTCCTTTGATCCCTGGATCCTGCCTGCCACCCACTCCTCACTCCTGCAATGCTTTCCTGAAACGCTCTTTCTTCTTCACCATCAAATCCCTTCTGTCCTTTGAGAACCTGGATTTATCCTTCAGAAAGGCTGCCTCGGTCAGTGACTGTTACCAAATGACATTTCTTCCTCTAAACTTTTACATGCTTGTACCTGAATGATTTAATTGGCTCTCATCTTTCTGGTACTTTTCAAAATGTATTTATGGAGCCTTAAAATATCTTTAAGTAACACATTACAATACTTCAGAGCTGAAAAAGTGAAAAAAAAGTTAACCTCTCATCCCTGACCCCTGAGTGCGTCTCCCTACATCACCTAGTTCAGTTATCTTTTCTGCAAAATCAAGGCTTAAACTAGCTGATCTTTAATGTTCCTTTTAGCCTGAAAAGACTAAGGTCTTAACACAGAAGATTATGAGAGAGAGCCCATAGCAGCGGTGGGAACATTCTAGAATCCAACAGAAACTTCTTTAGAAACTTACTCCTATCTCTTTCTTTAGCTCCCCTCTCTTCTTTCTACCTTATTCCAACTACCGTTCTAGGCCCCGTTCTAGGGAGTGCAGTGCAGTTAAGAACAGGAGGCCTCTGTCCTCTTGTTCTTTCCATTCTCATTGAAGAGAAAGACAATTACAAAGTATATAAACATGTGAATGGTGTCATTTTGGATGATGATAACTTACCATACAGAAAAATAAAGCAAAGCAAGATAGTGAGTGAAGAAAATATAAAAGGTCTTTAAAATAATGTGTGAGGTAACATTTTATTAGAGGTGTTATCTGAGAGAGGGGGCAGCAAATGATCAGGAGCAGCAAAGGCAGCATGTGCAAAGACCCCCAGGCAGGAAGGCCAGCTTTCTGATGAATCAACCCAAGGAGGGAGTCAATACAAAGAAGAGCAAAGGGTCAAGACCAAGTCTAGAACCCTTCAATGTTTTGAAATTGGGACAGAAATAGGGCTGAAAAATAGATGAGCGATAACTGTCTCTAATATAGGGAAAACAGTAGGAGAATGTAGGGTGTTGAAATTACCTGCAAGTTATAGGACCCAAACTTTGAGACTTGGCTTCTCATCTATAAAATAGAATGCTTTACCTATAAGAATTTGTGAGTTTTGAATATGACTGTATATGTAAAGTGCTTACCAGAAAACTTAGCCTTAAAAATATTCAACAGACTCTAACAGTTGGCAATTTTCACAATGTTCCTTATAGACATGGGTATTGGATTGTTTTCATATTTGAGTTAAGATAAGTGAAAGTAAATATGTTTGTACCTAAGTGTTCTCCAAAGTAACACAAAATTATAATAATAGGATTCACGTAAGATGATAATCAATAGGTAATTTACCTTCATTTTAGAGTTTTATATGTGTATGTGCATGACAGCACCAAATGACATTAAGTATATTAAAAAGGTACTGCTAGACCATCTCAGAATAAAACTGTCTTAAAAAGAGCTACGTGTGGCAAGTCCCCGTGGCCTAGTGGTTTTGTTCACTGGAGGAGCAGTACATATACATCTGAAGTTCCCTGTTTCAAGACCAGGGCCTGAGAGAAACAATCAGGATGAACAACTGAATACTAAATAAAAATAAAGTGCTTCTTTGTCTTCTCTCTTCCTGCCTGCCTTCCTACCTACCTTCATTTCCGCCTGTCCCTTTTCTGTAAAAATTTTTAAAGAAATAAATGAAAAAGAGCTACGTGTGTGAAAATTGTATGTATAATGTCTATTGAGTGTTTACTATGTGTCATAGACTAAAATAGATGATTGTAATTTTACTGATTTAGTCTCCAAATATTAATATTTCTACCAGAATTTGGAATTAAGGAATGTATTTGCTGCCAGTTTTTGTGATACATCCTCCATATTATGCTTAAACTTGACTAAATAGCTTATATTTATACAACCTTTCTCTAAATTTCTTTTTTAATTGTATTGAAATAACAATTTATTAAGCATTATATAGATTTAAGGTGTGCATCATTATAAATCAACTTCTGTATATACTATATTAACTTTATTACTAACAGTCCAATTCTTTTGGGAGCCCAATTGACCCCCTTTACCCGATTTACCCACTGCCTCATCCCCTTTCTTTTTGGTAACCACACTTTGGTCATCTAGGCCAGTATATTTTTATTTGGTTCATTTGTTTGATCGGTATCTCTACATACCACATATGAGTAGAATCGTATGTTGTTTGTCTTTTTCTGAGTTATTTCATGAAGCATAATTCCTTTTAGTTCCATTCATGATGTTTCAAATGGTAAGATTTCATTATATGTAGTATTCCATTGTGTAGATATACACATTTTCTTTATTCAGTCATTTCTCAGCGGACACTTGGTGTTTTCAGCTCTAGCCTATTGCAAATAATACTGCAACAAACATGGGGATGTCTTTCTCCAATCATCAGCTGGAAATAAATAGGTGTTTCCCCTTTAGAATGGTCTTCACAACACTTCTTTCATTGTGTAGCGTGGGCTGCATAGTTTTGCTTTCTTTTGACAAAAATATCTGCCAAAATACCTGCTAGTGAAGGGATGGGGAGGGGACTCTAGAGGGAAAATATTTTAATAAAATATGAGCTGGAGTAAAGATAACACACAGAGACTAAGATTCCTCTGTTGTTTACTTTGTACTAGCTAAAAAAAATGATTTCACAATTTACTAATAAAAATAGTACTTCACTGAATAGCAACATTTTCCATGAGTAAGTTTTATTGTCTCGTTCATTTCCACATAAAGTATATGAAAGTTTCTCTTCAGAATAAGAGCTTTTATTGAAATACATTTAATGTTCTTTACTAAGACACTCTTTTGAGGCCACTGAAACCCATCAGCGATGACAGGAACAAGCAGACAGGGTTTATGCAATGCTTCTGCTTGATTAGAAACTGTGACTTCGGTCAAAGGTCCAAATCAAGCAAAGTAGCGCTGACTCCACACTCAAGGAGTATGGTCAATGAATAATTAAATGACTGAAGTGATCAGGTTCAGATTCTGTTTCATTCGTTTAGCAAACCTGGGTCAGGTGTTGTTCTGGAAAAGAGAAACTGTTCAGTTTCTGTTCAGGACCTACTTCCCAATGGGAATGATCCATCGGCCACCCAATATAAGACAGACTCCTGTTATCTTTTGCCTCTATGCAGAGTGCTGTGAATGCACAGAGGAGGTATATTGGCTCCACTGCCATAACAAAATAGATAATAACAAAAGATTGTATGATTCTAATACATAGGAATAAATGCAGGTAGGCAAGCAGGAAGGGAGAGGAGGAAGAAGCATTTCCATTTATTTTTATTTTAGTTGTACATCTTGGTTGTCGTCCTCCATGCCTCCCTTCTCCACGAACCCCATGTCCTTGAGATATATATGGACTGCACTTGACCAAAGGTGGCAGACAAACATTACTCCATCAAGGTGCACCCAGAAATATATTATTTTCAGAAAGCTCAGGAAGTTCAAGATGAAGGTGCCAGAGATCGAGTTCCTGGCGAGAACTCCTTTTGCAGGTGGGTATCTTCTCTGTGTCCTCACATGTGAAGAAAGAAAGCAAAGTCTTTGGTGTTTCCATTTATAAGGTCACAACCTTTTCACCAGTTCTGATTCAGTCCTCATTTCAGCATTTTTGGCTCTTTGCTTCATTATGTCCCTCAGCATCCATATCAGATTGATCTCTGACCCTTCAGAACCCTAAGTTCCAATAAGAAAAGGCTCATTATCCATCTTACTAACCCATCAGTCTTCCCCCACCCTCTCTGTGTTGTGCCCTGAGGGACCTATTACCTTCACCTGTCCTGTGTCGTTGGTCCCTGGCCCTGGGGTAGGGGGCAGGGTATGCAAAAAAGAATCAGACCTGTCAGTCGTTTAAGCTTCAGCTGATCTGTTGTTGGCTCATCACTTATTCATCCATTCGAAAAGCATATATAGCAGACCTGCAGTGTGCTGGTCCTGTGCTAGATACTTGAAGTAAACCAATTAACAAACATATTTGATGTCATCATTGAGGTTACAGTCTAGAGCAAGGAAAACAGGTATTAAGTAATTAACTACAGCTGCAATAAATGCTACAAATGGGGGTGCAGAGTGTGTGAGAGTGTATGAGGAGGAAAAAAAAAAGCAGCCTAACTGGTGTAGAAGCTCAAGAAAGTTTTCCTGAACAAAGAAATTTTTCAGCTGAGATGAGGACAAATAGGAGGTAGTTGCGTAAAAGGTAAACAGAGTATTCCCCTGTAGGTCAGGTGGCTAAGGCACAGACTCCGAAAAACATGGACCTGGGTTCGTGACTCAAGAGTTGGAGAAAAAAAAAAAGATGAAGGAGGTGGGAAGGATGAAGGTGGAGAGAATTCCAGACAGAAGAAACTACAGGAAATGGAGCTTGTGGACATGAGAGATGTAACTATGGCAAGAGAGCAAGCCCGGGATGAGGAAGAACTTTGGCCTTTATCCTGAAGGCAATAATGAAGTAGGGACTACTCATCAGACAGATCACTCTCGCTTGTGGTATGAGGAAGAGTTGATTGGAAGGAAGATAGAGAGTGAATATATGAGAACTGAATATGAATGGTTCTTCTTCTTAGGACATATAGAAAATGTAACAGAAACATGGAATAAGCACGACAAATGTGGAATAAACATGTCCTAATACCAGAACTCCTGAACTAGTGGGTTATACACAGGCTAGCTCTACATGGGTAAGAGCAGGACTTCCAGGAAGGTCTAGTTATCTCCAACTATAAGTGAAAAGGGAGAGTTCAGAATGGGATGAGTCATACCCTGCAGGCCCTTTACTGAGCACCAGATGCCAAAACTTATCTCATTAACCCTCTGGAAAGATTCCTTTAGTCTTTGACTTAATGTTTTCCTCAAGACACCAAGGAGCCAGGACCACCAGAATGCCAGAGGCGACTTCACAGACCTGGAGAACTTCCTGAAAAATACCCCCACTTCTTCTGATTTCAAACTTCCTTGTGAGTTCTAGTCCTTTATTAATTGCAGACACAGGAAGGGGTTCTCCCAGAAGTCCTTTCCCAAGAGTATAAATATGGGAATCTCATAGCAATTGGGCAGACCTCCCTGCCCAGAACTCTGTCTCCTGCTTTTGCTTTCTTTTTCCTCCATTTTCTCTAATAAACTTATAAAATTGTACTCTAACACTCTTGAACCATTCATCACAGGACCCCAAACCCCTGCAACAAAAGGACTTCCCTCCAGGTGGTTCACAGTACTGTCTGTCACCTTGGAATAAGGAGCCTACTCTTCTCTCTCCATCTGTCTCTGCTATCTCCCTCCCTCTCCTTAAAAATAGTACATTCTAAAACCTTTCAACCTAACTCTCCTAGTAGACCTACCACATTTACAACAAAAGAATGTTCTCTTACACACTTCCTCCATAGTTTCTACTTTCATAGTATCTGAATAAAAAGCACAGTTGGAGTGATTTCACCTTCAAGTTTGTTTTCCATAAATACTCATAATTCAATTCCTAAAATGGCCATGAAGTTTACATTAAGAATCATTATCGTATATAAATGACTTCACTCAAATAGAGCAGAATTTACTCTGGCTTCCTTCCATATTCAAGACTTTTATAACAGCCTGCTGGCATTAGGAACACTGCTGGAATTCATTCTTGAATAGAACTTTTCCTGAACTGAAACTCTACACTAAAAAGCAGTGAAGAAAACTTGTTACCATTCATTTATTTTGGACTTAGATTCAAAGAGTGGGAGGAATGGGGAAGGACAATAGCTCTTTGACGCAGCCATTAAAAGTTAATAGAAGGCCAAAACTCTCTTTGTTAGACTTGATTGCTTGAGGCAGAATAGTCAGGAAAAAAAATTATGCAAAGTAGATCTTTAACAGAATGGGAGGAAAAAAAAAATGTATGTAAGTATATATATATATATACATATGTATATATATACATATGTATATATATACATATGTATATATATATATGTATACATATGTATATATATGTAATGAAACACATTAAGCCATTCCCAAATATTTTACATGGCTCCTCTGTGTTATGAGCCTCCAGAGGGCAAGAAGACTGACAGCCAGGCACTCAAAGGTAGAGAAAATGGGACTTTATTGTAAGCACCAGTGCTGACTCACGGGTATTGTTACCCAAAGATGAGCAATGGGGGGACTAAGGGAGCTCCTTTTATACTCTGAGTTAATGATTCCTTTCTTTGACTATTTGTGGTTTCTACTGGCAACTCTTATCAGTTATGTACAGCTGCAGAGTAGGGAGGCGATGCTTGCTTGTCCTTGGTCATGATAACAGAACATAGCTGCAGTCTCCATAGAACAGGACGTAGCTACGTCTCCGTACGTAGTACTGTGGAAAATTCCTGGCAGACTAACTTTCACATTGGGGTCAGGGTAAAGTTTTCCACCATATCTGAATTCTAAAAATGTCCAGCTCTTCACTTCTCTGACATATCATCAAGAAGAGTGATAAAATTATACAGTCAGAAATTAAAGAAACTTTTACATTTGAAGTTGAACTTTTTTATTTCATTTTTTTGCATTTGTATTAAAATAATATTCAAGGAAGTAAATGAGTACTGTGCTATTAAAAAGTAGCATTCAAAAATAGCTACAATCATCTAAAATGTACTGCTTGAGACTTACTATTTAAATATGACTCCATTACTGCCAACTGTTCCTCTAATTGTGACTTTGGATTCTGAAGCACCATAATACCCTCTAAAAGTACAAATTTAGTAACAGTGGTGAACAGAGTATCTTTCTGGAAAGTGTGAAATCTTCTCTTTACTCTCTTAGTACTGTACACATCTCCCTAAGAAATATGTCCACCTTCTTCTAGACTAAGATTCATGAATAATTGCCAAATTAAAGAAAGGGTTGAACAAAAGCAAGCAAATTATTAAAGTCATTAAAACTTTTATGAAAATTCCACAGCTAGGGTGCCACATTATCCTCGCCCATAGCCCATCACCCACACAACACTAATGATCCCAGAGAAGAGAAAACATGCTAAACAACTTCCTTTTAGATCACATTAATATTACATTCTCAACTTCATTTCATAGGGTATTGTGGAATTATCCATTTCAACATAATAATTGTTGAAGATATGCACTGCAAGTTTATTTTGGACTTCTTAGGTAAGGAGGAAAAAAACGTTGTGAAGAGTTCTGCTCAAGTTTTGGAGACTCTGTTAGTGGAGACGTCCCGTAATTTCTAGAGTTGAATCTGGGGCCAAGTGGAGTATCAGCATGAAGTAGCATTCATTAGGTTTTCTTTTTACACCAAGACCTTCCAGACCAATAAAAGTCATCAGGGACCTTGGAGTGCTCTGAGCCCTGTCCAAAGGGCCTAGGGAACTGCAGGCAAGAGCTTATCTTGTTAACACTCTGGAAAGACTCTTGTCATCCTTTCAGCAACCCATTTCCCCCAAAGCCTGGACCACCAGAATGCCAGAGGCTACTTCACAGACCTGGAGACCTTCCTGGAAAATCCCCCAACTTCTGCTTTTGAACTTCCTTAAAACCTCTGTTCCCTTGCTAATTACAGACAATGGAAAGTGGGTCTGCCCGGAAGCCCCCTCCCAAGAGAATAAATCTAACCAGCCCTCAACCTGCAGTGCAGCCCTCCCAGCCCAGAGGAACTCTGTCTCCTGCTTTTGCTTTCCTTCTCTTCCATTTTCTCTAATAGGCTTATAAAACTACATTTTAATGCTCAAGAATTCTTTCTGGAAACGTTCTGCTACTGAATCCCAGAGCCCCACATCAAATATTGTGGGAATGGGTGTCCAGGGGAGAAATGGGACTTGGGGAGAGAACAAGGGTGGGAGCAGGGTTTCTGGCTGGTGTGGGAGAGGAGGTGGGGGGGAGGGTTCGATGCTGCTAAACTAGGACAAGTTCAACACACCTGGGCATAGGATGACCCTGCCTATTTGGCGTAAGTTTATTAAGGGAACCTTCCATCTCCATCAGTGTCTGTCTCTATACTCCCCCTATATACCTACCTATAGCTATACCGAACAGTTTATCTCTAGGTCTATGCATTTTTCAATTCAGTCCTCTCGTGTTTGCCAGCTTCCTGAATTGGGAAAAGAAAAGCAATCCACGCACATTCTAAAATAACTTAAACACATGCTGCTGAGGCTTCTGCATTAGGTAAATGACTTATTAACATTGGCAAAAATCCCTGAATATCATCCTAACATCCTCAGAAGATTATATCAGTTCCGAATTTTGTTTGTTTCTTCTTCATAAAAATCTTTGAGGGGCCAACTAGTTATGTACATCAAACATCCTTCATAAATGTGAGTTTGTGTGTGTGTGTGTGTGTGTGTGTGTGTGCAACTACACTTGGAACTCTACTTCAACCCACCTCTTTGCCACAAAAGTGACACACAGGTCTTTTGCTTTTTCTTCTTCCTTACTCTGTTGACCATTAAAACCAAGAATTCAAAAAGAAGAAAGTTCTGAAAGGCTGACTCTACAAAATGGAGCTAACTTAGTTTAGATGCTTAAAAACATTGGCCCTAGATAGTCAAATATATTCTAGTCATAATATTTGTAAGACTTATGAACTCAAATTCTAGGCAACTCAAAGTTAAGGAATACATTGTTGAATTCCTTCCAGGATGAGTTTATCTACATTCCTAGTCTACGCCTTTGGAATATTTTATTTTGTAAGCGCTTTCTAAAGCCATAATTAGAGATAACTTTTAATGACTCCAATTAGGCTTAAAAGCAGTAAAGAGAGAAAATGTTAATTGCCCCCCAGATCCAGTCCTCTTTTCTTCCCTAGAAATTTAGGTCAGCACAAAACCCTGTTAGCTACTTTCTCCCTGCCTCCCTTGCAAACCAAGTTTGGCCACTGGCTTGGGAATGCACATGACTGGAATTTTCACACGTTTTAGGAATTTTTAGAAAACCAATTGCCTTCATTTCCCCTTTCCCCATATTTAGCACTTAATAATTATGACTTACTTTATGCAAAATGATACCACCCAGATAAAAGAAAATCTAGCAAGAATTGTCCTCATGTTCCCACACTAAGAAGGATAAGCTAAATAAATTCACAAATACAGTATTTTGCCATATAAAATGCACACTTCGCCTGAATTTGTGAGGAATAAAGGATGAACATTGTACATGGATAGTACCAATTCTGTATCTATAGGATATTTTAAATTCTTTGATTGATGCTTATGAGTCAAAAAGTAGAACTCTAGAAATAAATAATGTTATCCGTATGCAAAATAATATCCTGGAATACAATAATTGGTTCTGCTGAACTTAGGATGAACTTACAATGAAAGCAATTTCAGCCAATAATTCAATGACATGAAACCAAGAGTGATGTGCTATTGTCCACTGAATAAGTGACGGTGACTTAATAAGACAGGTGATGTCAACTTTATTACCATGAGGTGAACAGTACAACATTTCTCTTCATACCCTTTAGGCCAGAGTTAGCAATCCAGCTGATATTTTTACAAAAATAGACACACTGCAAGCTTTAAGCTAGCAGCGATTAAACATGCTAAAGAGCATGGCCACATTGCTGCCAAGAAACACTGGACATCCTCCCACAGAGAGTGTCATCAGTGTGGAGGCCACAGGAAGAAAACTTCTTAAACCTCGTATCTGTGCTTGTGTCTTGTCATTATTTGTTACATAAAATTTCTTGTACCATAATATGTTTTTTAAAATGCCAAAAGTCCTTTATAATAAGAAGTACCTAAATATAAACAAATAAAAATTTGAATTAAAAAATTAAAACGAAAGATTTCTTTCCTGAAAGTTTGCGCCCAAAATGTGGGTGCACATTATACACAGGAAAATACGGTGAAACGAGTTAAAACAAAAATCATCTTAATGCATATATAGATGATTAAGGATTCAAAAGAAAGAGATAACCTATCTCTCCTGAAGGATCAAAATTATTTTATTCAGGAGTTAATGACTGAGAAAGGTGTTAATGAATAGAGTGAGAATGCTTCCTCTTCCCCTGACCTGCCTCTTGAGCAGAAATGTCAAAATCTTCCTGGAATGAGGTAGCTAATAGTATTGCATGAATGCCATGTGTCAGGAAATGTACTAAATGCTTTACATTTTTCAGTTTTCTGTAGTTGCTATAACAAAGACTAAAAGCTTAGTGATGTAAAGCAACACAAATTTACTACCATACAGTCCTGGAGATAAGAAGTTCAAAATGGGTTTCATGGGGCTAAACTCAGGGCATCAGCAGGGTCTGTGTTCCTCGCTGGAGCTGCCGGGACAATGCATTCTTGCTCTTTCCGGCTGTTGGATGTTGCCCCATTGCTTGCCTCATGGCCCCTTCCTCCATCTTCAGTGCTGGTGGGTATTCTCCCAATGTGGCATTTGGCTTCTTTTTCTGCCTTCCTCTTCCCCTTAAAAGGATCCTGGTGATTACAATGGATCCACCCAGATAATTGAGGAAAACCTCCCTGTCTCAAGGTCATCCAGCTAACAACTTGAAACATGGAACAAAATGTATTCATAGATTCTGAGAATTAGGATGTGGACATCTTTGCGGGTCCATTATTCTGCCTATTGCATATGTATAACCTCGCTCAGTCTTCACAACAGATTTATGAATTTGGTACTCATGCTAACCCTACAGATATTTGAGGTTTTGCAGTTTTTCTGAGATTTACTGGTTTTAGTCCTCAATTTCCCAGGCCAGGAAAACTCATTTTGGGCAAATCAGGGTGGTCATCCACCCTGAATGGACCCTTAATCCTTAACAATAGACAAGCAAAAATTTATTAAGGGCCTGATCATAAGTCACAATTAAATTCTGGAGAGCTCCTTTGTGGTGGTAGATGGTGCCTTCTGAAGCCCAGTGATGCTAGTTAACTTTCCCTTGGTTTGACAAAAGATGAATTTGCTGAAAAGCGTCCAAATAATTTACCTTGAAAAGATTCTTAAGTGAGACCTTGAAATGTTTGAGGGAAAATATAAAGGGGAGAATACATTTGAGGTGGAAAAGCAATTTGATCATCTTGAAGTGTGATAAATCAAATAAACCTTAAAATTACCTATTAAAGATTTTCATTGTCAATTAACTATTCAGAATATGTGAAATGAATGTCTTAAACTGTGTTTCCACAGAAAATGGCTCTGGGTCAGTGTTAGGAGTGCAAGTAGTTGATTTAGGAGATGATTCCCTGAGACACTAGTGGCTGACCAGAAAAGAAAAGGAAGGAAGGAGTCAATATTGGGGATGATGATGAGCAGATATCAGAGTTGTTCTCCACTGGAAACAGGAGGGAGCTGGAATGTTTACTCTCTACCCCCTTTGCCCTCTGGCTTGGCACTAGGCAGTCTTTAGCATGCTTTGCAACAGTGAGTGCCAAGGGGATGTGAACAGAGAACCAACAGTTCTGCTCTAATTTGCCTTTCCACACTGTAATGTCAGTCTTATCACTTCTCTTATTTCTATGGTGACAGCCCCAGTTCAAGCCAATGCTGAGTCACTCCTGAACCACTGCAGCACTTCCTCATTGACTTCCTTGCCTCCGTGATTCCTTCCTACCAAGCTCCACAAAGGAGCCCAAGTGATTTTTTCAAGGCATGGGTTCAGCTGTCATCCCCATCCTACCAAAAACTCAAGACAGGTGTTGTTCCCCAAGAGAATCCAGCTTCCCTAGTGCCTTCCAAGACTTTTAAGTGATGGCACATATCTCAACCTCGCCTCCAACATAAAGGTTGTTCAGCACTCAGTCATTCACTCTTCGGATGAAATTTATCTCAGAAGTCACTCTTGCGTTAATTCTGTTTATAAATCTCTTCCCAGTGGATTGAGCACCTTCCCACCATTCAGATCTAACTCTAACATCATCTCCACACAGTGGCCTCTTCTTACGACTTCAGCCTCACTCAGTCTTTTAACTTTCTTTCGAGCTTGTATTTTCCCCTCAAGTTACCTTTTCATATTCCTGAATTTATTCTTTCTTTCCGCACACCAGAATGTGAACCCCGAACAAGCAGGGACGGGGCATGTCTTATTCAAAGCTATATCTCTGCAGCACTTTTGAGGGATTTCAGGTATTTTTTATTGAAAAGAAAATTTCCAAGATTGATGAGGTTGCAAGGGCTTATCCATCATGCGTATTATAAACATAACTCCAAAACGTCCATATACCTTGTTAATTATTAGTTTGCTAAGCAAAGGCAAAACTGAGGAGATTATAGGAAAGATTTTATCAGAAGAGGCTCAATTCATGAAGTTCTGCTTTCAAAGAGGCATCTAATGATAATATTCGAACTATTTTTAGAACAGAAATAAAATCGCTGGCAATTTAATTTTCCCTTTAAGTAAACTTATTCATAGTTTGGAATTAAAGTATTTTCTTCCAGGTTTTCATGCATTGAAAAATAACTAAAACTAACAGTATCAAAACCTTATCAGTTCATTTCTAGGATGTAAATCATTGCTTTCTGAAAGCCTAAACAGCTCGACTTTGTATACATATTTAAATTCAGTCTGTTATATTTTATTTTCTGTATCGCGGTTCCTGCCTTCCTGTTGCACATTTTGGCTAATGTAGTTGTTGGATCACTTCTCATCGAATATAAAGACCCTGAAACTAAAAGATATTTGGCACGAAGTCAGCAAATTTTAAACAGGAAAAAATAAATACACGCTGTCATCGTTCAATAGCAGACTATAGAAGCACACGGACACCACAGCGTCTCAAAGACTTTGAAAATACAGCTCAACCCACATTCCAGCCTTCTTGCCCCGCCGCCCGTTTTCATTTTACTTGTCACACAGCCAGCTTTCTCCCGCCCCTCTGCTTTTGCCTGGACTGTTCCCTGAGCTTATCTGCCATCCTCTCCTCCTGCACTGTTCTTCTTCCTTCAAGTCCCAGCTCAAGTGTCCTCTCCTCTAGGAAGCTCTCAAACCTTCCGTGCTCAGGGCTCAGGTTGTACTTGGTGAAATGTGCCCATCTCTTCCTCTCAGGGCAGGAAGAGTGTCTTTTCCCTGGGAAACGTAACACATCATAGGTACCACAGGAAGTGCGTAATAAGTAGCTGGTGAATGTGCTAGTCATTGCAACTGACCTTAGAGTTCTGAGGAGGTATGTTCTCCGTATACTGTTCTGCTGTGGCAAGAAATATGGGGCAGGAGGAGAGATTAGGGGAGGAGCTGTGTGATGCCTTTTCTCCTTTTACCTTATATTCTCCTTTGGCTTCAAGATGGGACCAGGCACTAGATGAAGAGACTCTAGACCGAGATCGTGATTTGCTGAATTACCCCTGAAAACATGCATCCGCTCAGGTATCAGCTATCAGGGCTTTTCTATGATTTTTTTTTTAACCTCCATTACTAATACTTCTCCCATCTACTTTCCATTCCGCCAGTTCTTATAAATTCAGTTTTTTCAAGTTCCCTGTTTAGGACTTTCCCTTCTTCCTGGATATTTCCATGACGACATCTAGATGCCAAAATTCAATCTATGAAAGTTGGTTTCCAGATTATTTAAATTACTTAACCTAATGTATAAATATAAGAGCATTTCTACTTTAAAAAAAATGGGATGCCCTCTTCTACTCTGACTTTTCCCTCAAAAAAATAGATGTATTCACTATTCACTAATCAATAGTTTGCGTGATGTGTGCAAGTCTTGTATCAACTTGATTGAGGTGCCCAGATTAAATATTATTTCTGGATGTGTCTGTGAAGCTTGTTTTTATTTATTTATTTTTATTGTAGTAATTATTCTACACATTAAAATAATTTCCTCTGTATAATTTCCCCATTTCTTAGATATATGGCAACACACCGTGCCCTCCACCAAACCACCAAGTGCTCTTCACCATTGTCCAGTGGACTCCACCACCATATGCCCCTGCCCACCCCATTCCCTTTCAGCAACCTCAGTTCTGTTGCAAATGTTTCAGGGTTGGTTATGTTTCCTCTGTTCCTTTGTTTTGTCTATTCACATTCCACCTGTGAGTGAGGTCATCTGGTATCTATCTTCTTTTTGCTAGTTTAACTTAATGTAATCCCCTCTAGTTCCACCCATGTCGATTCAAGTGATAGGGTTTCATCTCTTCTAAGGGCTGTGTAGTGTTCCACTATATATATGTACCACATCTTCTTTAGCCATTCATCTGATGTTGGGCACTTAGGTAATTTCAAGGTCTTAGCTATTGTGAATAGGGCCACAATACACATGGGGATGCATACATCTTGAAGGGTGTTTTGCATGAGATTAGGATGGAATCAATAGACTCAGCAAAGTATATCGTCCACTCTAGTGTGAGCGAGCATCATCCTATGTGCTGAGGGCCTCAAGAGAACAAAAAGATAGAGGAAGGAGGAATTTTACCCTTTTTCATCCTGCCTTGCTCTTGATTAGAGGAATCTCATCTCATACTCTCATTCCTTTAGACTGGGGTTTACACTGTCGGCTCTCACGCCTCTGGACTCACTAAATTACACCATCAGCTTTCCTGGGTCTCCAGCTAGTAGATCATAGAATTTCTCAGTTTCCATAATCACATAAGCTAATTCCTCAAAATGCATTTTCATATCTATTTCTATATATCAATCACCTATTTACTTTCTTTTTGTTCTGTGTGTCTGGAACACCAAGATAGATAGATAGATATAAATGTTCTTAAATATATACATTAAATAAAAGAAATACTACCAAATAAGTCAGCAAGTTCACTTCAAGTTCATTTTTTAAAGCAACCAATGCTCTATAATACAGAGGTTCACCTCAATAAAGTTTCTAAGATTCAGATGTTTAAAATTACTCTAAGTTAATATTGGCCTCATCTCCCAGATTTAAACAACAAAAAAAAGGCAAAAAAAATTTCCTAATTCACCTTGAACTCAATATCACATTTTGAGCAAGTGATTTTTACTTCAATCTTTAAAAACACATCCAGATGTGCCCTGATGGAGTATCAGTTAGGTCACTCTCCTCTGAAGAAGCACAGACCATATACCCCTGGTTTCCTGTGTGTGAGGGGGTGGGGGTAGGAGCCAGACATGCAGTGTAAGCAACTAGATAAAAATAAAATTAAACGCTTATTTCTCTTTTGTCTGGATGCTTGCCTTCATTTCTGCCTGTGCCTTTCCATTGAAAAAAAAATTCTAAAAGATATCTAAGTCAATGTACTAGCTTAAGTTGTTTTCTTCCTTTTACCTTCTCAGTTCCCCAAGTTCAAACTGCTTTGACCTATTATTTGAAGTAAAAGACAACAATTGGGAAGTAAGAACAGCTCCCTCATCAGCTTAAAAAGGGTTCTCCAGAAAAGCAGAACAAAGGGCAGTTCTGCACAAGGCACTGCCAATTACTGGGGGAACCAAGAGAGGCCTTTTTTCTGAAGAACATCACAGGTCAGGCAGAAGAGGACTCTCATTAAACTTCACAGGCCAGCACCCTCTTCCCGGGCCATCAGCCTCCAGAACAGTGAGAAATAAATGTCTAGTGCTCACGAGTCACCCTTCTATACCCTTCTATGTACTTTGTTAGAGCATCCTGTTCCATCTTTACCTTAGTTTACCTTCATAATTAGGACTATTCCACTTCTTATAACCTTTCCTCCACCCAGTGTCTTTCTGAATCTATCACCTAGTCTTTCTCCTTTTCTGTACTGCCAATTATGAAAGACCTGGCTTCACATGATACACACACACACACACACACACACACACACATACACGCACATATATAATTTTATTGTTTTCTCAATCCTGTAGCCTTTCTTTGGTCCCTTCGCTCTTTTGAAACTGCTGTCACTAAAGATACCTGGGACTACACTGCTGCCCAATTCAGGTATGTTTCTTCCTCACCTACATCTCAACATGACTGTATCCCCTAAACCGCAACTCCCCAAAGTCCAACCCTCCTTTACTTTCAGCAACAGTACTTTGTGCTGATTCTTCTACCTCTAACAGTATTTTTCTATTTTCAATTACTGATTTGCTGCCCTACCTCATAGGTCTCTTCCATGTTGGTGTTTCATAAAATTCTACTCTTGGTTCTCCTTTCTTCTCCTGGTTCTCCTTTCTTCTCCTTTTACTTCTTTTTCTGGACTTTTCAAACACTCAGATTCCCAACAAAACTCTTCTTGTCTATAACCGACCTTGTGGTCTCTCCCGCTCTGGCATACCCTGATCCTCTTCCTGTAGTCATAATTCTTATTGTCACTAATCCCTGTGTTCTAGACTAGTGCAGATCACTTCCTCAGTTCCTCATCCGCTGTCATGCCAGGCTTTTCAGTCAGTTCATTTATGTCTCTGATCTGTTCTGTCATTCCCACATTTGTGAAGATACCTTCACCAGTTACCTGAACAACACTTCACAACTGATCTCTCAGTCTTTAGTCATACAAACTTCAAGTCATTTTCTATCTGGCAATTAATGTCACTTTCTGTCACACTCCACATCAGTCCCTGTTTAAAAATCTCCAATGTCCTCTAAGACTTTAAAATGCATATATATTATAATGCTATACATACATATCTACACATATATATAATATGTATTATACATATTATACACATATATATCTCACTTAGATACACACATATATGTATAAAAGAATCCATTTTACCTACCATCACAGACCCAGTACCACCACCAATCACTCTTTCTGTCATTCTTCAACCTGTCTGTGTTCCTACTTGCAGGCTGGTCTTTGCTCAGTTTCCCCGGGGCACTGTGTCTCATCAGCCTGAAATTTTCTTTCTTTTTTATAAGGGAGAGGAAGAAGATGCACTTTTAAAGAAGGAAGAGGAGAAAGTACTTCGGTTTATTTTTGGTTGTTTCCCCCTGGTCCCATGTTGGGAAGCCTGTCTCTTGAGCTTTATATGGTCAGTACCACAGCCGCCATCTTAGCGCTAAGTCACCAGGGCGTGCCAGCCTGAAATTCTCTCTTTCTGTCATAATTCTTTTATTTTTTTTTTTAATTACCTCAGGGCTTATTTTAGGACTTATCTCAAAATGATCTCATGTGAATTCTTACTGAATTCTCTTGTCAGTTGCAGGAACACAAATACCTGTTTCATGCACTTCTGTGCACTTCCTGTTTCACAGCCCTTCTCTCTCATCTCTTTTGCTGCATTTATCATGTTGTTATAATTATTTATTTTTCTCCAGTGTCAGAAATCACTAGTAGAGTCCATGTCTTTCAGACATTTGGATCCCATCATAGCCCTATGTCTTATCTGAAGTAAACACCAACAAATAAGTGTGAGTGTGTGGAGTTTGGAAAGAACAAAGAGACTGGTCAAGTCCCCAGGATGTGCCTTCAATCTCTTGAGCCACAGATGACCTTGCAGAGCAGAATGGTGTCTAGACAACAAAGCAAATGTAGGTGGCTGCTTGGTTTGCTTTTTGTCTTAGCAACATAGTTCTAAGATCAGCACTTAGTCAGCAATTTTACTTGATGAATGGAGAAAATCTTCTCTTTTTAGGAGAGAAGAAAGTCATTGAGACTATCATTTTCAGTTTTGGAGTCAGGGAAGTGTTTCCAATATGAGAGACTTCATATGAGCAGATGATATACTAAGAGCGAATGAGAGACTTCATATGGGCAGATGATATATTAAGAGCGAATGATGTAGATTGCCTCTCGCAGGATGTTAGAAAGAATTATTTCCAAATTAGACTTCAAGTACTTCCTGATAAAAAACCTGTATTTTTAAAACTTCCTCCTGAGTATTGGACAGTAAAAACAAGAATGAAATATTTATTGGCTAGACCTCTTTTATCCTTGAGTTCATTCATCAGCAGATGAAATCTCTGAACCCCCAGTCTGGGCATCTGGAAATGCTGTTAAGTTAGAAATATCAGCAGTAGCAGGAGGTATTGTTTGTTAAATCTGTCCCTTGTTTAATAAATGCTTCCACTGAGGGCATTTGTCTTCTACAAGCCCTGTGTTCTGTTTAGATTAATATTTTAAGGTTCCTTTGACTGTTTGTTGGCCTTTGGTGTGGGATCAATCAATCACGGTAACCAACAGTGCATACGGATCTTCTGGGTACAAGGCACTAAAGATACAAACCCTGGAAAAAGAAGTTATCAAGAACGAGGTGGTCATGCCCTAGTGGCTTAATGGTTAAATCCTGCAGACTAAGTCCATATATAACCCAAGGACCTGGGTTCGTGAGTTGGGGCTGGAACAAAAGGAAGTTGTAGATAGTCTTAGAGGCAAAGAATTTACAAGGCAGAGTTCTCAGCTGATGGAAGAAACATGGCAACTATCGTTAGATATTACTATATAAACTTTTCATATTGAATTAATTTTATATGGAAAATAGTAAATAACTTTGACAATATTGTCTTAGTATAAATCAAGAGTTTTATTATACGTGTGTTTATTTTTGAAATCATCAAAGTCTGGTTGTTCTAAAAAGGTTCTTTGACCTTGAGATTGTACTAAGTAATAATTACTGATATTATCTGAGGAATGGGGAAACTGACTCTATGGGGAACCTATACATATGAGTTTATTTTAATGTGTAGAAGAAGTTACTGTAATTAAAAAATTAAATTAAATAATTAGATTTTTAAAGATTATATATGAGCTCGGAGTTTTAATAAATAGCAACATGCAAATTTATGAGAACAATGCTTAAAGTGTTTATCTAGAAAACGCAAAGACGTATTTTCCCCTGTATAAAATTTCTTAACTTTAGGATTTTAAGATGCTTTTCTTTTCAAACTCCTCCAAAATATTGAAGAACAGGGAACTCCCAGACACTCTCCTTGAGCCTAACATCACACTTGATACTAAAAGCTGACAGAGACATCACCATGAAAGACAATTACAGACCAAGATCTTTAATGAACATAGACGAATAGGTCTAACATCCTGTTTTTATATGGGGTTTCTTGACATTTCATACAGCATTTTTTTAGTAGAACTGGTTGTGTGATGATAAATTCCTTTAACTTTTGCTTTTTGGAAAAGTTATCATTCCTTCAGTTCAGAATGATAATTTCACAGGGAATAGTACCCTAGGTTGAAAATCCCTTTCTTTAGCCTTTTGAATATATCATGCCATTCCCTCTTGTCCTGCAGAGTTTCAGCCGAAAATCTTACAGGGACTCCTTTGTATGTGACTCATTTTTCTCGGATGCTTTTTAAGATTTTTTCTTTATGTTGTATTTTTGACATTTTAATGAGTTAGAGTCTGTGGT
The DNA here is from genome assembly GCA_004363575.1 of Solenodon paradoxus. NCBI lineage: Eukaryota > Metazoa > Chordata > Mammalia > Eulipotyphla > Solenodontidae > Solenodon > Solenodon paradoxus. The sequence continues at coordinate 321,011 of RJWH01001107.1, forward strand.
GTAACTTTGAACCCAGATGTTTTCACCTACCCTGTGTTGTCGTGATTGCTGCTGTGCCTCTATAGCTTCTGTGCCTGCTTTTCCTCAGTGTCTGTTTCTGGAAAAAAGGTGAATTCCTAGTTGTTCTGTGGGGAGGGCGTGAGTCTTACTTCTACCAGGTCGCCATCATGACCAGAAGTCCAAAGTACATTTTTAAACATAATTTTTATTTTATATTTATTTAAAGGGTTCTTTTAGACTTCTTTACACATAAAGTATCTCACTTGGACATAATAAATGGAAAAACAAAATTAATTGTTAAAGTATTTCTATAACTTCATATTCAGAAAATTTTCAAAAAGTTTTGAATCAGTTTACATCCATATTTTTGCAAATAATATTATCTTCTCTGATAATGAGTATTTTGACTATGCTATATTTCTTAAAACAGTGCTCAACTCTGTGTCAAGAATTCAAAGCCGCTGACTTAACTATGTTAAGTTAGCACTTTATAAAACTTCCAAAGACATTGACAGAAAAATTTCAAACAAAATTAGTATTCATTCCTTAGATGGTAATTACTTCACCTAAGATAGATACTGGCAACAATAAATGAGTTTGACAACTCAGGCAATGACAATAGTAACCTCATGACTGACACATAGCTGATAAAAGCTTGTAAGAAAACTCCTGATTTCAGAAATGGGAAAACTTGGCTCAGAATTGTATTTCTTATGATCAGAGAAATATAGAGGCATAGCAATCTAAGAAACTTTGCATTTTTTTCCAGAATTTACCCAGGATTTGGCAATCATTTCAGAAAAATCTCATCACCAAGAGTACTATTACTCATGGAATTTGAGACACAAATAAAACCTACCTTTATCAGTCTCCATCATGGTAATTCTTCCAAAAGGGATAACTTTCCACTTGATCATTTTTTAATAGTGTAGGCATATTAATACCTCTACATGTTGAAACAGACAGTGCAATTAATTCTATTTCTCTTTTATATCAGAAGTAGTCATTTAATTGAGTTTTTCCATTTGATCACGTATGTTATCTATTAATTTCAAGAATGATTGCTTGGGAAAATGTTCTAAAAAGATGATATTGGATCTGATACGATTTAGAAAATGTTGAATTTAGGCATCATGAATAAATGTTTTTCCTCTAAACAACCCCCCCCCCAACAAATCCTGGTACTCTTTCTTAACAAATATTAATATGCTTGTAGACTGGGGAATGAGGAAGGAGGCAGAAATTGTGTTTTAATTTAACGTTACATGATAGTTGCATGCTTTTTTTTAAGAAAGTTACATCACATTTTGTAAAGAGCACAAATTCTTGAGTCAGACTAACTGTATTCAAATAATGACCTACCATTATGCAAGTCATTTTGAGAAAGCAGCTCAGTCCCTCTTTGTATCAGTTCCCTAGCGAGTAAAATTAACATCATAGTAGCATTACTTCATAGAGTTCATATGGGAACTAAAGATACAACACATTGTTGTTTACATAGTGATAGGTATATCAGAACCAAGAAATACATGACAACTATCATTAATTATAACCATAAAATATCTTTCTGCAAAAAAAGAATATCTGAACTTCTGCTAAACTGTACCACTCAAGACAAGATTCCTGAAGAATCTCATTCCTTGACAGTGTAGAGAAATCCTCGAGGTTTTTGTGAATGTTTTCCCACAAAGCCATATTAGTAAAGATTACACTCTCTTTTGGGTAATGAGGTTTATTACCAATTGCCACAGATGTGCTCTGTAATGAACAAATATAGTTCAGATTCCAAAGGGCAAAAAGGTAATATATGAAGCATGGCCAAGGTATATTACCCCATCAGATAAAATATGATGGCACAAGCACTATTAGTTTTTATAAGATCATTTAAGATTTTATTATTCTTTTTATCATGGAAAAGATACATATACTTAAACATTTTTCATTACAATAACTTTGATTTTGCATGTTAAAATAAACTCTTATGTGTAGGTTCCTCCCTTGTGCAATTTTCCTATTCCTAATACATCAGCCCACCCTGCCCTCCACTAAGTCACCAAGTGTTCTTCACTGTTGTCTAGTGGGGTCCGCCACCACTTGTTCCCTCCCTACCCTCATTCCATTCCCCATTGGTAACCTCAGTTCTCAGAGCTGGTTTTGTTTTGACTGTTCCTTCATTTTATATATATTTTTTATATTCACATTTCACCTGTGAGTGAAGTCATCCAGTGGTATCCATCTTTCTTCTTTTCAATTATTTCACTTAGCATAATCCCTTCTAATCCCATCCATGTTGATTTAAAGGACAGGATTTCATCTCTTGTAATGGTTGTGTACTATTCCAATGTGCATAAATATGTGTGTGTGTGTGTGTGTGTGTATATATATATATATATATATATATATATATATATATATATCTCACATCTTCTTTATCCATTCATCTGACCTTGGGCACTTAGTTTCCAGTTCTTAGCGATTGTGAATAGGGCTGCAACAAACATTGGGAATATACATAAGGCTCTTCAAATTAGCATTTTTGTATCTTTTGAGTAGACACCCAGAAACTGGATCACATGGAATTTCCATATTCAACTTTTTGAGGAATACTTTTTGAGGAATACTGTTTTCCATAGAGGTTCTACCAATTTGCACTCCCATCAACAGTGTAAAAGAGAGACATATACTTTTTAAGAGTTAGAGCTCAAAAGGATGAAGGAAAACTTCCGCTGGTAATAGCTCTACTATAATAAACACGATCATCTGTGACAAACAGCAATGACACTTTTCTTCCTGCATGGTAAAGTAACTCCCACATGAGATTTGGTTGAAATCCTAGAGAGTTCCTTTGTCTGAGCAAATATTATTTTATTAAAAAAGAATATGATATAGAACACACATATCTACTTTTCCCTCTAAATCCTTGCTTCCTGCTAACACTTCTCTAATTCAAAAGAGATCACTCATTTAAAACCTGGGCTCTTCATTATTTATAACAGAGTTTTAATCACAATCATTCTCTACTGTGATTTTCAGATCATTAAAATGAGAAACTCGTTTTTCCTTGCTTTCTTGAGTGTGAAATACTCCATATCACAGCTTGTTCAAATGTACTGACAATAAGAGAAGGGAGGGTTTTTTGAAATCATCTTAACACTGCCTGAGGAAATCACACTCAAGAGTCTTGAATTAATTTTCAAGCACCATCTATCATCAAAGTCTTCTCTAACATTACCAGCCAGAGCACTAATTACACCTGCAGCCATCATAATGGTGACTTTGACAAATAAAGTCATATCTTCTAGGACTGAGCAAAGCTTCCACTGTCATATGCCTAAAAATAGAAGGCACATCTTGTGTGCAGTTCAAATACATTTCAAGATGCAGCCTTCCCATCCTGAGGCCAGATGGAGCAACCGAGATGAACAACTAAATAAAATGAAAAAAAAAAGAAAAAAGAAAAAAGAAGGCTTATTATATGAGTAATAAAGTTTTCACTTCAGGTGAAATTTATATATTTAGGTTTCAAGAGAGAAGATAATTTCATGGCAATTAGATAGAAGTGAGTCTTGTGGGAAATTCCATGATGCATTTTTATCATACAAAACTAATATCAGCTATACGTTGCAGGTCCTATATCCATGTCTTGAAGATAGTATCATTAAAATTAATGGTGACTGGAATTATTACCTTGGTTTAGACAGAGAGAATTTGTAACACAGTTTGGGAGCTTAAGGTTTTCCTACATAAACTCACCTAAATATGTTGATCCTTTCAGAGTTTGTCATACAGTGCTACCACATAAATGTAAATTATGTGGTAATTATGTGTAAATAAAAAACAAGTTTTTTTCTGCTGTTTTCATATGCTGTTTGAGGCTTTGATGTACATGGAGAAATTCATTCTAACTTGGAATTCCTTATTGCAGACAGTAGAGAGGCCCTCTGTTTGCCACTGGCAGATAAAGGAGAGAAGGATAATATGCATATCCTTTACTTCTGCAGGAGGGAGTTGTGGGCAGGAGAAACTGCTCTGTACACTTGCTCCTTTATTTATCATTCTAATAATCTATACAAGGCAATGCAAGGCAGTATGTCAAATGTGGAGCAAAACTATAACCGTGCCCTCGAGTTCAGTATTCTCAAGTATCTTTTGTGATAGCTTTTGGTGTGAGGATTTAGAACATATTTAGAAAGTGGCTTACTTTCAAGTTATTCCACCTCTAGCAGAACCATGGTGAGGCTTAGACCACCACCACTCCATCGTCCTAGGTCAAGGGTATATTACCTAAGTGTATTTCTGATCTCAACCAAAAAGAGACTCAAGAGATGAGAAATCTCAGACAGGACCTCAGGGAAACAAAGGGCAAGACTGAAGAGCCAGCTCCCAGGAAAAATGTGAGGCACACACAGATTCAGCCAAACCTCAGGCAGGGGCTATTATTTTCATATTGCTTCTGCAACAAAGAACCACAAACATAAATAATTATATTATAGTTCTGGAAGGCAGAAACCATAGTTTCTAAGGTCTGGCAAAACTGCAGTCTCTTGGAGGCTCTATGGGAGAATCTATTTCCTTATCTTTCCAGTTTTCAGAGGTTGCCTTCTTCATTCCTTGGATTCTGGTTTCCTCCCCTGTCCTCAAAACCAGCAGTGTGGCATCTTCCAATCCCTTTCTCACCAGTCCTTGAGTCCCATCTTCTCTGACACTCAAGCATCAGGGCCTATGCAGACAACCCCAAATTATCTTCTCATTTCTAGTTGCTTAATTTCATATCTGCAAAGTCCTTTTGCCACAGATTCGGAAGTTTAGGATGCAGTCAACTTTAGGGGGGTCATTAATGCGACTACCAGACAAGACAAAACAAAAAGAACGTTTGTCTCTTTTGCTCCCTGAGTTAACTAACTACATTTTGGCATTCTACAGGTTTATTTTCTACTTCAAGACCATGTAGGTCATTCATGTTAAGTGACTTTTTAAAAAATAAAAACGGTAATGGGTGACTCCGCACTGGTAGTTCTTGGAGGCCTTGTAACTCTCGAAGATAACACAAGTGTCCCCATTAGTCAACAAAGTAAAACAACCAGACACTGACATCCTTCTTAAGTGAACTCTATGAGCTGACCACCACGAAGAGACATTTCATTAGTCAAGCTTTCTTACTGCCTTGCAGAGCAACTTCCTTCATAGAGTAATAGTTTACGATCACTTCTACTTAACGAAAAATTAAACACTTTACTATTCATCTTAATTTAAAAGAAAAAACTTTCTCTTGGCCATGCTGGAGTAACGGGATACACTGTTTTTCCAGGCAAATATTGAAACCGGAAAAAAAAAAAAAAAAACGTTTTTGGACAATGACAGCCGTCAACTTAGGTCGTGATTCCCTACAATCGTCCCAGGTTGCGTGTTGAAGGACGCTTTTTCCAGAGGCGTCGCTGGAAGGACGGTCACTGCCCCGGGCGTCTGCGGTTGACCCGCTTTTATTTACGGAAGTCAAACGATCACTCCCACGGAAGGCGTGTTCATATCAGCACAGACAAACGGAAAGCAGTCGCACTATCGCCTAGCGACGGCGGAACCAACCACGGGTGCCGCGAGTTCTCGGGTGCGTCGCGTTTACAGCCTGACGTCACCTTCTCGGAGACGCTCGCGGGACTAGAGCGGCGGGCGCGAGCTCCGGGCTTGCGCCGAGTGCGGCTTCGGTGAGCAAAGCAGCCGTTGATCTGCCGTTGGTGTGTCTGCTAGCAACCAACATGAGCGGCCTTTCAGGGGCCGAGAGGACCCCGCTCCTGGAAACATGCGGCCTCGCGACCGCCGACCAAGCCCCAGGAGACCCGGACCAGCAGTCGTGCCTGACGCTGCGCGAAGACTCCCAGGCGTCTCAGGTGATGGCGGAGGTGGGTGAGCGTCGCTCGAAGGCCGGCGCGTCCCCAGCACCTCAGCTCGCACAAGACGAGGGCGCGCCCCCGGGCCCTGCGGGCTGCAGCCGCCCGCCCGAGGCCGTCCCAGCCCGCGGGCCCCGCGCCTGCGCCGCGGCCGGAGCGGGACCCGAGGCCCCGCCTCCCACGGGCGGCCCGGACGCTGCGTCGGTGTCCGTGGCGACGGAGCGCCGCGGGGAAGCAGCCTCTGAACCGAGCGAGCCGCGCAGCCGGTCGGGAGAGCAGGCCCTGGAAACCCGCGGCGCGGAGTCGTCGGGGTTTGAGGTGACGGCGGAGGCCCCGGAGGGCGGGGCCGAGGAAGTGAAGACCGAAGAGTGTTTCGCGTCGCCAGTAGCCGTTGCGGAGACGGTGATGGGGAAGGGCGGAGAGGTGGAGGAGGAGATGGAGCTGGAAGAGAAGCCCGCAGGCGAAGAAGGGATGGAGAATCCAGTGCTAGAGGCAGGATCCCGGCTCCTGAACCTGGATCTCCGCATGAACCCCCTGGAGGCCATCCAGCTGGAACTGGACACTGTCAATGCCCAGGCTGACAGGGCCTTCCAGCAGCTGGAGCTTAAGTTCGGAAGAATGCGCCGACACTACCTGGAGCGGAGGAACTACATCATTCAGAACATCCCCGGCTTCTGGGTCACCGCCTTTCGGAACCACCCGCAGCTGGCCCCCATGATTAGGGGCCAAGACGCGGAGATGCTCAGATACATCACCAATTTGGAGGTGAAGGAGCTCAGACACCCCAGAACTGGCTGCAAGTTCAAGTTCTTCTTTCGCAGAAACCCTTACTTCAGAAACAAGCTGATTGTTAAGGAGTATGAGGTCAGAGCCTCGGGCAGAGTCGTGTCTCTTTCCACTCCGATCATCTGGCGCCGGGGCCATGAACCCCAGTCTTTCATTCGCAGGAACCAAGACATGGTCTGCAGTTTCTTCACCTGGTTTGCAGACCACAGCCTCCCAGAATCTGACAAGATCGCTGAGATTATCAAGGAGGACCTGTGGCCGAATCCCCTGCAGTACTACCTGTCACGCGAAGGACCCCGTAGAGCAGCCAGACGTCGCCCATTAAGGGAGCCAGTGGAGATCCCTAGGCCTTTTGGTTTCCAGTCCGGTTAAACGTGGCCCTTGGAAATACTGCACAAGCTCCCCTAACCACCTCTGGCTGGGCCTGTGCTTGGGCAGCAAAAATGGGTATGCCTTCTACTCTTTTTCTTTTTCTTTCCTTGTCCTATCTGTAACCTTTTTCCTCTGGACATTTAGTTCTCTCAGCCTCAAGATTGAGACTGTCATGGTCATGCTGCTCTACTTCCATATGACCTCCTTGCTGTTCTGCGTTACTGTAACATGCTACGTGGTAGAGATTGACCGCACTTCGAAGCCAAGCAAATGATGCTGTAGACGGCATTGCCTTTATGTGCACTGTTTGGACCTTGAAACTTGTTTATTCCCAGGGCCTTTGGTCTGGCTCTTACACCTAGGATTCTCGCTTGCCGAGGAGCCCATTCTGCCCACATCGCTCTGCAGTACAGTCATATAACTGTGGACATTTGTTGGACATTAAAGATATCAAGGGAGAGCCACAGCACCCCTTGGTCTATTTGACTTCCATGCCTCCGTTGCTCTTGCATCTGCGATCATCTCCTGTTGTGGGCTATGCCCATTCCTCTTGGTTTTTCCTACAGGATGAAGGATTCCAGAATATTCTCAGCTCTACTGTCTGGTTTCGGGTAAACAAGAATCTCCAGAAGTGGTGGGCCCAGGTTTCCTGCACACAAAGACTCTTCCATTCTCTCCCCCAAAGACCTCTTCTTGATTCCCCACCACCCCCACCCCCATCCTTCCATCCCCAACATCTAAGAAACCTCCTGACCTGTCAGGCAAGTGGTTGAGGTGACAAGTTAGATCCCCTTATTATGGTAAGAGTAAAGATGGTGTCCAAGCATCAAACTTTCCTAGCCTCAAGTTGTGGATTCACACAAAACCTAGGTACTTTTATGTGCCTCCTTTGCTCATCCTGATGATTAAGTACCAGGGTGGCAGTATGCTTTCTTTCCCGTCTCTTAAAAACAGTGGAATCAGCGCTCACCCCAGCCCCCGCTGCGCCAGCCCCAGAAGTGATAGCTTAGAAGTATCAGCAAAAGTAGCCCTTTTAATTTGGCACTTTTCCTTTTTTTCTGGGGACATGTAGACTGTTGAACTCTTGTTTCTCTTAGCTCTCATCCATACTCTCACCTGTTTAGGAATACCTAAGGATTTAAAAGGAGACAGATGCAGATGGATGACAAATGATAATGGTTCACACTGAATAGAAGAACTAAAGAGCTGGTGATGGGTGCTCTAAGCAGGGGAAAGTGAATAAAAGGCTACAGGCAAAAATAAGTCAGGTAAAAATTGGGCCTAAAATTAAGACTGACTTCATTGAGAGCCTTCAAGGAAGAGATTATTTCTCTATTAGTTTTGATGGAAAGAGAAATACTTTTCTCAGGGTTTTCACAGGAGAAATAAAGGGGTTGGAGTGTTAAATGTGTTGCCTAGAGTTCTTTAAAGAAACACCATTTTGGGTGCTTTATTTTCATTTGACTTTGTGCAGAAGAGTAATACTATGTGTTTTATTTGACTAGTATTTACTAAAATCCTATTTTCTGTTTCTGATTACTGAGAAAATTGAGCTATACAGATTTTTTTTGCTTTCACTAAATGTTCCTAGCAGTCTTTCCTGTATGATATAGAGACGTAAATGCATATTTGCAATGTTGTGTAACTTCTGTTAAAAACTATATCCTTAGAAATATAATTTGAATAACTTGGTCTTGTCAGATATTGAAGACTTTGAAATTATTGTCTTCATGAAACCTAATCTACAAAGTGTGTGGCTTGATTGTTTTACTAGATATTTGCTCGGGTAACAATTTAGTAATGGATGTATTTCTTTTCCAAAATAGTGTAAATACTTGTGAGATTGCTTTGTCACGTTGAAAGTGTACCATTGACATATGTATCTTTATGTGCATGATGGTAAAATAAAAGCATGTTATTCTGTTAGATTTCTTATTTTTTCACGCTGACCATAAGCATGGCTGAAGAAATTATTAAAGTTAAGAGATTATGTAATTATTAAAGTTTTTAAATGGATGAAACCAGAGCATGGTGCTCTGCGTTCCCAGGTTGAGGATTGCTTTCGCCATTTCTTTGCTTCAGCATAGTAACAATTTCAACTTTACTCAGGATGCCGCTCTTTCCTTTAAAATTTGTGCATCCCCACCTCCATCTTTATCGGTCAGTGATGTTCTCAAGTTATTCAGACGCTTCACTTTTTCAGGATTTGCAATTATTTTAATTCCTTTGAGAACAGACTGGGAAGAAATGGTTCTATTCAAAATGAAAAGGATCACTTAAAGTTAAGCTAAGTTTTCTTAATACCCAGATGTCTCATTAATGTCAGGGAAGAGTCAGGGAGCACACACTAGCTTTTCAGTTGAGATTAAATCAGCTTTATAATCTGCCACCTAGTGTAATGCTCAGACACCTCTGAGACGCAAATTTCCTTGTCTACAATGTGGGGTAACGATACCTGTACTATAAACTAATATTGGATATATTTGGCGAGCATGTTATAAAGTTGTAGAGAAGATAATAAACATTTAGGCGCTTACTATGTGAGAGGCAGTGTCCTAAAAGACCCCAAGTATTAACATAATAAAGATTAAAGGGCAGAAATGCTAAGCATAAAGACTGCTTTATAATATGTAATCAGCATTAATTTTGGGTGTGCCCTGGTGGGGTAGCAGTTGGGTGCAGTCCACGTACATCCTCAGGCCCTGGGGGTGTGTTCCAGGGATGGGGGAACAGCCAGGATGAACAACTAAATGGAATAAGTGTTTCTTCTGGACCGCTCTGCTGCCTGCCTCTACTCACTTTCCTTCCTGCCTGAATCTCCTTCAAAAATAAGTATTTACTTAATTTTAATTTCTCACTTTAATTTACCAACTAGGAAAGAAATCACTTAGCCAGATTGAAGTTTCTCAAACCTAGAGAAAGAATTTATTTGATGTAATAGTTCATCTTGCTGGTTTGCTCTGGCTCTGAGTGCTGAACCTGGGCCTGGGTGAGTCCTTCCCATGTATGTGGACTACACTGGTGGAGGGTGCAGACTTAACTACTAAACCACTAGAGCATTCACTTTGTGAGCTTTTGGTTTATCTCTGTTGATCACACTCTGCTTTTCTTTTAGAGGCAGTATTAACATTTTAATTCTATAATTTCAGCTTCTGTGGGCATGAAAATCTTCCAAGTAAGTTGGAGAATTAAAATGATATGAAGCTTATTTTTGTCAGTCATCAAAAATACAAAAATATTTTAACTACATAAGTGCAATTAAAGGCTTATTAATAGTAATTTTCCATCAAGATAAACTCCGTTTTAAAAGATTGTTCTGTAACTATGACTCTAGGAGGCAAGCTTGAAGTGCACACTGTGAAGTTACCCATGCTGGCGGGTTATTTCAGACAGCTCTAGAGAGAGCTGGCATCACCCCGACCTGATCTAGAAACGTAAACTTATTTTGGGGTTCGTATCGTCCTCTATAATGTCTTAGAAATATGCCTCATATTAAGGGCTTGGTTTCAGCACGTATCTCTTAAGGCTGCGATTCACTGATGGAAAAGAAATACTGACATTGCAGAATCAGCCACAACTGCAACCGTGATTCATACACATAAGCCTGTGAATATCTTTGGAAAAGTGACTGTTTTCAAGTCTTCATTCCTTGGAACTTCACATTCTGATTCCAGAGTTCAGGGCTGTCTGCTACTGGAGAATGAGTACCTTCTCCATTTGCTTTCTAGTCAGGATACATATCTAGTTTTTTTTGATCACATTAACAGTGACTAGCGTTGAATGTAAACATTTACCCACCTGACCACCTCACTGTGGTTTTTGCTTCAGCCATATTCACTCTCTACTTTTTTAAGTGACCAAAGATGTTACCTAATAATACATTTTTTTGTAGTCTGTCACCTTTCCTTTATTAAAGTATAAATACAGCACAAGAATGTCCATAGCAGATTTTTCAGTAATAGCTCCAAGCTGGAAAGCATATGTCCACCAACAGGTGAACGAATGAGCGAATTATGAGGTATTGACACAGAGGAGCACTAAACAGCAGAAAGGAACACAATTTGATGACGCAACAACACGCTGGATCTCAAAACCTATTGTTACACGAAAGATATCAGACCAAAGGGTAGTATTTTCTAATCCCATGTATGTGAAACTCATGGACACGGGAAACTTATCTACGGAGACATAAATCCAAAGAGTGGTGGTGAGAGTAGCTAGACAGAAGAATGGGGAGACTTTCAGGGTTGATAGTAATGTTCACATCTTGACTTAGGGGATAACACTGATTTTTCTAAATGTGTCAAATTGTAGAATTAGTGGATATAAACTCTAAACTCAGTAAATCACATTTTAAAATACTGTTGATCATTTAAAACTGGACTCCGTTTGCCCATCTCCCATGTTTTGGCTTCTCTCCTGTGCTGACATAATAGCTGCTGGCTCCACTTGCAAGAATTTATTTGCAAGTTCTTACTGCCATATGATTTCATTAATAATTCCAATATTGGAAATGCTTTTTTTTTTTTTTTTTTAACTTTAGTTTTTTCTCCCTCAATTCCAGGCCAAAGTTGATCTCTCTAGAGACTCCCTTAACTTACAAACCAAGAGGTTCTGTCATCCTACTTGAAGAATTTAAGGCTGCTCAGGACAATTGTCCTACAAGAAGCTCCCTGAGCTTCCTTTCCCTTTTCTGCACCTTCAGATGCTTGTAAGATACTCTCTGACCTTATTTAATCTGACGTTCCTTCAGCTCCAACCAATCCTTTACCTAAAATGGGATCACAAAGGGTGGTTCCTGGACCTGCAGCTTCAGCATTCACCTGAAACTTGTTAGAACTGCAAATTCCAGAATCTCACTCGACCTACTCAATCAGAAGCTCTAGGCGTGGAGCCTAGCAAGGGCTTTAGCCTGCACTTCAGGTGCTTCTGATGTATGCTCATCAGCACACGACTGTTGGGAGCCATTGTCCTAAACTTTGTTTCTGCCTCCTCTCCAGCTGATTGTGATTCCCAAATTCAGTCTTCATTGTAAAAAACAAAGCCACAGTATTTAGTCTTAATTGAATTCCTTGCTCCATGGAGTCACAATTTTAGCCTTGGATATTCGAATCTGTTTCAAGTATTTATCTCTGTCTTCATAATCTCTGTAAATTGTTAGAAAGACCAGGAATTTCCATGTATGCCCTCACGTCACATTTGTAATTGTACCGTTTCAGTATCACTTTTTCCAAGAGGGAAAGCTCAGTAAATTGAAGTGTATTAATCTAGATGTAACATAGGCAGCATTCACTTAGCGTTTCTTCTTTCAAGCTAGAACACTTTCCACTGTATTTCCCTAGCCTGTAGTTTTGGCATAAAAACATTAATTAACATGGATATCTTGGCCTTAATTGAAAATTACTACAATCTATTTATGGTTTATTTATCTTTGTATACTTATGCACTTATCATTTTGTTAAGCAATAGAGGACTTCCAGTTCTATCAGTTTATAACTATTTCTTATACTTAAAAATATAATCTTTACATTTCATTTAGTGTTTTTGATTAGCTACCTAAAAATGTAATTTGTTTTTAAAGGCAAGTTGCCTGCAGGAATGAAGGAGTAGACAGGCAGGCAGGTAGAGGAGGACGAAGCATTTCATGTATTTACTTGTTCATCTTCGTTGTTATTTCCTGTGTGATGCGCAAACCCACATCCTTGTGCTCAGCTAGAGGCAGTGGACGAAGCCACTACTCCATCAAGGTGCACCTGAAATTGTAATTTTTGATACTTACTGCCTGAATTTAATTGCTTGACTTTACTTTCTCTCAAAATGGCACAGTTGTTGAAATGTTTTAACGAGGTGCTATTGTAGTCAATTATTTTAAGAAATGTCCAAATTCTCCAGTTCTCTCAGGCCAGTTTTGATGAAATCTCTCCAATTAGTTATTGCGAGCATAGATTTCACATAACTACTTTTTCTTAAGATATTTTATTAAGCCTCTAAAGTAATATGTGGAAAAATATGGTAAAGCTTTATAGCCAGCGAATAACATTTTTTTCTGTGAACCAGAAGTGTATTGTTTATCTAGGATAATTTAGAAATAACGAGAACATAGAAGGCAAGTATTATTACTATGTTGTCATGTTTCCTATCTTTGATATCACTTAATTTTCATCTACTTGGTTTAATTCAACTTTTCTTTCACTTACTTTTTTTAGCATGTCCTATACAGGTAAAGCATCGTAACAGAATCTGACATTGATATTATACTATCAGCACTATCATCTTTTTAATGTAGGTAAATCTCAGCATAAATAGACTCAACTTTTATTTGTTAAAAGTACATTGGAATAAACACTTCATAAATGTCTCATTTCATCTTCATGAAAGGCCTGTAAATTAAGTTTTATTATGTTCATTTTATATATGAAGAAATTGTGGCTAGAGAAGTCAAGTGACCTGTTTAAACTAAACAGCTAGTAAGGGCACAACTGAGACTTAAAGTCAAATTTGTCTGATTGCAGTGTGTCTTTACCTAGTGTATTAGTCAGGATTCTCCAGGGAAATAGCACCAATAAGAAGATATTTATTATAAGGAATTGACCCATATGATTGGGAAATCCTATGATCTTCTCTCTGCAAATGAGAGACCCAGGAAAGCTGGTGATGGCCTAATTCCAGTCTGAGTCCAAAGGCCTGAGAACCAGTGGATCTGATGGTATAAATATCAGTCCAATGACAGGACGAAACTGATGTCCCAGCTCAAGCACTCAGGAAGCAAAAGGGTTAATAAATTCCAGCTTCCTTTACCATTTTGTTCTACTTGGACCCACAAATAACTGGCTGATACCCACTCAAATTGGGGAGGGCAATCTATTTTCTGAGTCCACCAGCTCAAATTCTAGTTTCATCCAGAAACACCCTCAAGGACACATCCAGAAATAATATTTAATCTGGGTCCTCTTCGGTATATAGCTGGTGAAAAATTAACATCCTAAAATTAACCATCACGCCTAGCATATGAGGTCATCCGATCAGGAACTTTGTCTCTGATTTCCTTTATGACTGTGGAAATCAAGACCATATTACTTTTATTATTATTTTTTGGCCGTATATTATCACACGGTGATATGACAAAACTAGTTTGTCCTAAGAAAATGTTAATTTTGCAACAGTAATATCCTAGAGTAGAATAAAGTTAATGATTCAATTTTAATAGAGAGCAACAGATATTTTAAAAACACATTCTACAGTTCTTTTACTGAATGTGCACTACAAAATTACCAATATTCTCTTTGAAGTAGTTTAACATCAAAGGCGGACTAGTCACAGTATCATCTTGCAGACCAATTCTGCCCTCTAGTGACCAGGAATGGGAATAACGTATTCATAATTATTAAAACAAAAAACAAAACAAAAAAAGGATACTTGAAGTGTATGTGTACCTTCCCCTAGAGGGTGTCTGAGAAATTTGCCAGAGTTATTTTGGTTACTGTATTGAATGTAGGCACTTCTGGCCATCAGGGGCATTAGAGATGCCAATTAGCCCGCAATGTAAGGAGCAGTGCCCTATATAAAGCAATTACTCAGTACTGAACATTCTTGTAGATGAAAAATCTATTTTCTTTAAACCTAGAACCATTTGACACATGAAAACAAAATAGTTTTGCACTGTTTCACACATTGCATTTTTGAAAACCACTTCTTATTTCATTTTCTCTAAAACATTGATTGTAGGCTACGTTATCACCTGAGACTCAGAATCAAATAGCTGCCAGCTGAACTCTGAAACAGAGCTTTCTAATACTGAGAAATTTTACTTTCAAATTACAGACCTTTAGACTTAAAACGTTCTTATCACAGATTAATCGTACGTATACATAAAAATAAATTTGGAGAAAACTAAATGTGGTGTAAAATAAATTAGTTTTTCATTATTCCAATTATCTTCTCATTTAGAATAATAACCATAGTCGCTTTTGACTCAAAATTCTTGGTGCTCATGTTTTCCCAAAGAGCATAATCCTCTGAACTTTGAAGAATTTCGATGAAGACAGCATTTCTTTTTTTTCCTAAAATAATGTTTGTAGTTTTTATTAATATACCTTACAAAGGATTCATTGATATGATTATGCTTTTCATAACCTGGGCAGTGAGGTTTCATCATTTTTCTTTCACAACTGAGCAACCCCTACGTTAAGAAGCTTCTTGTATGCTGAATATATTAGTGGAGCTGGACTGCAAACTGGCCTTTTTAAAAAAAATAGTTTTATTACTTGTTTTGTTTACATTGCCATATACATGTTAGGATACTGAAATTGCTTCTCAGTCTGTTTGCATTTTACATCATTAAAATGATGGTCTTACGGAATTTTTATCCTTAGCTGCTAGACCCATTATACAAGTTTTGATAGTGCTATTTTCTTGATGGCACCAGAAGATAGTAACTCGATTTTTAGAGAACAAAGACTCATTTTTTCCTGGGTACACCCCTGTGGCTCAGTGGTAAAGGTGCCGGTCAGGTAAAGCCTACCAACTGGGTATGAGACATGGGGCAGGAGTCAAAAAGCAAACAGATAAATCCCCAACAAGGCTCATTTTCTTTTTTCTCCTAAAGAGTCTACTAACTGAAACATCAGAAGGTTGCAGCTTTTTAATCAAACCAGCAGGATTGACAACCAAGTTCAGACATGCTCAGGAAATGATAAATATACCACGCCTGCTGATGCACTGATAGTGGATGTAAGATGCATTAATTCTATTTTATCTAATCATTTCAGAGATTAAAATGTAAAAAAAAATTTGTCTTAGAATTGAAAATACATGTATTAAGCAAATTGAGGAAATTTTTTACTCCCCACCCCAACCCTTGAAGTTCCTCATCATTTCAGAAAATGTCATTACCAACCACACACATAGGATGAAAGAATGTTGTCAATAGGGACCGGCTGTACTTATATCAGACAAAATAGATTTTAAGTCAAAAATCTCATAAGAGATGAATAAGGATATTACGTTATGATAAAAGGATCAAGCCACTATGAGGATGTTATAAATATATATGGACTCGACATCAGATTATCTAAAATATATAAAGCAAACATTAATGGAAGTGAAGGAGAAATACAATAATACAGACTTCAGAAGTCTACTTTTGATTATGAATAGGACATAAAGACAAGAGTCAAAAGGAAACTGAAGACATGAATAACATTAACAGACAGAGATATTCTGCGGAACAGCAGAATACACATTCTTTTCACATGCACGTGCATCTTTCTCCAGGAGAGATCTCATGTTATGTCGTAGAACAAATCTTTAGAAACTTAAGAAAACTGAAATTATACCAAGTATCTTTTTAAACCATAATTGAATGAAATTAGAAGATAATAGCACAAGGAAAATAAAAATATATAAAATAGAGAAATTAACACACTCTTGAACAACCACTGAGTCATAGAAGATATAAAGGAAATTGAAAAATCACTCAAGACAAAAACTTATGGACTGCAGTGAAGCAGTACTAGGAACAGACTCACCATATTTCAGAACAGGACAAAATGAGACGGGTTTTTTGTCCCGCTCAGCAGACTGGGCCCGGGGGGGAACTCAACTACCCCAGTTTGCCCTGTGTTACAGACGACCCTGGTTTATTAAAAATGGGACAAAATCGATGGTCGGGAAATATGAAAACAAATGGTTCTGTCCCATTTAAAATGGGATGTGCGGTCAGCCTAATTAAGAAGGCAGTTCATAGTGATAAATGCCTATGTTTAAGAGGAAAGATCGCAAACTAACTTTATACCTCAAGGAACAAGAAAAAGAAAAGCCAGTTAAAGTTAGCGAAATAAAGGAAAGAAGATTAAGATCTGAGTAAAAACAAATGAAATAGAAAAAAAGAACAAAATCAACAAAATTAAGAGTTGGTTTTTTTGAAAGCAAAAGTGACAAACATGTAGACTGAAAAATAGAGAATTCTAAAAAAATTAAAGAAGAGACATTAACTGATGCTGCAAAAAAGGATTATAAGAGAGTGCTATGAAATATTATATCCCAACAAACTAGATAACCTAGAAGAAATGATAAATTGCTAGAAATGCACAATTTAGCAAGATGGAACCATGAAGAAAATCTGAACAGGATAAAGAGATTAAATCAGTAACCAAAACCTCTCAGCAAAGAAAAACTGCAAACTAATGCTTCACTCATGAACTTTATCAAACACTTCAAGAATGCCAGTCATCAAAATCTTCCAAAATAATGACGGGGAACATTTTAGCTCATGTCAGGAGGCCACTATTACACTGCTGCTAATCACAAAGATAAAATCAAACTATAGGCCAATTTCCCTAACTGAAATCATTATAAAAATATCAACAAATACTAGCAAATCACATTTTAATGGTATATTAAAAGGATCATTATCATGAATGTGATCATTGTGATTTATAATAAGTATCTATTTGGTCTTCCTCCCCATTCCTGGCACAAAGCCTAGAATTTCCTAAATGAAAAGCTGGTTTTTGTTAGCATAACAAACTCCTAACTTTCAGAAAGTCCCTGAAGGTGGAGACTGGCTGCCAGGGGAAGCAAATACATTAGCGGATTAGAACTTTCAGCCCTGTCCCCTGACTCTCCAGGAAAGGGGAAGGAGCTGGAATGTGTTTGCAAGCACCAATGGCAAAAAATTTAATCAATTATACCTTCGTCCTGAACATGTGGAGGGGCGTACCTGGAGAGGGTATCGTAACTACAGAGTTATAATAATCTGTATTGTGTCTCTGCCTTGTACATCTCTTCCATCTGGCTGTTCTTGACGTGTATCCTTTTATAATCAGTAGTCTAATAAGGAAACTGTTTTCCTGATTTCTGTGAGCCAGTCCAGCAAATGATTGAATGTGAGGGAAGGCTGGGGGTGGGGGTGAGACAGCAATCTCTGATTTACAGTTGTTTGGTTAGAAGAACAAGTGACAACCTGTTCTCACCACTGGCATCTGAAGTGGGGGCAGTCATGTGGACGTGAGCTCTTAACCTGTGAGACCTGACATCTTCGGACACATAGTTGTCAATATTAACTTAAATTGCAGGACAACCAGTTGGTGTCCACCAGGGAATTGGAGAATTGCTTGTTGTGGGAAAACATCTGCACATTTTGGTGTGAGTATTGGTGTAGTCATCGAAAATAGAAAGAACAGGACATTTTTCTTTTCAACGACCAAATAGGATTTCTTCCTGAGATGCAAGGAGGAGTCGTTATATGAAATTCATTGTGATATACCACATCTGAATAAAGACCACATGATGATTTCAAAAGATGTGGAAAAAATATTTGACAAAATACCTTTTGATGATAAAAACTCTCAATCAACTAGGAATAGAAGGAAATTACACAGTAAAGACCACACATGAAAAGTCTATAGTTAATGTCATACTTAATGGTGAAAAATGGAAAACTTTTCCTCTAAAATCAAGAACAAAGTGAAGGATGACTATTCTCATCACTTTTCATAGTACTGAAAGTCCTAGCCAGAGCAATTAGGTAAGCAAAAGAAACAAGAGGCATCCAAATGAGAAAGGAAGAGGTTAAAAATATGCCTGTTTGCAGACAATATCATCTTATACACAGAAAACCCTAGAGAATTCATTAAAAAATTACTGATAAATTCACTAACGTGGTAGCTTCCAACATTAATAGAGAAAAACCAGTTGCATTTTTCTACACTATATGAAAAGGAAATTAGAAAACAAAAATCTCATTTACACCCACTAAAAAGAATAAAATACTTAAGACTAAACTTAACTAAGGAAGTGAAAGACTTATACACTGAAATTACAAAACACTGATAGACACAAGGGACAAAACAATTCCTGGATTAGAATATTTCATATTATTAAAAAGTCCATTTTACCCAAAGTGATCTACCGATTCAAGGCAATACCTATCAGAATCTCAATGACATATTTTACAGAAATAGAAAAATAATTTTAAATTTCAGGGAACTACAAAGGACGACACACAGTCAAATCAAACTTAAGAAAGACTAAAACTGGAGTCATAACACTATATGATTTTAAAACACATTGGAGAACTAGAATCACAGTAGTGAAAACAATATGGAACTAGCACAAAGGCAGACATAAGCCACTGGGACAAAATAGTCTAGACACAAAGCCAGGGGAATGGGTATGGTAACTGATTTTCTTTAACGACTTTAACAAAGTCATTCCTATTTAACTGCCTAACTTTTGAACTTCCGTTTAAATTCTTGTCACGAAGCAAATAAAATTTTTTTCTTCAAATTTCATAGTATTTTCTGTGGACATTTTCCCACAGAATTGTAAGTTTTTGACGTATCTTTTTCTGTGTAATAAAGTTTATCACCAATTGTCAATAGAGCAGACTGCTGTGTACAAAATAACCCAAATTTTAATACTTAAAAAATCGGAAAATATGGTTCATAGTTATAAAATATATTCAACTCAAAATGAAATGTCAGCATAGTCAAATATTGATTTTGGTAAAACCTTTACAGATTTTCATTGAAATCAAGTCATCAAGTTCAAATCTGCATTTTGGCCAGGTAACAAGCCAAGAGATTTAATCCTTCAATCATGCAAAGATCCTTCAGGAAAACAAACAAAGGAGAGTAGCTTCAAAGAATAACCCAAAAGTCACACAGTCCCTTGAGGAGCATGAGGAGGATAAATCAACAGACTGTTTTTCACTCCACAAAGGCAAAAACAACACTTACTTATTAAAAGAAAAAGGAAAGGGGGGGAGAAAAATAATTGCAGGCTGGGAAGAGTGAATAGTATTTGCCCATTTAACAGGACAGCAGGTTAGCTGCCAGCAGTCCGTCTGGGTGCTGTGAGGACTGAGTACTCTGACGAGGTACAAAGATATCTTGTTTATGAATATTCTCTGGAAAAGCTTTTTGAGCAAAACTATGAAGATGCACGACAGGCTGTATCTGTGTCATATCTACTGTCATGTCTACCAGTGTCTTTCCACAGCATCTCATTCTTAAGTGGGACATGTCTGCACTACTTTCCTCTCTAGAATTTGCAGTCAACATGCTGCTTTTCTCGAAATCCTTTTCCTCTAAGTCTTTGTCCCTGGGTTCTCTTCTAAGCCTTTATTTGAAAGTTAAAATGATCTGGGGTGCTCAACTGACGTTTCTATTATAAAGAGTTATAATCAATGGTTCTTCTAGTATGAATGTAAGATGTTTAAACTAAATTCAAGTTTTCTTTGTTCTTGCATTCTTCTAAAGATTAACACCTGTGTCTTCACGGCCTAACAAAACAAAAGTGACTTCATTATCAAATGAATTGTGTGAGCTCGTTGACTTGAATAAACACCAATTTTTAAGTATAACATTTTAAAAGTCAAAATATTTAAAGGCAATTACTTCAGTGCCTGTAAAGAGTTGATGATTACTTTTGCCCTGCAGTGAATTATCACTGGAGCAAATTTTGGCAAATATTTTTGGACGTCATGTCCACAGGTTTCATAAAGCAGGAACTCCTTTTAGGGTGGGGGCAGCGCTTCTTTAGGCAAAACAGACTCCAGGAAGAGAGAGAGCCAACAGGAGACTTCATGGGATTGAATATAAACGGCGCCAGTTTGTCCTGCACATTGCTCATTGATGCTGTAGTCAGTGGCCCAGCAGAGTCTCTGTCCCACTGCCCATGGGACCAAGGTGGGACAGGCCCAGGAGGAGGGGCCACAGAGCTGGTCCTGGCTGCTGTGGGTAGCTATCCACAAGATATCATGAGTGACATTAAGGACATTTGCACCAAATTTGAAGAGACCACAGCGATGCTTAGCGGCAGAGAGAACCTGCCTGAAGGAAGCACACTGGGCATCTAAGGCTGACAGAGCAGCCTGGGTTCCACACTGGGGGGTGGGATGGGGATGGATGGGGATGGGGCGCGCGTGCGCACGCACACACACAGACACACACACACACACACACACACACACGCTCACCAGGGCACCAGGGCAGGCTGAAGGACAAGGGAGGCGCATAACCCATAACAGGTCCCACCATGAACTTGACCCATTCCTGTACCATCTGGGGGGCAGCCAGCCCACCACAAACCCAATTTCAAGAGACAGCTGTTCATGACCATAAGCATCACAAGACTGAAACTAAAAACAAGCAATGTTTGCTTCCCACTCCCCAAGCCCAGCACAAAATCTGTGCAGACTGGGTCACAAAAATGCAAAAAAAATTAAATGGGTAGGAATAAATAAACAACAAATTCAGCATAAAGGTACCCTCAGTGCAAGGGTGGGGGACATATGCAGCCTTATATTATTGGTAATGAAATACCTCGGGCTGAGTAGACATTCGCTATCTTATTCTTCCTATTTTTTTTCATATCTATAAATATATAATATTTATACTACAATAAAATATAATATCGTACATCCAAATGTCAAAAACGACGTCATCTCAATTCTTTGGCATTTGCCATGAAGCCGTCATTAAAGAAAGAAGGCCTGTAATACGGAGTCCACGTTACTGCACATAAGAAGCTCCACTGGTGATGCGGTGGAGGGCAGGGTGTGCTGACAGATCTGGGGGATGGGGAAAGTGCCTCTGCAGGCAACCTACGCTTATGAGTTTATTTTAATCTGTAGAATATGTTACTACAATAAAAATTAAAAAAATCAGCTCTATGGGCTAGCTGATTTGAAAACACAAAAATGAACTTTAAGTACGCTTTTTGAGACAAATACTAGCTTACGTGCCATAAATTCGTTTAGAGTCCTAGAAATACACGTTAACAGTCTCCTAGGCTTTAGTTTGATCTGCATCCATTTACGGGAACCGAGTCTTCACCAGGCCGGTGGCGCGCTAGCATCTTGGAACAAAGAGGAACACCCTGAACCGATTGATTAGATCGCGAGGAAGGGGCAGAGAGTTCTCGCGCGACGCTGGGAGGCGGCCGGCCTGACGTCACCGGTTGCCATGGCACCACCTCCCCCACGAGTGGTGAAGAGGGGCGGCGCGACGAGCCGAGCGCAGCTTCTGCGGAGGACGAGGGCCGCTCTTCTGCAGCTGTGATTTCGACCAAAATGAGCGCCCTGGATGAGGGGAACGACCTCCCTGTCGCCCAAACCCGCGGCCTCGCTGCTTCCGATCACGCCCCGGGACATCCCGACTTAACCCCGTGCAAGGGCGAGGAAACCGAGGCGACACGGGTGATGGCGGACACAGGTGAGGGCAGCGTGGGGAGCGCCGCGGAGGGCGGCGCATCCCGGGACCCCGCGGCCGGCGGCCTGGCGCTCCGCATCCGAGTCGCCGGGAGCCGCGGCGGCCGTGCGGCCGCCAAAGCGGCGCAGAAAGAGGCCCCGCCCGCCTCGCGAGGCCGGGACGCGGCCTCTGCGGCAACTGACAATAGCCCAGAAAATGGCTGCCTGCGCGGAGGGCCCCGCGGGCCTGCTGGGGAGAAAGCTCTAGAAGCCTGTGGCGCCAGGCGCTCGGGCTCTCAGATGATGCCTCGGGCGAAGGCCAAGGAAACGGTGAAAAAGTGCGCGGTCCCGGCGGCTGCAGAAAAGGAGGGAGGAGCCGAGGAGGTGGCCGGGGAAAAGAAGGTGGCGCTGAAGGAGAAAAAGGTGGGAGGGCTGAAAGAGGAGCCGCGGCCCAGGCCGCCGAAGATCAATAACTGCATGGACTCTTTGGAGGCCATCGATCAGGAGCTGTCAAACGTCAATGCCCAGGCTGACAGGGCCTTTCTTCAGCTGGAGCGCAAGTTTGGCCGAATGCGAAGGCTCCATATGCAGCGCAGAAGTTTCATCATCCAGAATATCCCAGGTTTCTGGGTCACTGCCTTTCGGAACCACCCCCAGCTGTCCCCTATGATCAGTGGCCAAGATGAAGATATGATGCGCTACATGATCAATTTGGAGGTGGAAGAGCTCAAACACCCCAGGGCAGGCTGCAAGTTCAAGTTCATTTTCCAGAGCAACCCCTACTTCCGAAATGAGGGGCTCGTTAAGGAATACGAGCGCAGATCCTCTGGCCGGGTGGTGTCTCTTTCCACCCCAATCCGCTGGCACCGGGGCCAAGACCCCCAGTCCCATATCCACAGGAACCGGGAAGGAAACACGATCCCCAGTTTCTTCAACTGGTTCTCAGACCACAGCCTTCTAGAATTCGACAGGATTGCCGAGATCATCAAAGCAGAACTGTGGCCCAATCCCCTGCAATACTATCTGATGGGCGAAGGGCCCCGCAGAGGAATTGGAGACCCAGCAAGGCAGCCCGTGGAGACCCCTAGGTCTTTCAGGTTCCAGTCCGGCTAATTCCTGCCCTTGTCGAAAGCTCCTGCACGCCTTCCCTTACCACCTCCTCTGGGCCCTTTGCTTGGCCGACAGCATGCGACAGTTTTCCATCTGCTTTCTCCTCACACTGGATTCTTTTGTCCCTCTCTTCTCCTAAATCTTCAACAAGCAGTTGCAAAATTGCCACTGATACGCCTACACTCTTGCTCCTTAAGGCCATCACGCTATTCTGCACCCTGGTACCCGTTCCAGGGGCGTGGCGGTTCTCAGCTGCTTTGCCAAGCGCAGGATGCTGTAAATAGGCACTGCCTTACTTGCATGCCATGGGCCCTGTCTGTGACGTTGGTCTTCTCTTGTTTTCTTCAGTGGTTCTCTACCATAAAGAAGCTCGATATATCTTTGCAAATAACAAGCTGGCTTCACACCTTGTGTTGGCTGTGTTCTTGATACCCGTGTACTCTAAGGCAAGCTCTTTGAGTGTCATTGCTACAAGATGAAGCGGACATAGATGGTGCCAGCCATTGACCCAAACTAGACATTCCAGGCTAGCACTAACTGGACCCCAGCTGCCGTCCTGAGCTTATGTCATCTACCCTGCCGGTTATCTGTAAGAAGAAGTAGGTGGCTGATGGGTGACTACTAGATATGAATGAGGTAACTGAGGAGAAGTGTTTCTGTGTTAACACATTGCTCTTAGGCCTTGGTTACTCTCTTCGTGATCAGGTGCTGGTGAGTATGAAGGCCTGTGCCCTGGCCCACCCAAACCTGCTCTCGAGTCTTCTGGACGAGCTCTGCACCTGTATCAGTGCTTGTCTCCTCAGAAACTAGCCATGGATTTAAGGTCCCAGGCAGTACAGAGGATTTTCCCCCTTCTCCCCACTTCACCTTCAGACAGATTGGCAGCCACGTGTGGCAGTGCCCCAGGTTGAGAAGGGCTTGCCTTTCTGAGCCCTCAGCTAGGCAACTGAGCTAGTCACCTCCTAACCCTCCTGCACCTGTTGATGACGTTGTCAAGATGGAGGCATCCGAAAAGAAGTATTTCCGGTCTGAGGGTCCTGTTAAGTGTCTGATTGTTACCCCACCTCTCATAACCCCTCGCTGCCCCACTTCTTCCTCTCTCCTATCCTCCTCCCTTCTCCAAAATTACGAATTCCTTCCCCCACTCTCTGGACCATCAGGCTTTTTGTTTAATGTGTTCTTCCCCTAATGGTGCCAAAGGAGCAGCGTGCTGTGCAGTAGACGCCAGCTCTCCAGTTGCCGTCTGTGCGGAGGCCTCCACCCCACCTCCTTTAGCAGGGTCTGGGCATTTCAAAGGGAGACCTGCACCTTAATTGCTTAGTTATGGGCAGTGTCTTTTAGACTAACTTTGACAGCCCCACCCTTATTTTCCTTTTCATTGGCCTCAATCTGTGTTTCCAGAGCTTTAGCTGGAGAAATTGGGAGGAGACAGAAGGGCCTTATAGTGACGGGTTCAACAGGGCCAGAGCAGGTTGTGATCTAAAGCAACCAAAATGCAGTTTCACCCCACTTTTCTAAAGATGGAAATTGGGGGGAGGGGCTTGAACCACTTAGAAATAACCCAAAGCAGCATTTTGTGGTCAGCCTGTCCTCTGTGTCCTCTGTACTGTTACCAGCCTGGTGTCCTAGGGGCCTCCAGTCCTGCTGCCTGGCCTCTTGGCTCTCAGTCCTCACCTCCCCGCACCTTCCCTGCTCTTAGCCTAACAAACCAGGGAGGAGGTGGCAGTCTGCCTGGCGGAGATGACAGTTTTTCCTCCCAGGGAGTAAGGGGCCTGTGAGGTCTGTCAGGATTTTCAGGACAAGTAGTGGAACAGCGATGCTCAGGGTTGTCCTGTGAGACGTTTAGTGGTGGGAGGACCGCCTGGCTCCCTCCTTTTTGAAGGCTGGACTTGGGAGGCTTGGACGCAGAGCAGGGAGGAGGGTGCTCGGGGCTCCGGGCAAACGCGGAAAAGCTCAGCAGCAGACAGGAGGCTGCTGTGGAGTGGACGTGGGAAGGCAGCGGAGAAAGATTGGAGCCTGCAGGGTTAGGGGAGGAGGGGAGTCCTGAGGCTTTTTGCAGGAGGGAGGAGACGCGAAATGATTGACTGTGAAAGAGGTGCTGGGAGAAGGGTTTTCCGTTTTTTTTTCCGAACTCTGAATTCACTAGAAGCCTGGAGGTTTTCTCTCATTCTAGGATTGACCTTTTGTGTGCAAGATGAATGGTATTTGCTTCTTTATTTCACTGTATTTGCGTAAAAATCCTGTCACTCCCTTTCTCCATTTTTGCTTGCTGGCAAGATTGACATTTACAGGCCTGCCTTTCTGCTTGTCATTGAGAACGTGTGCAAGACATTGAACTTGTGTCCTGTGTCGTATGAAGACGTCTGTGACTTTTCACTGACAAGAGCCGCTTGTTTGGGCCTCTTCACGTGTGGCTCTATCAGCTCTATAGACACGTGTGTGAATAATGTGATCTTTGAAGAGTCTGCCATCTTGCAAATTGTTGCTGTGTTTTGTGAAAGTAACCTCACAAAGGAAAACCTAATTCTGTTGTGTTACTTGGTATTTCTTGCCTGAGTAGTAATGTTGTACTTGATATTTATGTTCCTAACCAGTGTAACTCGGTACTTAGAGCCTTTTTCTGTCAGACTAAACCAGGATCGTTAGTATTTTGTCTTCTCCTACGTGCTCGAAAGAAAAACAAAATCTGTCACTGCTGTATATCTTGTTTTCACCAAAAATAAAAATAAATAAAGTTCTGTCTGTGTTGTCTAGGCTAACAAAAGGCTGGGAGGTCAAGTGGGCACAGTAAACAGAGCCCTGAAGGGTTAGCAACAAAAAAGGGCAATTAAACCTTTCAAGAATGTTTGCTTGGTAAATGGTAAATAATCTCAAATGCAACTGCATTCTCATTAACCAATTTTCCTATACGTCAGTACAGTTTTGAAGTACTACATATTGATTTTGATCACTTAAAACAGTTTTTATGGAAACACATTCTTGTACCATCTCTGTATAACTGTGTCATCCTTCCTTGGTCTCATTCTTAATTAGCTTAAAATAGACTTTTGGAAAAATTAACCATTGTGTAATTCTGGGAGTGCTACAAAAATTCTTTCCCTGCAACCATAGTGCTTTTTAAAAAGAATAACAGAGTTACGACTGTAATATAATGTCTAGAAGCAAATATCAGCTATTACAACTTCAGTGACCAGTAATGATAGTTTGATGTCAAGAGGTATGACATTGAAGGATTAGGAGATAAATATTTCTGCATTCTCTGTAGCAGAGGGCTGTGAATGCTTTCAGATCTGTGAAAACGAACAGTCAAGTATTTTTAACCATCTGAACAAAAAATTGACATAAATGGTTCCAAATCACTGATTTGAGTTAGGAGACTTAATATTCAGTTAAATAGACTTGCTGACTCAGTGCAGTTCTTACTGGGAAGTTCTACTTGCTAAAGTATACTTTTTTCTAGGCCTGGAAAACTTCATAATATATTAGCGATATTTTCTTCTGTAAGCTCTATGCCAGTTGTAATTCTTAATCCTGTTCTGGACATAATCAGAAAATGTCATTTTTGTAGT
This sequence comes from Solenodon paradoxus, assembly GCA_004363575.1. Classification (NCBI taxonomy): domain Eukaryota; kingdom Metazoa; phylum Chordata; class Mammalia; order Eulipotyphla; family Solenodontidae; genus Solenodon; species Solenodon paradoxus. Next base: position 347,926 of record RJWH01001107.1, read on the forward strand.
TCTTAGTTTATGATCAGATTTATTCTAACCAATATCATGTTTTTGTTGGTGCCACTCAATTACAGATTACATTTTCTGTTTAGTGTCATAAAATTAGTCTCAATTAGCAGTCTCTGGATTTCATTACCAACCACTTCACTGATGGCCCTCCTTCATTTCCTCAATTTTAGACCCAAATTATTCTCTACCTGACCTCCCAGTCAGCTAAGGTTCGCATCCTCAGTTCACCAGAGAAGTATTGCCATTGCAGTCTGCTCAGGTCAGCATGCTCTGTCCATAGTACAGACATATTTCATGCTTTCCTCGGTCCCCACAGAACAGAATTTCCTTGGGTATCTCTTTTCATTTCTGGATATTCATCTTAGGCCAGACACCCAACAAAGGTTTTTTCTGACCTCCTCGCTCAGGACTTCTTTTTACCTCATCACTCCTGTTGTTAGCTTTATCATTCCTGTTCTGTGTTTACCTTCAGCTTAAGTTTCCTTAAGTTTTTTTCATCACTAAAAACACACCGAAACCCCTTACCCATATTTTTGAGCTCCCTGCCCGACAGTCACTAGTTATGCTTTGTGTGTCTGATTTTGCTTCAGGTACTTTCCCTGGCTTGACAATTTTGAGATGTCAGGCATTTCCATGGGTAACTTCATGTCAACTCCATAGTTCTGACAAAAGTTTTACTACTCCATTTACATAGTTGAAAAAACTGGCCCAGAATGTCGGAACTGCCTGAAAAGCAAGTCATAGACTTTTCTGATTTCAAACTAGAGTACCTTCCACTATAGCACAGTCATCTATCCTACATTTGCCTAAAAACAAAAACTCAGTGAGTTTTCTTTGAAAAGGGTACTTTGAATCAACATAGGACTTCACATTAGTTACAGAAAACACTGGATGTACATGAACGATCCTGACGTTTGCAGCATAAATGAGTGAAATTAGCAATTTGCTCATGTCACCAAAGGAAATGTACCAAAAGAACTTTGAATATTACACTTATGATATTCAGCAATGAAGAAATATAAAGAAATGTTGACCTATCTATTAAATTTAGGGAATGAGATTTTTAAACTGATTCAACTTGGTGATTAACAGGCACTTGGGAATTTTTATCTTCTTTCTTAATCTTTGTTAAGCTTTGAGCTGAACCAAGAAAGCACCCAGGCCAGAGTACCAAGAAATTGTTTTTAAAGAAAGGTGCAGGCAGGGGCGAAGGCAAGCAGGCAGTAATAGAGAGGAGGAGGAAGAATTTTATTCTTAGTCGTTCATCTTGTTTTTACCTCCTGGTCTCAGAGCGCAAACTAGGTTCCTGGGAAGTATGTGGATTTCATTCAGCTGGAGGCAGCGGACCTAACCACTACTACACCAGAGCGAACCTCACTGTCAAGCAGTCTGTGATTAGACTGTAGCTGTTATTTAGGTGTAGTTGTCATTCTAGCAACTTTGCAATAGATCCCAGTGTCCCATCTCTAAACTTACTTGGGTAAGTTTTTGTAACTGCTTCATTTTGGTTTTCTGAGCACCAGAGAGGGAAAATGACTTAAGTATTTAGGGTGAACATTTGAACCTGAATATGAATATGACCTTACTGATGACTATCATGTGTGGCTTCAAAGAAGAGAACATTTCATTTATATATTTTAGGGCTTCCATATGCTGGTTCTCTTACTCTTCCAGGTAAGTTCTAAGTTACTGCTACTTAATTTTTTTTTAACTAGATTATGTGACTTTAGAAGTTTGTGTCTTCATAGGTCATGTGTCTTATCCTGGTGTGATTATAAATTGAAGTGTGATTTTAGAATGATAATTTGCCCCAATCTAGATCTACTATTGGAAGACCGTGTGTGTCAACTAAAAGCATTAATTCTGGGGTTATACATGGGTTCATATGAAGACTCTGTGCCTTAGTAAACGATGCAACTTTGAGTAAGCATATTTATTTAACCTCTATGAATTTCAATCTCCTCATCTGTAAACTTGTAATAATTCTTCATACATTTATTGCAGTGAGTTAATAAGGTACATGAGATAACCTAGCTGGGAGTCTGCACTTATTACCTTTTTTTAAAATTTTAACCAAGTAATAGTTCTTTTGAGGATGATTCTAGAGACCAGTAAGAGACATCTTTTGTGGACCGGGTCCTGCTCAAGGATCTTCAAGGGTAGTAACTGGACTGCACTAGGTGAGTTAACTCTGGAATACATCCCCGTTGAGAACTTGAGCAGAAGCTAGGGAATGTCATTGCAGCATCACGTTTAAAGAAGAGTTGTTCATGGGATTCTAACATGCAGTCAGGGTTAGTATATCAAGAGATAGTTTGACATTCTGTTTTACACTGGTTAAAGATCTGACTTTCAACCAGTTCACTAAAAGTATGTATGTACACACATGAACATTAATACATATACATACAGGTATGTACAGACACTGAAAGTATACATGTGTATAAACTATGAATATATGTATACACTTAAAGTAATTGTTGGATGTGAATGTTGGTAGACAATACTACTTGATTTCAGTTTTGAATTTAATTCAGAAGCCGTTGATGTTATATTGTAACTCATGGTTTAGTTGAAATTTCTGTTAACGCGATATTCCAGATACCAAATTCTGACAAATCATTTGACCTTTGTGTGGTTCAGAGCTTCATTCTGTTGATGGGATAATAGTGGTCAGCAATGAAAACCCAGCTCCCTTTTTTATTTTTAGGTATCTTTTAGATGATGACTGTTTGCCTGTATGCTAATTTAAAACTTAAGTCTTCTGCCTATTTACACAATATTTCTGCTTTCTTATAAACTTTATTAAAGAGTATATACTTTTAATATTAATTTTTTTTTTTAAAGGAAGGAAGGGAGAAAGAGGAGGAAGCTGCATCTTATTAACTTAGTTGTCCTTTGTCGCTATTCCCCATGTCTGTGCAGCAGATCCCGGCTGCACACGGACCACTCCTCAGGCACAAGCATAGCACCTGAGCCATCAGGGTGCGCCTCTTCTTTTAACTTCTGGTACTGCCATTTTTGGGTGCTATTTTTGCTCTTGATATCCACTTAGGAATACTAGCAGTTTTATAAAAGAATGAAAAATTTAGAAGCAATTAGAGAAATAGAAAAACAACATTCATTAATTAGAAATTAATTCTGCTGCAAAGCAGGACATAAACTTTGGAAATAAACTGTTGGCTTTCACTTTGACAAGATGGACATACTGAGGTCAAATTAAGTGGTAACTTGCTCAGATTCCTTAGGTAAGTACTGGTAAAAAGGTCTAAAATTTCTGACCTGAGTGAATTTTTCAATCCTCAGTAGTAAAAAAAAAAAAAAAAAAGCATACTTCTTGTCCTGGGGTTCTTTTCTGCTTTAGCAACAGCAGTTTATAAGCATTTAAATATGTACTCTTTTTCACACTGATAAAGTAAACATGCATAAGGAAAAATAGTTTTATTTTTTAAAGAAATCAAGTCTATTGAAAGTATACATGCGATAGCATCTTTCATTTAGCCCTAAACTTGTAATCTGCTCATTATCATATTTCAGTAAGATTCCAGAAGTCCACTTCAAATACACTATATTCAGTAGACATCAAACAAAGCTATTGACCGCGGGACAAAAATCAGTACTGTCTCCCTACCCTGAGATACTCATCCCCACAATATAGCAGGGATTATTTGAACATTTATAAATCTTAGAAAATCGTCATCTTTTCACTGTATGCATCAATATGCTCTAACTATTCTGCTACAGTCCAAGAAGAACGCGAGTGAACACTGTGCTTGCTGATATTGTCCATGAGGGACATAAAGCCTCGCCAGGGATTTATATGGTGAACACTGTCTCCAAATATTTTGTCACAAATCGCTACTAACAATATACACAGCACACAGAACACAATAATCCTGGATCGTGGTATACCTACGAAAACTCTTAAAGCAGTTCTTCTGAAACTTCATTGCCATACCCTCTCGCAAGGAGAAAAGTTAAACTGAATCAAATTTAATCCATTTCTCCCTCACGAGCGAAATTAATACCATGAAATAAAGTTTTATTGGATAGCGTTGAGTTTTGCCAGGTTACAAACCATTGTGTTATCTAAGATTGTTTTCATTCTAGGAACCAATTTTTGTCCCACTGAAAATATATGCCTTAAAGAGAATGGAAAGGAAATTAAACAGCATTCAATATTACTATGGGGGGAATCCCAATGGTTAACAGAGGAGGTTTAAATAGCTGACTTCTTGTATCATGTCTGTTCCATACCACCGGTGTGGTCCCAGAAGATATTGGGTCCCTTTATTGTTTTGTCATTTAATCTCACTGGATTCAGTGTGCTTATCAGCTCTAACGGCAGGAACTGTTGTAAATCAGTTGTGTTCAAGTCTGGCTGCATTGTCCTGGGGCATGTGAAGATGTAAATGCTCTCTACAGGCCCAAACCCATTAAACCAGGCTACAGTCTAGTCAGTGGTTCTCCAATTTCAGTGTGAATCGCAGTATTATTAAACACAGATTGCTGGGACCCACTCCCAGTATTTTTGATTCTGTAGGTCTGGGGGAGTGGGACTGAGAGAGGCATGTGTCTGTTTATGTGTGTCTTTATCTATCTATCATCTACCTACCTACCTACCTATATCTATATATGTCTCCCCAGGTGAATATGAATTATTGAACTACTGATGTAGAAAATGTTAATAAGTTTCTTTTCTGTTTAAGATACTACAATTTTAGTATCTATGAGAGTTGTTGGGCATGAAGAGGATCCATTCAGAAAGGTAGTCTACTGAAAAATCTATTAATTTCTTGGTCAATTTTCATTAAGGAGTTCTTATAAAGCACTTGACAGTATTTTAGTGAAAAGTAAAATTTTTACAGTACATTTGCTATGTATATGGTTCTTCACTTTTCAGTAAGAAGTTTATTTGGTTGTCTGCATCTCATCATTTGATAAGACCAGTGGAGGGTTTGGATAGTAGCCAGCTGTTTTTGAATTGTTTGAAGAAAACCTTGTAAATTTGTGGTCCAGAGGTAATTCTGGGGGGGAAAAAAAAACCAAAACACAATCATCTGATTATTCCTCATATCTCAAAGGTCTTTCATAAACACAAACACATCAATATTTCATAGTCATTGATAATAAAACATGCTTTTTAGAACTTCACAATATATTTTTGTCACCTGGCTAGGTCGTACGAGGATGAAGAGTGTAGATGGCCTTTCCCTCTAACATTTATACTAGTATTTAAATCAAGTTACATTTAGAGACATTGCAAATCATCTTCAGACTTCTAGCTAATGAGTTTAATTTGAACTCTGCACAAAAGAAAGCATATAATATAGAATGTTTATCTGATTAAAAATTAATTAAAAAAATCTCTCAGGTCTTACTCATAGGATTATTGATGAGAAATAATCTTCATAGCCCTTAGTTACTAAGCATAGCCTGTGAATGCTTAGTTAGGTCAGGATTCTATATGTGCAATGTGACACTTTTCCGCCTAGGATGAGTAACACACATGCAAATACAGATCCAAAGGGAAAATACAGGATGCACACTTCGCTGATGGTGGGGCACATAACAGCTTCATACAAGACTCCCAAATCAGAACAACTCGTGGCCTTTTTTTGACATTTGCTGAATAACATTTATACAAAAATTCTATTTTCAAGTTGTTTAAAGCCATGGCTACCACTGTCTTTTCCTACCAGCCATTGTTTTCACTTGGCGGTAAATTACACTGTCGTAATCAACTTTATTTCACTCTATGCTAGTGAAATAATCTAATTTCTTTTGGGGATATAAACTGTGAGACCGATACTTTGCTTTCTGAGGATGTGTCTTGAACATCCAGTCAATAACTGAGGTGGACCCCTGTGGTTCAGGTGAGTGAGGTGCAGCCCATGTGAAGTTCACTGACCCAGGTTCGAGACCTACGGTCAGGGGTAAAAAAGACATCTATTGACTATGGCATGCCAACTGACTCTCCTCGTTTCCCCCCAGAAAATCAGCACTTGTTTATAGCTTTCACCACTGGTAAGTTCTATGTTAGGTTACTTTCTCTGGAGATTTAGAGATTCACTTTTCTTTAACTTTTTTTTTTTTTGCTCTTTTAAAGCCATATGCTAGTAGAACAGCTTTTATGCAGATAAGTTAGAATAATTCAGTCACTTCCATTATCACCCTACCCTACTCCCTTATAAATTTGAATCACACTGAAAGAGAGGAAGAATGAAATATAAAAACTGAAAATAATAGTTTACTTCTGGAGTGGCCCCTCCCCTTAGGTTACAAACAAGGTCCATGTCTTTAACAGGAAAATCATTTGTTAAAAAAAAAGAAACGTTTAGGCTATCTAAAAAAATAATCCTTTTTTTTTATTGTAATATTTCCATGTAGCTTATGTTTCTTTTCATTTTAAGTGTGCAAGCATGGAACAAAATGAAAAAATTAAAAAACACTTTTGAAACCAATGAGAAGGAGATGTTACTTCAAAGAGCGCTACATGAATGCACCTGCACTGACATGTTGGACCAGTGTGCTGGCACACAGGTGGCCTTTTGGAAGGTTATGCATATATTTTGTCATCATCATTCCCTCCTCCTCCACTTCCATTTCCCCACCGGGCCCCTATCACTTCATCTATCTCCCTTTTTGACCCACCATCTCCTTCACATATGGGCATGTCCACAGACTGGCAAAGGAAAGGGGACATTTTTGAATAAAGAGGCAAAGTATGCAAAAAACTCTAATACTGATGCAAAAAACAGAAACCAAGAGAACCAAGGCAGAGGAAGGTGTGTGTGCTTTTGTTTGACCCTGCACGTTAACTCATTTTTCAACTGGTCTAATATGATTTGTTTCCCCATCCATTAAGTTCTGAATTTTGACTTTCTAATTCCAATTTCAGAATTTCTATTTTTAAAGTTTTTACGTCTGTACCAAATTTCTCAGTTGTTTCTTTTCTGTACATGACTATAGACAACTTCATTATCTCTTAGTGTGGTCTCATATCCTTATGTGCCTGGCTATTTTTCATTGTGCTTCATTTTATATTATTATTAGGAATTGTTTAAGTCCTAGAATAATGTTATCATCCTCAAAAGAGAATACTGATTGGTTTCTACCATGTTCCTTGAGGTAGCAGCAGTCTAGAACCTTCTCAATCCAATCTTAGAGAATCAGCTGACTTAAAGCTAAGCTTCAGGCCCTGTGAATACTTACTTCCAGTTCAACCTTCCTCTAAGGTTAACTCCAGGGTCTCAAGACAGATGAGAGTCCATTAGGCCAAGCTCTCCTTTAGTAGGCCTCTCCCTCCACTTTCTATCCCTGTAGGTTCACGAGGTTACTTTTAAGGCCCGCTTTCTTTGGTGCCATTTCTTGAATCAACAAACACTCTGGGCTGGGGGCAGGGGGGGCAGGAATCAGGCCCCCAAAACAGCCTCACCCTACTGGGCCTCCTTATCATTTTGTCCTGGTAATTTTTCCAACCTCTATCATCTAACGACTCTAAGGAGATGGGTAGGTCTTAATAACTGACACTGCCATGCCTGGATGTTTCCCACGCAAAATAAATATCACAGGAAGATTTTTCTTAACAGCAAGAAATCTAACGCTTAGGTCACTGTTGTCCAGCAACAGGTAAGAAGTGTTTTCCGCTTACCGGCTATCGCTTCGATACTTGGAATTGCAATAGTGCTGTAAGTGCTGACCCTCTTACAAGACCATGTATAAACCACGGAGTCTTCTGTGTTTTCCAGTCCCGAAATGGAATCAATAAAAAAAGAGCCCCACTTCTTAGATACTGTATTTAAAGATTTGGCCTTCAACCCCTGAAACAAGAGAATAGATAACGAAAACTGATTATGCTGAATCTCATTACAAGCTTTTTTCTCCCCACTAAGTAAATCAACATAGAAAAACTGCAGGAATTTCAGTTGTTTACCTTAACTACACTGTAAACTATATAAAAAAGTAAAACGAAGTCTGTAAGTTTTTTAAAGTACCCTCCTCTGGGTTTGTTTGGGAACCATTTCTAATCCTGGAAATCCGGCAGGCATACGATATTTTCTTTGACCTCTCAAACTCAGATTAATTAGGTCTCCTTCATTTTCCCACACTCTGAGTTTATCCCTAATAAACTGCTCCTCATACTGTGCTGTAATTGTCATACTTCTGCTTTTTTTCACTCAGTAGATTATACACTATATGCGGTTAGGAACTACCTAAGGCTTTGTGCTCAGAACAGAGCAGGCACTTACTAATTGTAGACTAAAAAAAGACCCATTCAAAATATATTTCTTAGTGTTTTGTGAATATGGAATAAAATTAAGAATTGAAAATTGTAATCCTATCACTTCCATCTAACCTGGGTTATAAGATATTGATGCTTTTTGATGAAAACTTCATTTTGGAACAGTACAGTCCTAAATCTGTATCTAGATTCATGATTCTTGGTGCTAAAACTCATTTTGTGAAGCAAGATGAGAATACGTTTCCCGATGGTGTCAGGAAATCACTCCGCAAGAATCTAACTGGATTTTGCCACAAATATGGCTCATTACTGTTTTGTCTAATGGTTAAACCACTTAAGTCTAGTTCTCTTATTTGGTATTTAATTTTTGGAAGGGATGGTGGGACACAATACTTCAGGTGCTGGTGAGTATGAAGGCCTGTGCCCTGGCCCATCCAAACCTGCTCTCAAGTCTTCTGGACGAGCTCTGCACCGGTATCAGTGCTTGTCTCCTTAGAAACTGGCCATGGGTTTAAGGTCCCAGACAGTAGAGAGGATTTCTCCCTTCTCCCCACTTCACCTTCAGACTGACTGGCAGTCACATCTGACGTGCCCGGAATCTTCACACCAGGAGGTTCTGTCCTATTTTTTAAAACTTTAGAGATTCTAAATACAAATACTTTCTATGACACATCAAACATTAAAGGTTTTTCTTTCAAGGAAAGAGTCAAAGGGAACGCTTACCTCATATTTTCCTTTTTTCTCTAGCGGCTCTGATTCCTCAGGCTTCCCATCTCTGTCCCCTCTGAGCTCTTCCAGGATGAGGACCGTCTCCCAATTACTGTAATGACGGGCTGGGAAGATATCTGAATGCATGCTGTCGCCAAAGTAAACAACCTGCCAGTTAGACAGAAAGTTGTTTGTGGCCTGATCTTGTACAAGGGAGTGGTGTTCGCTTCATGGAAGGCAGAAGAAAATTCCTCAGCAGGTGTCAGAAAAGACACACAGAAGTTGCAACACACTCCACCTTTCTTTAACCAACCTTTGGGTGACAAAAGACTTGCCCCATTTTGTGTGCCAGGTATTGCGTTTGACTTAAGTTATACAGTTCCTTTGTTGGCAGAAGGAAGTTAGCAGACCGTGATTTCATTTGATTTTCTGAAGAAACGAAGGAGTCTACATGTTTACAGGTAAATCTGCCCCTAGAACTGAAGAGCTGGTGAGATAATAGAGATGCCTTGGTGCAGTGGGGAAGATTATCAAAGAACCCTTATTACAGTGACATTTCCAGAGAGTTTCTGGGACCTACCCAGACCTACTAGAACAAAACCTCTCATGGGGGATTGGGCCAGTGGACTCTGAGATGCTCCCCAGGGGCTCTAAGCAAAGTCCGACACCTCTCAGTTTAGAGATGAGAAAACGGGGTTAAGGGAATGTGACCCAGGAGCCTCTGTCCACCCAAGCCCCTCAGGAGTCCCCAGGGGGCTGTGGCAATGTGGGAGTGGATGGAGGAGAGCTCAGTGTCCCCATCTGTTAAGGGTCTTTCCTGCTCATGCGGCTCCTGGGGAACAGTTTTGGAAGAAAGGGGCTCTGCTATTAAAAGTGCACCAGTGTTCAAGATCGACAATGTGATAGGATGTCAAAGGTAAGTGTGCTTTTAGTCTGTAATGTAACTTCAGTTATTGCCTGTTTGACAAACTTTACAACTTCTTTGATGGGCTGTTATCAGGATATTATTCCTCATATCCCACATGCTAATTCAGTGTGTCCCCTGGATCTGCAGCCTCCTGGAGAATCTTTGCCTTTCTCTGCTATAAAGACCCATTCTATAGCCACAAAGAAAAGACTTACTTAATCAGAAAAGGGAAGGGAAGAGATGCGTAGCTCAGCAGAGACAGATAATTTCCCCATAAATAACTAAGTTCAATGTATTTAGAATGAAGGTTACAATTTACAATGGTTTACACTCACAAGAAGACATCAAGGACTCCGCCTGAATCAGAAAATACCTTGGGTTCAGGTTTGCCAGTCATTTTCTTCAGCAGCTCATACAGGTGGACAGCATTCCCTTGGGAGTACCAGCCAGGTTTTTCCAGAGAGGGCAGTGCCTCTTGCTCCTCGTCATTCTCTGAAAACACAGTTTGATAATCATATACTTTTGAATCAAGTGAGGGCAGCCGGCGGGGCAGACCACACGGCATGACCGCAGGACCCAGCATTCAGTGAGTACTGATGTTTTATAAGACACGGCTTTCAAGATTAATTATATCGAATTATATACAGATGCTTTAAAAATTTTTTTCAGGGCAGTTTCTGGCTCACAGCAAAACAAAGGAAGGTACAGACTTCTGCTATCCCACCCCCCCAAACCCCGCGAACAAAGGCACAGCGCCCCCATTTGGTGGTGGGGATGTGTCATGTATGCTTGTCCGCGGCAGCAAACGTACGGTGATGCTGAAAATGGAGGTGGTCTGTATTATTTAATATTCGTAACAGCCTTCTTACTGGGGAAAAACGAGGCTCAAAAAAGTGATCTTATTCAAGGTCTCAAAGCTGATACATTTATTCAGTGACTGAATAGATGTGTGTCTGATATCAGGTCCCTGCTTTGCGAAATAGCTTACAAATGACAGTGGAGTGGAAGCCATTAGGTCCTATCTTTTTGAGTTGGGAATGGGGTGGATTTTTATCAATAGTTTATGAAATATGGGCTTTGTAGCCTAAGTTTAATGCATTTTACCCCTGTAATTTGACTTGGGTTCCATAGCTACACCTGATCCTGAGGACCCAGTTTTCCGATTCTAATTCCACTATCACTTGCCTGCTCTGCTCACTATGTGAATAAAGAGGAGACAGAATTTGAGAGGTTTACATGGCTTGCTTAAGTTCCATTAGTTACTGGGGGCATTTTCACAACCCTGAGAAAAGCAACCCCCCCGATCTGAACCCTCATGTCACCCTAGTTCCTGCCGGGGGTAGGGGAAGGAACATCCAGGGGCAGAGCTCCACACCTGGGGACCAAGCTGTCCTCTCCCAGCACATGCTTGGCCACCCCTGTAATGAACAGTGTGGCTGACAGAAAATGTCCCCGCCACCCTGGATCTTGCCAGCTGCCACATGGCTTGTAGAGAGGCCCAGAGCTGAAGATAAGCCGCCCACCACAAGATAACGAAGAGGAAGGAAGGTTTTGTGAAAAGGATGATAGAGCAGCAGAGGCTTTGGAAACTGCAGGGAACGGAAAATCTCTCTTTTTACCCCCACATTAGTTTCCTGATTTCAAAGTGATTTTCTTTTCGGCGGGGGGAAGGTTTTATCTTCTGTGCCTCATGCCTCTTAAGAAGAATCCTGATAAGATTTAGTCATATGTTGTAAGCAGAGATAGACCCACATTTTTGTAGGGCTGGAAGCTTACATAACTGAAGGGGTCTTCTTTTTGTTATTATCCTATGAGAATGTCTTTAAAAAAAAATTTATTGAAGGAACATGTCATCGTAATACACAGATTTAACGTGTGCATCATCATTAATCAACATCTGTATATAGTACATAAAGTTTACCAACAGTCCAAGTCTATCCTTCACCATATAATTAGCTCTTTTTAACTGATCAGCCTTCTTTAAGAGAATAAACACATAATTATGAACACGTCGCTATGGCCCTTGTTAGGATTTGGAAGGGACAAATGAGGGTCCCTAAAGCTTAAGTCTCATTAGCTTTGCTGTAGGCAACCGTGGAGGAGACAGGGAAGAAGCAAAGGGACTAGAAAGGAGGAGGTAAAGCTAAGCAGTCATTAAAATTAACTTAAACCTACCCCCATCCCCCTCAAACTACATGTAAAAGTAACAGGCAACCACCCTATATGTCAGCTGAGTTTATAATACAAATCTTGAATGTGGCGATAGAGATTTTAAGATTTACAAAATGTTGATCACTCTAACTGAAATGGAATGCAACTGATTTTTAATAATGACAAAACGAAGCCAACTTATCAATGATATGAGGTGAATTTCTATATAATCTCAGATATTTTGAACAAGGAACTCTAAAAAGACATCTACAGATAATCAGCAGCTTTGATTATCATTAGCAGCTAACTAGCAACTGTGGTTGAGAAATATTTTTTCTACATTGTTGACATTTTGGCAGCCATTTAAAAATTCTTCTGTACATCAAATGAAAGCCCTACTACTTCCTAAGAGTAAGTTATAAACCATGTACATCTTAGCCTACCATTAACTAGTGAAAAGCAATTACTTCCCTGTAACCACCTTGGCCATACTGATTCACTTATGGGTTTATGTATCTGTCTCTTGACAGATGACTTGCTGCGGTGACCCCAACTTGGATTTCACTCTTTGTGGACCTTACTGAGTACTGAGGTACTGTCAGTTGCCTTGCATTTAATCAGGTTTTTGAACATCACAAAGAAGTAGAAATTCCAAGTTGATAATACTGCATCAACATACTTTAAAAAGCACTGAATGCATTTGATTCACTTGAACATTCTTTTGAAGGATTTTAAATTTAATTTCAAAACAGGGTAGTGTGTAGGCATGGGAAACTAAGAAGAAAAGTGTATTAGATTCATGCTACCCTGGTCCAAGCTGTTTATATTTGTCCAAGCATCTGAATCAAAAATAAATTAAATTATAAAGGATTTAATACAGTGGATGCTTATATGTATTATGCATATAATGTGTTCTTTTAAAAAATAATTTTCTTTTAAATAAAGCCAATCTCTAAGTCTATACATTGTATTTTTTTAATGGCTTTATCTATATTTATATGCATTTATAACTATTCAGTATGCTTTAGTTTCCAATCTTTCCTGGCCTTTAGAGGGTTGTTTCTGAGAGACTTTCTGAATGTTAATCACTGAACTTACCTGGTATCTACTTAGAATGAAATAAAATACAAAACAGCTATCAACAACGAAACTCACTGCCTTTTATACCCTCAAACCTATAACTCCTTCATTCTTGATCAGGCTCTGTTTTTGATAATTTATATATTTATTCAAAAAGTTTTCAGAGAATACCTACCATGAATGTCTCACTTTGCTACTCTCATTCTTTTTTAATCTGAAAAACTTATTCACTTTTCGTTCTACCTGTTGGTCTCTTCTGCATGTGCGCCATTTCTAACCACCTTTTCTTGAAGGACTTGTCTGGTCCTCAGAGAAGACTGCTTCATTTTTCATAATTCTTGTGTATTCTCCAGGCACTTTTTGTTTAAGATGATAACCCATTCTGAATTACTACAATTAATTCACTCCTTAAATATTAATTTTACTGGAACTTTACTTAGGTCCTAAAAATAAAGCAAGGTCCATGCCCTTTGTTTTTAATGTCAGTGAGATTGACATGGAAACATTATTATGATACAAGGTGGTAGAGTAAAATTAATACAAATATATGTAAATTATCTTCTTTCTCCATCAAGAGGGTCAAGAAGACACGGTGTCTCTTTCATATGCCTTGTTGCACGTGACACAGTACTTTGACATGCTTGTTAGCAGGCATCTATTGAGTAACTGAAAGAACAGTCTTAAGTAGAAGAAAGAAAAACTGTGACTCACCCAGTGTTCGGAAAGGCCTCTGAGTTGGTGAATGAGAGAAGAAGCCAGGCTTCAACGCATTTGTAATCACAATGTCAAAAAGATCTGGAAAATCATTCCTAAAAATCAAAAAGTTTTTCATCAATTATTGTAAGGAATTTTCTAGAAAAGGTTCATATAAAACAAAATTTAATTCTTGTCTCTTTATGTGACTACGGCATTATCTCTTTGGTTTTTTCCCCCACGCTGGCCAAGGTCTCAAAGCCGGGTCCACAGCTTTCATAGCCTGAGTCACAGGGGAAGGAGGGAAGACGGAGATGAGACACAGCATTCTCTCTTATCCAATCACTTTCACAAGCATTTATAGCTTAAAGAGGAATCTTTCACAAGAAACAGAAGGTGGCTGAGCACTCATCTTCCCATCAACACCTCGAAGTATGAACCGAGAAAAAAGCACATTAATTCATGAACTCTCAGCACTAATCTGATTTTCCCATGATGGTCATAGTATTCACACAGTAAATGAATTAGTTTTTAACAGCAGATATATCCATGAACTATGTCCTCAAATTTGGGGCTTGAAATTTGTATGGATCTATTGACGAGTTATTAATAACTTTGTGTTATATGGGTCCAATGGAAAACCAAAAATATATCAAGTCAGGTGACATCTTTCAGAGTATCCAAAACATAAGATTTCTTATTTTGAAAACTAGTATAGTCTTCTAATGTAGCTAATTTTTAGATACAAATAATTCAGAATTATTCAGTATGATATTCAGAATCATGGCAAAGGAAAGGTATATCCTTTGTTCCTGAGGGACTCCCTATTGTATTGGGGAGATAGTATTTATCTAACATTCCTGAATGTTTTTTTTTTACAAATCAAAACTAACGAGAAATGAAGGTAGGAAGAAAAACTTGGGTTATCGATTCTTTCAAAGGAAAAAGAAAGGAAAACTCCTGCAAGTTATTCTGAAGCATGGCCCCCTGGCAGGACAAAGACTGTCTCCACAGGCGGCACCTTCCAAGGCATATAGGACTTCAGTCCTGAGTCACTTCAAGGGTTCCAAGCTTATGTAACGTTCAAAAAGCAGAACATCCACCTATAGATGGTAATCATCCATAGAATAGAACAAACGCACATGTACTGAGGAACATGGAAATCAGGAGGCTAAAGGAGTCAGCCAGAGGTCAGTTTTTAGGCTAAAACTTGCTTTCTATGGTAACTACTTTCTAAAGTCTGAGAAAATGTTAGGGGAGGTCTAACGGCTCATTTTAGAATCTTGCTCTGACCATAGATATTCCATTATTGTACACAGGATGAGGGTATTAGCCCTGAAAAGAACCATCTCCTCTCCTAATGCTTTACCTGTTCTCGTTATATGAACTTTCTGGCACACCTCTGCAGTATTACTGTGCCTTGTGCGAGATGATGAAATGGAGGCTCAGAGAAGTTACAGAACCCACCCTGACAGTCAGCTTGAAGGCAGGGCTTGAACCCATGTCTTATTTTCAAGTCCATGCATTTATACTGCCTTGATTTTCACGGATGTTAATCCCATCCCTGGCTGTGCTAAATGCTGAGGGACATAACACCACCAGACATGGCTGACAGAGCAGCGATACTCCTGGTATGTCAGGGAGTATGGCTGACAACTCGGTGTCCTTCAGATATCACAGCTGAGAAAGCACCCTCAGGGAAGACTGCCTGCAGGACATATGATTCATCCATGGGACAGAGAAGCTGAAGCCTAGAGCATCGATGAGCTCTAAGTGTCTTCCAGCAATACTCTGATGCTAAAAGGTACTTGGGGTGTGTTGCTGTCAGCAGATGATGGGGGATGTTACTGGACACAAACTCTTGTCACTCAGCCTTGCTTAATAAAATGATATGGTCATCACTGCTGTCAGTATTTTATAAAACCATGAAAAAAAAAATGACTTATCACTTACCCAAGGATGTATTCACAGAGCAGTCTACAATAATCACTATGAGAACTGGTAATTAACAAAAGAATTTTCCCAGCATTCTTCAGTTGTCGAAGCCACTTTTTGACAGATTCTGGACAACTGTGTAAATATTTGCCTGGATCTCTTTTTATTTCTGGAAAATAGATCCCACAGTTTTCTGAAAAATAAAAATATCAAGGAACATTTTATTTTTCCGTGTTGACTCTGTATTATCAAATCCATCTATCTCTCTCAAAGCTGGAGATAAAATTAAAGTTAAAAACGAGTGTTAAACAATCCAGCAATGGCGCCAATACAAAGTGCTTCTTAAGAACACGTATTCTTACATGGAAACGTGATGCTGGTAAATGGGCTGACCACGGGGCTGAGCTGAAGGGTTTGGGGAAGTGGGATGGTTTGAAATCTGGTGGTATCTGTGGTATGCTGTCATATATTTGATGAGAAGTGAACTTGTACATCTCAAATTTATTTGGTGTGAAAATCAAGGTTACCTCAATAAAAATAAGATCGGCTGAGAATATTTGCTGGCTATTTGACAAGAACAAACTATTATAATAGATAACATAAAAAACACTATCATCAGCATTTTCAAATCAAAAAACCTGCTGCCTTTGATGAATATCCTTCCAATCATTCAACCAATATTTTCTGAATACAGAAAAGAAAACAAACAAGCAGATAGTGCAGCAGGGACACGATGTGGCATCAATCAGCTGAGCAGGGAGCAGAGTTCCTCAGTCACAGTAGTGTGGTTTCAGATGGAACGCAGACGGAACAGTGTGTTCCAGCCTCTGAGAGACACTGAGATAGCACATGGAAAAATCAGAGCAAAATAAGCTGGAAAAGGCACTACAGATGACAATGAAAGATGAAGGACTTGATCAGTGAACGGGGACCGCTAGTTCTTCCTTTCTTGGTCTTTCTAGAGTCCAAGGGGTCAGCCTGAGCTCCAAGGCAGAGGGCAGCATCACCTCGTCCAGGCCTGGTCAGACGCCCCCACAGCACTGACTCGCTGCCTTGAAAGATGTATGTACTGAGCAGACAATGACTGATATGGTTGAAATGCGACTAGATTCATGAAGCATTTTAGAGAAACTGTTCCCTGAGCGTGGCAGCGTGAATAAGCAGGTAAAGAAGAGCCATGTTCTGACTTTAAAGGTTCGGGAAAGGACACATGCATAACAACAGGCGAAAAAGAGCTTGCACTGTCTGATAAATGTGGTAATTAGCTACGGGAGTGACCTGTAACCTTACAGCAGTGTGCACTTAACATAACAATAATACGCTTCAAGAATTCCAGGACAGAGAGTCTCTACGAAAAAAACAAATGGTGGCAAATGTGTTTGCCTGCCCAAATCCATGCCCCCTGTTCTCTGCTGGAGGGGCCTCTGTTTTTTTTGAGGTCTCCACCTCCACGGAGGGGCTGGGTGGTCAGGGAGGGTAGGGATCTCTGTTAGACCCTCCCGTCTGAGTCGTGTCCTTCCCCTCCCTCCCAGGAACTGTTCAGGAAGTGGGGACAACCATGCTCTGGGCTGGAGGGGAATCCTGTCGGGGGGACCCTGGAGTCATGCGTACACGGATGGGGTGAATCACCTCTCTTCTGGTTTGGACTTGGCTGTGACTACATGTACCACCGGGAACGACAGCAGGTATCTCCAACACAAGGCTGAGAGGAAGTGTGAAAGGAACCACTGTCTCTGACAGTATCACTGGGTCTCTGATTAAGATCATGAATTTTACCGCCAAAGTAGCATCTAAACTGTGAACTTCTTCTGGTCACGTGAAGTAACTCCATTCATTAATAGCTTCAACATACAGAGATCTATTGTTTGCAACCTACAGTCTCTCTTCAGAAAATAACACAACCATCAGTCATAACCAGGTTAAAAAACAGAACAAAACCCCAAAACAACCCAACTAAACCAAAGAAGGAATACGTTACAATATATGATGAACAGACATCAGGAGACCAAGAACAAAAACGGTTTGCGTCCCTCTTGTATTTTGTCCCACAGGGACATACACATGGGTGGAGGTCACCAAGGTGTCTCCGTGTCTCAGAGGCTATGTTACAGCCCCTATACAAATGAAAATGGATGCTGTTTTGGAGGGAAGAGAAGGTACTACTAATAAAGGGATAATTCAAGAAAAAGAAAATAATATAATTTAAAGGTTATGTGCATGCCCTGGTGGAGCAGTGTTAGGTCAGTCACCTCGGCGGGAGCAAGTCACATACACCTGGGTTCCAGGCCCAGGTATTGGGGGAAACAGCCAGTGTGAACAACTAAATAAAAAGAAGTAAAAGATGCTTTTTCCTCCTTTCTCTTCTTACTGATCTGTCTACTTGTCTTCATTCCTGCCTGTACCTTTCCTTTAAAGAAAATTATGAATACAATTTTTGATGAGGTATTTTATCAAAGTAACACAGAAGTTATGAGGAGAATTTATTATACCTAAGAAAGTCATATGAGATTATTTCATCAAGAAAAACAAAGTTTTTAAGCAATTATAATTTTATGGGCTAGAGAACAAAAAAAAATATTGTATATAAGGCTGAAAGCATGTATAGATACAAGCTCCTATATTCAAAAGACAGCTTGAGGAAATGGCTATTTTTCCCTTAGCTATATGTGCTCAGTGCCATCTAGTGGTCAAAATACAAATTACTATTAAAAAGCTACTCCATCCAAGGGAATTTTTAAAAAGCACGCCTATGTGTGCATGTCTGTATGTATATAAACGTATTTAAAATATTGCATTTCAAAATTACTACTTCAATTAAGTCTTATTAATATTCTTTAGTAATCCTAATCCAAAAGAGTACAAACATAGTAGTTTTCTTGGAGAAAATTACTCTGAGATAATAATAACATGCCCTGATTTTTGTTCACAAGCCAGATTGAAATAGCAAACTAAAAAAAACAAGACCTATGCAAACCTATACCTAACCTAATGGTGGACAATAGTATCATCACCATCATCATCATCATCATCACAATACACTTTTAGTATAAAATGTCACTGATTTTTGTGGGCAAAATATTTTCATTTTGCAACCTCTTATCATTAAAGGGAGAGGATATATAATTACACAAATACACTTTTTATTGAAATAAATAAAACTATTAAATCAAAGAAAGACTACAATTGTCCATAAATTTATCTCAAAGAGATAAGCCCTGAAAGGTAGGGAATCTTTCTGTTTGGCAAGGAGCAGTATTCAATGAGTAAGAGCAGGAGCAAACAAAGGAATGCTGATAATTGTTCATACTCAAATTAACATACAATTTGTAAGGTAATCTAACTATGAGCACAAAAAGTTATATTATTCATGTCCTGTCAAAGTTGTCTCATCTAAAGTACCCCACCATTTTGTTTTTTCCACTTCTATTGAAAAAAAATCAAGTTTAATTATATCCTGACCCACGGAGTGGATAAAACTGGGAATTTGGACCTAATGTGGAAAGGAAGGAACAATTTATTTGTGCTTAACTCACAAAGTCATCTGTGTTTTCACTTAACCTCTAAAGGAATTTGATTTTGTGCTATTTCCTGACCTAGCCATACCCCAGATCCGTAAACACTGGTATTTTCTGTATTCAGATGAGATTAAAAGTAAACTTAAGGAAAAGAAGCTGCTTCTAAGGAATGACGGTTTACTCCCCCTGTGTTCAAGTGTTGGTTCACACAGAGTCTTGGAAATAACATCAAAGGGTGCCTCCAGTCTGGTATGCACATGAAATACCCCACATGGATCAGATCGAATTCAGGGTTTAGGGACCTCCTCGTGGTAAAAAGAGAAGTAAAATTTGAATATTGAAAATGCTTTTTTCAGCTTAGCAGACAATTGGCTCATATCACTATCTCTGTCATCATGGAAAAAAGTGAGCACTTCCCTTGCTAACTGTCACACTGTCAGTGTGTGACGACCAGTCTTCATCTTCAAAGCGGCTGCCCAGGAACATCAGAGAGGCCGGACGCCAACGCCTCCACCAGCAGCCTCCAGTTAAGGTCTGCTGCTTCCATGGCATCGTTCAGGAGACACTGAAACCCTTCCAGCCTAGGTAAGCGCACACAAGGGAGTGTAAAAATGTTTAGCTATGAGCTTTAAAAATGTATTTCTGTCAGAGACAAGAAAATTCATTTTTTGAAATATGTGAGTAATATATACTTTTTTGGCCAAGAAATTAACAAAGTAATTTTTTGAGAATGGCAGAGATAAACAATAGATGAAGCATGTGTGAAATTTCTTTTGCTTTCATTTATTTATAGGAGGCAAAAGATGTAACTGAAATGTGTTTAAAAACAGATTTCCTACTCATGATGCCTCCTGGGTTTATTTCTAATATATTGGTAAATAAAGAAATCCAGAATAGCCAGAGTGGCTGACGTGAATATCTAAATGCTAAATCTAATGCTTTGAAAAGAGGACTAAATAAGAATTGGGATATTACGTATATAATATACTGAAAAACATAATTTATAAAACTGACATTTTAGTATTTGCCTTCTAGCTCTGTAATATGATCCACATACCTGTTGTACCCCCCCACCCCCCCCACCCCTATGCCCCGCTCCATTCTGATTTAGTTGGTCTGGACTGTGGCAACATTAGTCATTTTAACTAATTTTAATGCACAGCTAGACTGAAGAATGATGGCTGTAAGATAAATGAACTAGGACCTCTTGCTATTATGATTCATATATCTATCTTGCTGCTTCACTATAGAGGGTAGGGACTTGTTAATTTTACAGTATCTTTATTACCTATTCCACAGCCTTGTAAATGCTAATGGCTACTGCTGATCTCAAATGTCATGGTGGCTGATGATCTTTAAAATACCTATTCTTATTAGATATCAACTGTGCGTGGTATTCTGGATTTTGTTAAGACTATAATGATAGAGGGATGGATCTCAGACCTATGACTGGAGAATTCTTGGAGAAATAGGTTGACAAGAAATCCTTTTAGAGAAAAATGATTCAAACAGTTCAAATGAGCACAGAGAAGTCAAAGGGACCCCTTTATCTCTCCAAAGTCATCAAACTAGAAGATTTCGGACTAAGTGCAATCCATGCTTTTTAAGGTTTTAGAATTTGGGGATTTTAATGACTGTGAATAGGACTGTGTATGTTCCCTACTAGTTTACCACAGTTCCCATCACATCATATTATATTACACTGGGCTTGGTCAGCCACCCTACTGGCATCTGAGTTTACAACCTCTGCTTCCTCCTAGGAGGCTTAACTAAATCTAGAATACCATGCATAACTGATATCCAATAAGAATAGGCATCTTAAAGAACTTAATCCTAACAAACAAGTACAAAACCAGGTTAAACACACTTAATGTTATTAAATTTAAATAAAATGCTAAGAAACTCTCATATCTGTGTCTTGTGCTAAAATGAATTAAGTCAGCAAGGTTTTACATTTTTAAAACTTATTTTAATTCCCTTTATAATGGAAGGATATATGCAAGGGTGAAGATGGGATGAACTGTTTTTCACTGTTACATTAATTTTTACTTATCAGTTATGAGAGCTGAATTTTGTAGGTAAAGTAGAAGAAACCCAGGTGTTGGAGACAGACCAGCTTAACACTGAACACCAGATTTTCTACTTTACTATGCTAGTTGTATGATTCTGGAAAAATCTAAAAGCAGAGTTAATTTTCAGTAAAGTACATTAAAATCTAGGGGAGATTTTTCACACTGTCTACGATCTGCACACAGAACACATTTTCACAATACTGTACATATATTAAAGGAAAAGGTGTGTGCTGGACTGAGTTTCCAAGATGGCCACATCATCTCCCACCTCATATGTGTCTATAGAGTTGGAGGTGAATGCTCATTCTTCTGAATGTGGGCAGATCCTTTTGTGGTAAACAGCATGACGGTAGTTCCAGGTATAGCTTTTAACTGGTCTGGGAACCTTAATGTCCTGTTTCATGGGAAGTTGGCCTTGTAAACAGACCACTGTGCTTTGAGGAGCGAGTTAAAGAAGAACTTATGTGCAGGTGCTCCACGGGCCAGTTCCAGTTGAGAGCTAGGATGACAGGGTGGGCTGAAGACTAAGGAGGGAGGCCCTCAGGCATCCAGCCCTGTCGAACCTTCAGATGACTATACCCTCACAGGTCACCTGATTGTAGGCACAGGGGAAACCCTGAATGAGAAGCACCCAACTGAGCCCGTAATCATGAGACAATAATGAATTGTGGTTTTTAAGTTACTAAGTGGTTACTAAGCTACTTTGTGGTGGTTTCTTATGGAGCAACAGATAACCAAAACAAGATGCTTTCAAACAAGTCACAATTCTAATTATTATTTCTCTATGCAATTCAAGATATATTAAGAAAACATTCACAAGTACTTCAAGAAACATTTGAAATAAAAGCAAACAGGCTCTAAATTGTTTTTGTTCATGCTTAAAGAATAACTCAAAAGTTTAGATTTTATGAACATTTACAAATATATGTATCGCTTATGTCAACATAAATGTTTTGAACAGCTGAAAGAAAACCAAAATTACAAGTATGAAAGGCAAATTCTATATAGTGCTGATGTATTAACTACTTCAAATGTGACAGAAACTGAGTCAATAACCACTTGCAGAAATGTATAACTCCAACAGAAAAAAAAAAAACAACCTTTTGAGATGCTTCCAACTTATTCACCCTCAGTCACAATCTTTTATATTAAAAAAAAGTCTTGTTTTCAAAGAAACATGCATTTTCAAGATTATATTTTATCACAAGGGTGCACTGTTTCCTTAATTACTTGAGTTGAAGTACCCTGTATCTTCAGAAATATCTTTTCTTACAAGTAAAGCTAATAGTATCCCAACTATGACTAACTTAGAAGGAAATCATGTCAGAGTACACCAAAGTATAACAGTCACAAAGACTTACTATTCCAGTATCACCGAGTATTATAGAAACAGGAAAGTCCCACAGAGCTTTTACTTCTGTGTCACATCTAACCTAGAACACAAGAACTTAGTGAAATGGTTATTCTAATAAGGTATCACGCTGTTTTTTACCACAATTTTCCACCTAAATCTGTATTTTATCAATTGTGTTCTTCATAGGCTTTTGTAAAATACCACCTGTTCAGGTATCCCAAGTTAATGAAAAGAAATAAATTACCAAAGTTGTACGTGAGCAAGATTTTCATTCTGAAAATTGTTAGAGCGATCAAATATTTCTTTGATAGAACAAACACAGATATCTCAGGATCCAGCTTGAGGCACATTGCCCTAAACCAGAAATCTGAAGATGAATTACATACCTGGGTCTCTGTGGATGAATGGGACCCCGAGACTATTAGCTTATTAATGTGTTTGTGTGATGGGGGAGGAGAGCAGGTGCTGAGCCTCTCCTTTTTGTTAGTTTCCCAGAGTTAGGGATGGACATGTAACAGCCACCTCCCCCGACCCCTAAGTGGTTAAGGACCACAGATTTATGTTTTCCAGATGAAGACAGTCCAATGAAGAAAGGATTCCAATATGCCCCTTGGTCACCATCAAGAACAATCTTAGAGAAATGTCTTAGAAAAAAGGAAAGTCTCTGTAACAGGCAGTATAAAACTTTTAAACAAATAAATATCATTTCTGGACTATTCAACTTTTTAATATGCATACATCCTACGTTAAATAAATTCACATTTATGTAGGGTAGTTAAAGAATGGTTGGCTTACGTTAATTTAATTGGTTGAGACTTACCAAATACTCAATTTAAAAACATATAAAAAATACTCTTGATATTGAAACTATATACTGAAAACATTTAAATAGATGAAATGAATGCTTTTCATATTAACTATGATAGGTTTTGCTACAGGAAATTCATTGTGCATATGCCCCGGTGGCTCAGGTGATGAGCCTGCAGCTGGGGCACAGATCACATAAAGCCCAAGTATCTGGGTGTGTGACCTGGGGCTGGAGGAGATAGTAAAAGCAAATAAAGTGCTTCCTTCTTCTCTTACTTCCCTCAAAATGCTTCTTCCTTCTCTCACTTCTTTCCTCTCTGTGTGTTTGGTTTCCTACAGCTGTACAACAACCGCCTGAAACACGATGGCTGAAAATAATGGTGATGTTATTCATTTTATCTCAAGATTCTGAGCTGACTGAGTTCAGCTGGGTGGTTCTCACTTGGGCTGCACCAATCATGTTCCATCTATGGGTTTCCTCACTCACTCACACCTGGGCTGCAATGTCTTGAACAATGAAGCCTGGTTACTAGGGTGTGCTGAGGTCATGCCCTCACAATAGCTGGACTTCTTACAAGGACTCAAGCTTCGCCCAGATCAAGTGTTCCAAACACTGGGGCCAAAGCGGCAAGGGCTCTTAGGACTGAGCCTTGTGCATGTTACAGTGTCATTTCTGCTGCATTTCACTGACTATGTGCAGCCAGTTCATCTTCAAGGAGAAGAAAACAGCAGCGTGTGAATTCTGGGAGGCATAACTCCGTAGGGGCACTTTGCAGACAAACTATCAAACAAACTTCTATTTTAGTGTGATTCTTGACAATATGTTTTCTATTCATATGTAACCATATGGGAATTTTAAGCTTAGAACATAATTTTTTAAGCTGTCTTTGGTTCAGCATCATTTGAACAATTTTCTATGATATTAACATTTATTTTCAGACATCTTAATTTAGTATCACATAGTGTTTTAAAGAGAAATGAAGACAGGCAGTCAGCAGGCAGGAAGGACAAAAGAGGAAGAAGAAGCATTTTATTTACGCAGTTGTCATTTTAGTTGCTCCCCCTGTGTCCTGGGATGTGAACCCATGTCTCTGAGTTTTACGTGGACCATTCCCCAGACATGGGCTTAATACCTGAGCCACCAGTGCACCTTTGTATCAGAGATTTTATAAGCAAATTCTTTATAATATTCTTTGCTTATAAAAGTAACTGACACACTTTCAGAATATACTTTCCCCAAACACAATTTTAAGATTTTTTTGTAATAATGCATTTAAACCATATAACAAAGCCCTGAAATAGGCTATATGATTCCCATTTTGCAACTGAGGAAACTGATACAGAGAGACTACAGAACTAGCTCACAGTCAAAGAGCTAGAATGTGATGGAACTAGGATTTGGAGCAGCCAATTAAAGCCTGTGCAATACTGCCTCTCAGTGAGAAGGCTTCTGGGTGCTATATAGTAACTGCAAAGTCACCATAAAATCCTTCTTTTGTTTTTTATTTTATTTATAAATTTTTGGTATGTGGTGTACATTTATACAGTGCCACAGTTCAGGGGCTTTGGGACTGGAATTGGAATAAGTTACATACAAATAAATGTATAAATGTAGACAAATTAGATTTTTGCAGAGAAAAAGGTATATATTGCTATGAATTCTAATTGTCATCACAACATCCAGAACTGAAAGGGCCTGGGAAGTCCCGTTGGATTAAAGTCCTCAATCCTGCTACATTAAAGATGACTTAGCAGTGTCTACAGATTTTGCTCAAAAATATAGTAACAAATGTGGGAATGGAACAGAGGTTATCTATGCTATTATCTGGGGACGGAGGTCTTATACTGTGATATAGAAAACGACCTCTATCAATATTTCACATGAAGGAATAAATAGTCTCTCTCTTCTGGAAAGCACTGTCCTTCCTTAGCATGACTGGGGGCTTGCCACGAGGTGACCTTCCCTGTGGAGCCCTCCCCAACGCCCTTCCCCTGTTATGTTTCCTCAGACATCAATAACATTTGTCACACTACATGATAATAAACACTTGTGATATTAAGCATGTTTATGAAGTCGTCTTTCTCCTGAGACTGTGTGATCTTTTAGGAAAGAAACTGCCTTATGTTCATGTCTACCTTGATATTGGTCAAACATCAGAAGATCAATAATTACAGAAATAAGTGTGTTTGAAGGGAGCGCTACCAGACCCAAGCGGAGGTTGGAAAACACAGTTCCCAAGGGAAAGTCTTTACATCTTAAATGACTGGATAAGTATGGGCAGAAAGCCTACATTCTTTACTTGATGGTCTTTTAGGAAAACATTTGCTGATTATATTTCATAATTATAGGACAGCAATGATAAACAACATATAGTCAAAAGTCACCATTAGAAAGTGCCAGTAAGATAAACGAAATTGTTCATTTGAGACTTGGTTTAAAGGCTAGTTTCTTAGAATGATTACTACAAAATCATTTGTGATAAAAATGCCTTCAGAAAGATAATACAAATGCTTTCACATATCTTTTTACCTCAATGGATGCCCAGCAGGCATGATGTGTTTGCCCCTCAATTTTTCTCTGCCCCGGGTCCTCTAAGTCTCTGTGCTATTGAGCCAGAAGAGGGGGTCTCTCCCTTCTGCCACCTTTTCACAAACAAATCAAAAATCTCCCTCTGCTACTGCCTTTATGATTCTGTATGTTTATCGTTAGCCTCTTAGTATAAAACATTTTCAAGTTCACTTGGTGTGCTTAACAGAGTAATAGCAGAGGCCACAGCAAGACAAGGCAAGCAGAGGGCGAAAAGCTCATCGCAGGTAATATTTTCCCTTGTTAATGTCAGAGGAAAAAGAAAGATCCAAGAAATGCACATGATGACATGATGACATCATCAGAAGGGCCTAGAGAACTTGTATTGTAGCTTGAAATGAATAACACTACTATTGCCTAAGAGCAGCCTTAATAACTCGCTGTACAATTTTTCACTTGTATAAAGTTGCTTACATCACAGACCAAAAGGCTAAGCTTACTCAAATAGTTAAGGAGTTCTCTGAAATTCCACTTACTTTCCTCCAGGTTCACATTATTTACTTTCTCAAAGCGTCATCTCATTTACAAAATAAGACTGTCAGTATACTGCCACAAAATAAACAAAAAGTTTGCTGACTGTAAAAGAAAAAATGAGCTACACAAGAAACAGAATAGTTTTCCGTGTTACAGCTCCAGGTTAAACCTGGGACAAGTTTTAGGGGCTGGCTGCAAAGAGTCACTGGAAGTTTTGTCTCAAATAGTTTTAAACTGTATTTGCCAGGCACAAAACCATCTTGCGGGCGGGGAGTGGGGCGGGGTTGTTTTCCCCAGAGGAAGTCAGCCCAGATTATCCTGACCTGAAACCTCCCACCTCCTCAAGAAAGACGCTGGAAAAAATTAGAGGAAATGAAACAGAATAGCTTGGGGGCAAAGCAGGCTCCGAGATGAGCCAAAGCTTATTCCTTTAAAAGTAGTTATAGTTGACTTTGCTGGCTTTGAGGAACACAGAGAGCAGACACAGTAAGAACAAAGGAGCCACAAAGCAGACATTAGGGCTCATTTACCACACAAGTCTGAAGGAAATCTGCCTCCCACTGACAACTCAAGAGCTCAGTTATGCAACAATTCTTTAACAAATAAAAACCTCATCCAGAACTTCCACTGTGTTTCTTCTAACCTGGTTTTCCTCTGGGGTATGTAGCCTAACAGAATGCTAAGAGAGCATCTAGAAGAGGTACATGGTGTTACATTCAGCTCCTCCAAGAACACAAATAACATAAGTTAACTCCTCCCATTTGCGAGGGGAGCCCAGCTCTCATTTTGCAACGAGCTGTTACCAGGCACCGAGCGGAGAAAGCCAGGGTACAGCAGTCCAACCACAGCACCGCATGCAGTTCGGAGCCTTCATAAAGAGCAGACAGGTTCTGCGGTGGAAACAGCAGCAGCCTGCGCGGGAAGGGGTGGAAGAAATAACCCCGAGGATGGTTTGGCTTCTAGAGAATATTCTGCTCTACATGGAGTGTTTCACCTTCTCGGCCTTATGTCTTTTCTGGTCTGACTGCTTTCACCTTTTTTACTTTACCTCCTTCCAGTTTAAGTAACACAACAAGTTTTTACATCTTGGATACTTTTCTGAATCCAGGCAGATAGTCATATAAGATAAAAATCCTATGTATTTATTAAACTCTGAAACATGAAAACTTTTAAAAACAAAAGTCAAAAACAACACCTACAAGGGAATTATGCTTAATAAGTCAGGAGAAAGAGAAATGTCCCAGGATTTCACTCAGGTGCTATAAAAAGAAATCAAGCAAACAATTGAACCAAATCTATCAAGAACTGACTTTTTAGTCTATAGAATCAAATTAGTGGTTACCAGAAGGGAAGGAGTGGGGGGAAAGAAAAGCAGGAAAAGGGAGTCAATTATATGGTGACGAATATAAATGGGCTGTTGGTGATGAATTTAATGTATAATATACAGCTGTTGATACGTTTTCTAGTTTTCTCTCTTTTGAATATGTCAACGACGATGTTCTAGTTGTTTTACTCCAACCCTTGTTTATATATATTTTTTCCTTCCAGTTCATTAATTGCATGCTTTTTATCTTCCACTCAAGCTGCAGAAAAGCCTTTTTTTTTTGTGCCAATTGTGACTAGTATTACATTAAGTTTTGAACACAGAGAACAAATTCAATAAAGGTAATTAATTGCAATTTCTCTTCAGGGGGTTAAACGTACTCACCTGAAGTCTTAGTGAATATGTAGTATTATGTAATTTAACAAGCCATTTCTGCTGGAGTCAAAAGTAAACTTCACTTCTGCTCAGTGTAAATTTGGCTTACTCACCATAAATCTTAACTAGGTAGAATCTTAAGGTTAGAGGTTTTAAGAGCAGGAATGCTAATCTGAATGTTGGTGTATGTTCAGTGCATGCCTTCACTTGTTAAGAATAAAGCATGAGAAAGCGGATGAGCAGAAAACAGTTCTAGTTATTGAGACAGAGTCTACAAGTTTCCTGAGGATCCAAATAAAAACAACGTGGTAACAATTAAAACTACTTACTGATGAAAAATTATATTCTGACTTTCTTTTGATCTAGGGAAAATTTTTGTTAAGAAAGCACATGACATAAGTGATCAGACTATTTCCTTCTGAAAGGAGAGGAGTTGTCGACCTAAGGCCAGAGAATCGAAAGCCTGGGGTTACTCAATCACCAAGAAGGAAACATTCAAAATTCAGTTTAAATGAGGCAAATATTTTACTCACAGAGTTTGGCAAATAGCAATAAACACTAAAGGAACTTTGTATACTCAGTGAAGAAAAATGTGACTGAAGAGAAGATTGCACTAGGGCTCGGAGATGACCAGTGACAGTCCAATGTGTCTGAAAACTATGACAAAGAAAATGGTTCTCTTTCCAGATGGGAACTCCACTTACAACTTCAAAAAATGTTTAATCTAAATGTATCATGCCAGCAAATGAAATTATTATAGAGCAGAGCAGGAGGGAAAGGATGAATTCCTGATTTGCAGATGACTTCATTCAGTAATGGCTTTTGGGAATGAGTCAGGAGAGTGACTACTTCACTCCTACTGAAAAAGCTTCAAAGGACAGTGCAGTTCTGTGCGGAAAGTAATTAGCGCACCGTAGGAAGTGGTCCTCAGTGTTTCTGGGTGGCATGGAGCTCAGCCACAGTCCTGACGCAAGTCTTCAGTTGTGCAGGTTACCTGAGTATCTTAGTCATTCAGAGACTGTTGGCCTTATCTGTGAAGTGATGATAATAATAGAACTCCATAAGGTTATCGTGTGGATTCAACTCAATAACACATGTGTAACACTTAGCAGAGAGTTTGGCACACAGCAAACACTCTGTGCTTGCTTCCCTGCATAAGGACAGGTAGTTAACCCCCTGTGAATGCCATGGGCCACATCGCATTATGGAATTGCCCTGCATGGGTCCAAAATGCGAGCCTTCCCCTAGCCAAATGGCACTTTTTTTTCAAAACATTTTGAAAAACTGTTTGTCATGAAAACCCTCAAAAGTTCAACTGAGAAGAAGGTAGGATGGTTCCTCTCTGTCACTTCCAGGGCAAAATCCAGAGTGGAACGGCCTGCTGTTCCAGTCTGCTATTCCTCAGAGTACTACATGGAGAACTCTGGGGCCACAAAACCCCATCCCCCTCACTGTGCAGATGTGAAAATGAAGACTAGAGGGTGACCTGCCTATCATCACACAATTAGGGAAAAAGCACGATGGACTGAACCAGGTCTCCTTACCCTTTCAACCCACTGTCCTTATTCTCCAGGTTCATTCTACTATTTTATCTCCTTTATTTAATGCCTTTTTGCAAAGATATATACACGTAATTAGTGAAAAGAAATAATTTTTATAAGATGTATCCTTCAAATACAAAATCAGAACAAAGACAGAAACACACAGACACTAGTTTATTCCTTAAAAATATACAGAATCCCTGGACAACTTTTTAATAGATATACTGAGTTTCCTTCGGGCCTGGTTGTAACATTTTCCCAGCACATATGTGTAACCCTTCACTGCACGTTCTCAGAGAACAGATTATCAGACTTAATTTTTGTCAACCCACGAGGTGAGAAATGGGCATCTTGTTATTTTATCTTGCATTTTTTCGACTACTAATAAAATATCATTATTAGTCACCATTTTCATTCCTTTCATGTTTACACAGCATACAAGGTTGGGAATGAAGCACTTACAAAAATTAAAAGAGTTTGTTGAATTCAACTGGGTGAATTAAGGGCTATTATGTCAAATTATTATAAATATTCACCAAACACACTCGGAGGACAGTTGGCAGATTCCAGTATTACTAACTCAAGCATTTCTTACTCCACCAAAAGCCTTTAGGCTGACGACAGTGCATCAGTCCTTCCCTCACCCAACCCTTCTGCTGAAGGATCAACTTGCAGATTACGTGTCCAAAAGATCATGGGTCAAAGGCCACCGTCTTCAAGGTATCTTTTGGAAGGATGTATGGAAATGTGGGAGTTGGTACATTTGATGGTGACCTGCTCTGTGTGTGTTCTAAAACTTTAAGTTACCTCGTCTTAATTGGCTTTCTCCAAAAGCTAAATTATGATTATCATTATAGATATGAAGTAGTCAAAAAAAAAAATCCTGAAAATATCGAGTATTGGTGAGGGTATTGAGACTATAAAATACCTGGAACTCTACTACACTGTACAAGTACTCTGGAAAACTGTTTGGCAATATCTATTAAAACTAAACACACACACACACACACACACACACACACCTATAACGCAGCAATTCCACTTCCAGGTATGGATCTAAGAGGAACAAGCAAAGACGTACACATAATACAGGTAGATAATGATCACGAAGGATTATTTACAATAGTCTCCATACTAAATTAACCTAAATATCTATTGACTATAGACGGAGAAATATAAATTGTGGTCTGGTTATCTAATGGTATAATACATAGTAATGGAAATGAAAGAATTAGTGCTACATTCAATAACCAGGGTGAATTATAGGCACATCATGCATAGAGAAAGCAAGATGTAAGAAATACATACTAAAAACCAGACAAAATTAATATATGGTGTCAGATGTCTATCCAGGGAAGGGTTATTGGCTGGTAGGAAGAATGAGAAGAGTTCTGGGGGATTGGTAGTGCTTTATTTGTAAAAAGTAGGTTCATATTTAAAGTGTTTATCAGCGATAATTAGAAAGAACTCACACAGCATGAATTCAAGAAATCCAGTAAAAACAAGTGTTAAATCAAAATGAAGTTACATCTAAACAGACGAATCACACCTAAAGAGAATTTACATAGCACAACACTGTAGGACTGATTAGGATAGAAAAACATTTTGTAATTTAATTTGTTCAAATTTGCATTAAGTAGCATTTTAGATTTAATTCACTGTTTTCTCTCTTCCACAATAAACAGTGTTTTTCTGATATTACAATCTGTGGGAAATAGTTATCTATTAAACTTAAATTAAAAATAGCATTTATATTAAGAATTCATTATCTGCAGATGATATACCTAGAAACCCTAAGAACTTCTTGAAATAATAAATGAATACAGTAAAATGGCAGGATATGAAATAAACACACAAAAATCAGTAGTATTCCTATATACAAACAATGAAGTAGATGAAAAAGAAATTAAGAAATTCCTTTTACAATAGCACCAAAAAAGATAAAATACCAGAGAATAAACTTAACAAAGGAGGTGAAAAACCTCTATAATAAAACTACAGGATCTTAACGAAAGAAACAGAAGAGACAAAGAAATGGGAAAACATTCCATGTTCATGGATTAGAAGAATTAACATAGTAAAAATGACCATTCTACCCAAAGCAATATATAAGTTTAATGCAATTCCCATCAAAATGCCAGGGACATTCTTTAAGAAAATGAAGCAAACAATACTGCAGTCTTCATGGAATCACAAAAGGCCTAAATAGCCAAAGTTATCTAAAGAGAAAAAAAGAACAGTGGAGTAATTACACTCCCCAACCTCAAACTACATTACAGTGCGATCATCATCAAAACAGTTTGGTATTGGAACGAAAACAGACACATTGATCATGGGAATCATACTGATAGCCCAGTAATAAGGCCACACATACATGGACAGTTAATTGATTACAAAGGTGCCAAAAGCATACAATAGAGTAAGGGAAGTCTACTTAACAATGGTGCTGGATAAACTGGAAAGACATCGTTAAAAAAAAGAAAACAGATTACTCAATATCGCCATACAGAAAAGTTAATTCAAGATGGGTCAGAGACCTGGACATAGGATAACTGAGATAATTCAGTTAAGGAACTGTTTGGTAATTAAAAACTGGCAATTTTCTGATCTCTTCCATAGAACTTCTCAATTTACTTGTTCAATTTAGCAACACTAATAATGCAAATGACAGTCATTGTTTTAAAATTTATCTGCAATGGCTTATGAATTTATAAACCACAGTTCCCTTTCCCCAGACTATAATATTAGAATTCCATTCTTAGACTAACGGAAACATCATGTGTCTGGCTCTGTAAATATCACTCAATCCTGATTTAAAGTGTCACTGAACTTTGTAGGCATCAAATAACAGATCTGTATCTGTGAAAGTAAATAATTCTTTGTTTAAAGAATTAAAGAAATAAACCTTTGCCAGTAATAATTTTCTAAAGGTTCAGATTCAGTGTAGAATCAAGGACATATTAGGATCATGCTCTGCTCATTTACCCCCTAAAAAAATAGGGGGAATGAAATTGGGTGAATCTTTTCAGTGTTAAGATTTTACAGTTTTAGCATCCATTCATGGTACAGTTCTCAATAAAAAGGGTGTAATATGAACACATTAAACATACTCAAGGCCATATATGAAAATTTCATCATTCTGCACTGGTGAAAAACAGAAGGGTTTTTGTTTTGTTTTGTTTTTTTTCATCTAAGATCAGGAAATAAGGATAGTCATTCTCATCTTTTTTATTTAACATAGTATTGAAAGTCCTAGTCATACAATTAGAGAAGAAAAAGAAACAAAAGGTATTCAGATTGGAAAAGAAGAAGTAAAACTGTCATTATATGCAGATAACATGGTATTATACATAGAAAACTCTAAAGACCCAACCAAAAGCACTATTAGCAATAATAAAGAAATACGGTAAAGAGGTAGGCTACAACATCAAAACTGAGGTGATTCTATATGCAAACAATGAACTAGCAAGAAGAGAAATGAAGGGCCCTACACAATTTATAATTTTATGAAACATAATGCTAAAAGGAAGTGAATAACCTATGCACATTGAAAACTGCAAGATGCTATTGAAAAAAAATTGTAGAAAACACAAAGAAATGGACATTTCTTGCTTATGGATCAGAAGGATCAATAAGCTAAAATGGATATTTTACCTAAAGCAATACACAGATTTAATGGAATCCCTATTAGGAGTCTTAAGAAATAATTAAAAATGAAAAGAACTATCATTGGATTTGGTAATCCCACTTTTAGGAGTTTATTCAAAGAATATGAAAACCCTAACTTGAAAAGACATATGCTCCTCTGTGTTCTTTGCAGTATTAAGTCACAATCACCAAGAAATGCCAGCAGCCTAGGCAGTCACTGAATCAATTAAAAAAAGAAAAAAAAGATAAAATACTGCTGTTTCTGACATGGATGAACTAGAGGGGATTATGCTAAGTGAAATAAGTCAGAAGGAAAAAGACAAATACTGTATGATTTCACTCCTATGTGGAAGATGAAGAAACAAAGCAAACAAAACAAAAACAAATTCTTAGGGTGACAACAGAATGGCAGTTACCCGAGGGCGAGAGGGTGCTGGGAGGAGGGGGCTGGGTAAAGGGGGTTGACTGGTGACTGGTTTGGACCCTCGGTGGTGTGGCCTGGTGTGGCATCAACAGCTGTCAAGGTGTGAAACTCTACACCTGAAACTTACACAGCACTGCAAACCAGTGTTACTGCAATAAAAACCAAACTATCACAGCTTGAAATTGAAGTGGGTATTTTGAAGGAGGTTTATTCTGCCAGTACTCATATTTAAAATATGCTTTCATTATAAAAATAGATTCTCAAGAACTAATTTTTTCTCTGGAAAAATGGCCACGTATGCATAAGCAATGCTGAGAATTAACATGTAAGAAAAATCTGCTTCATAAAGGGTTTTAACATTGTTGAGACTGTCTATGGCTATTTAGAGTAAAGTCAAATAAAATTAACTGAAATTTAACATCCAGTTCCTACATCACCTGAGCCACCTTTCAAGAGCTCGACAGCCACATATTGCAAGTGCCGGTGTCACTGAGTAGCACAGATCCAGAAGACGGCCCCATCTACTAGTCAACACTCCTAGGTGAACGATTGCCCACATTTCCTGGAATTTTCAGTGTGGCTGCATAAAGCTACAGTGTGGCATTTGGATCAAAATAGTAAGCAAGCATGACTTGGTCCAGAAATAAGAGTTTTTTAAAAAGTAGAAGTATTAATTATAATCCTGAAATTATGCCACAGCTTCAGTGTGGGCTAATAGTGGAAACACTCAGCCCAGAATCAGGTGGCTTAGGTATTACATCTGTCTTTCAGCTGTGTGTCCTTGTCCTCACCTGTCAGATGGAGGCCATGTTGCCTTCCCTCTTCATAGGTGGGAGGGAGGACAAGTATAAGAGATGAGCGTGCTCTGAAGAGTGGAAAGCACATGTGTTTATTATTATTTATATGGTATAGAACACCCTTGGCATCATCAATAAATCTGATTATGGCAAGTGCTTATTAGCTCACTGAGGCTCCTTAGAAATAAAATGCATTACTGAAGTGATTCCAAAAGTCACTGATCATATTAGAGAAACTTGATTGGTCAATTCTTTATTATTAAAAGATTAGACTATTGCTCTCTAATTAATCCGATTTGAACTGTGTTCAATACTATTCACTGAAATAAAGATGGCGGAAGAACTTCCAGTTACATAGTTAAGTATCATGGTTAGAGTCAGAAAGGCGAGTATCACAGTGGAACTAGTATCATACAGATCTCCTTAAACTTTTAAATTGTCCAATATATTATCCCTCCAAAGATTTACCATCCTGAAGACTCTCTTCATCTCCCTCCCTAGTCTGCATACATCCAGTTGCCATTATCTTTTGTGTAGGTCTGTGTGTCACTCCACAGCTATAAAGGGGTGCTGCCACAGTACCCCCAGTTTTTTCCATCCTCTTTTGAGAGCACAGAAATCAAACAGGGAACCAAGAGTGTAGGAAGAGAGAAGTCCAATGATTGGTAAGGGCACTAAACATCACCATAAGAATGAAGTTGGGGACAGACTCCATGAACAGACCTTTAAAACCACGGACAATATAGCATAAATCTTGATGTTGTCCTTCTGAATAAAATAATACAACCGTGCCTTAATTTAACCTTTTTTAAAATAAAAAATTTTTTTAAAGGAAAGACGCAGGCAGGAATGAAGGCGAGTAGGCAGGCAGGCAGAAGAGAGAGGAGAAAGAAGCATTCTTATTTTATTTCTATTTAGCTGTTCACGCTGGTGTTTCCTACAGGACCTGGGACTCAAACCCAAGGGTATGTGGCCTGTGCTCCTTTGGAGGTAATTGACCTAACTGCTATTCTACTAGAGTGCACCTGATAAGTTGTTATGAACTGAAGTCCACACTTAACTCATATTTCACCTAATGCTCCTTTTCTGTTCCAGAATCCCATCCAGGACACCCTATCACAGTCAGGGGTCATGCCTCTTTAGGCTCCTCTTGGCTGTGACACTTTCTCCCACTTTCTTCCAAGGTTGCTTATGACCTTGATACTTCTGAGGAGTACTGTCAACATGTTGTAGAATGTAAACTGAGATTTGTCTGATGTTGACCTTGATCATCTGAGCATGGCAAGGCCTGTCATGTTTCTCCCGATCAGGTGACACTTTTTCCCTCCTACCCATACCATACTCATTGGAAGGAAATGCGTATGCAAAACACACGATTAAAGAGAAGGGAGTTATGTTCCACTTCCATGTGGGTGAAGTGTCTGCATAAATTACTTAGAATTCTTTTGCATAGAAAAGTAGTCTCTTCCCCCCATTATTAGTTCAATCATTTAATGATGTTATTAGTATGACTCACTGATATTTAATTTATACTTTTTATCTCTGGGTCATAATCCAATACTACCTCATTATTTTGTTCTCAAATTGTTCCAACTTCGGCCACTGGGGACTCTATTATTTGGTTCCTAGGTCCTTTGATAGATCCCATCATTAGGTTGTTTCTGTATTTTTTTGAATATTTCCCTACTTTCTTGCACTACTGAGTGATCCAGGCTCAGACATTTCTTCAAAGAGTTCCAGTTCATTTTACTGGAGAATGGTATTTAGATCCAAGATCTGGATACCATTCTTCTCCCTCTCTCCCTCTCTCTCTACCCTCTCTTCCTCCCTCCCTCGCCCCCCCCATCTCTCTCTCTCTCGCTCTCTCACACACACACACACACACACACACACACACACACACACACCCTCATATCCACAACCTCTTTGGCAGATAAGCAAACTAAGATTCAGAATAGTTATGGGATTTGCTCAAGACTAAGGGTAATAATGGCAGTGTTGGGAAAACAAATTCAATCTCTTGGTGATCGTTCATATCCTGTCACTACCTGGTGTCTTTTGGATGAGGATACAGAGCTCAATCATTTGTAAGAAAAAGTTAAAAAAAAGAAACAGGCATTTCCAGAAGACAGTCCTTTCAGGAGAAAAAACTTTTAACAGGGGTATCTGACAGATTCTCCTCTCTATCTAGAAGACGCAACTGCTCCCCCAGCCCCTGCCAACATTTGGCAGTGCCCAGAGATGTTTCTGACACAGAGGGTGTGCTGCCACTTGACTCTAGTGGATAAAGGCCAAGGATATTATCGACTGTCAAATACAAAACAGCTCCCGCCACAAAGAATCATCCAGTTAAATGACCACAGTGCTAAGGTCAAGAGACCTTACAGTCAAAGGAGTGACCATTAAAGGAAACACACAATTTTATGCTTTTTTATTCCTGCTGAAATATTTTTCTCTTTGTGGCTATAAGGCACATAAGAGTCTGATTCTGTGACTTCATGAATTAGCCTGTCAGAAGAAAATGACCTTCATTTCGGTTAAGGAATGGGGCTCATGATCAGGTAAAAGAGATTCCCCTGGTGCTTCTGCATGGGTCGCACAGGAGTAGTCTTTGAACTGTGTTGCTTGAGTCAAGCTGGGCATGAACAGAGCAGTGACTTGCCCCAAGTACGTGCACGGTTCATGTAATCAACCTGAAGACAGAAGGCCCCTCCAGTCCAGCCTCACTGACGGGCCTCCATGCCGCTGCCTTCTGCTTCAGAACAAGGTGTGCAGAACAGTAAGGTGGTTAGAAAATTTGCCAAAGAATTAATGACCCTTACTAAGAAATTGTTGTTCACTGCTCAGTGACCTCAATTTGCAGAGGATGTGACTGATTGAATCCCTGTTTGTTGATGTAGTCAGTGACCACCCAGCAGCTTGACAGAACTCTTCTGTTTACCAAGGGTAAAGCTCTTGGAAACTTTAGAAAAAGCTTGCTCATTCTCAGTGCTAACAAGTCAATGAAGGACATTATTGAGCAGTCAGGTGTGCCCTGGGGCCCTAGATTGCCTTTCCCTGCCTGAAAGAAGACAGAGAGCTTTCAGGGGCAATATCATTTGGGAAGACACTATTTGGGGAGCACTGAATGATGCAGACATGTGCACCTGAAAGACCTCGATGCGCCATAATGGGGGGTACCTAGCCGTGTTGGTCAGTGGCAGCAACAATAAAGCACAAATGTTTACTGTTTCCCATGGGCAGGCCCTGTGGACACTCAGAACTAGTCAATGCGATAAATATCATTATCAGATTTTCATATGTGGAACCTAAAAAATTTGTCAGAGGGTCTGTGCCAAACATTCAGAAAGGAGAGCTAATATTGCATCTTTAATATTTTAACTTCAGAACTTGGATACCTTTATGGCTCTAATCTATGAATATTTTAGGAGTGATCTGGTTCCAGTTGTCCTCGTTGAAGCTACTACATTACCACTGTCTCTTTGATAAGAAAATTGTCAACTGAATATAAATTTAAGGTAACTTAACAGAAACATACAGGGATAAAAGAGCACTTTCATAAAGTTTCCACTGTTTGGGAAAATCAATGTTCTTATAATTTTTATAATGAATTCTTTGTGTGAAATCCCAGTCTAAGGAAGTCCTTTTCTAAGCAGCAGATATGCTGTTTCACGAACATACCATGTATGCACTATGTGTAATTTTTTCTCTACAAATTTGCATTCTTGACATTAAGTGAACAAGATAACTAAGAGTTTCCATTGATGACATAAAACATAGCGTGGCACAGCTGATCACAGGCTGGAAAGCACATAATACATTTCCTGCTCCCAGGTATAAGAGCAAGACAGAGAAAGTTTAAAAGGAGTGGTAAGTAAAGACAGGGACGTGAGATGACTTCAGGCTTGAAGAATTTAGAGAATTATAGTAGGTTAGGAGTGGGAGTCAGAGATGCCACCTTATTCATGCAGGGTCTTTCACTATCGGTATTTTTTTTAAAAAAGCTAGTATCACAGTAAAACATGTAGAGTAAAAATATTACTACAAAAGCATGGAGTGGTTTATAAGGAAAACAACAGGCTCTAGCCTGAGACATGCCCCTCTCCAGTACTGCTCTCAGGAATCATCATCATTAGCCTTTTTTTTAAAACTCCGGTTAATTTACATGCACACTCCAGTATAACTATAGTTATTTGTTCATTCATTTTAAACATCTACTGACTTTCCATTAAGAAACGTGGATTTACCTAACTCACATTACCCTTTACCATCCTTCTTTCGCCTCTTTATAATTTTTAGTTACACAGTTTTATTCTTTTACTGGTGATTTTTAACTGTATTATTTTTAAGAAAAGCTGCAGGTGGGAATGGAGGTGAGCAGGCAGGCAGGCAGAGAGAAGGAAGGAGCACTTTATGTATTTTATTTAGTCGTTCAACTTGGTGGTTCCCCTCCTCGTCCCCAGGATATGACCCGGACCCTGGGGATGTGTGTGGATGGTGTCCAACTACTACTCCACCAGGGCGTGCCCATTTTTAACTGTAAATAATGCATTTCAAGCTCTATTTGTTTTCCATCAATTTTTAACTCCCCACAACATAAAATAGGATTTTAATAACTCTCTCTGCCCACCAGCTCTTTAACCATCTTCTATAGCCTAACTTCTGACCACCATCCTGCTTTTTTAGCAATAACCATTCTGTGCTTTATTTATAAGTTATTTCTAAAAATTAAAGGCAAATAATTTGTTTACTATATTGTGATGTGTAAATATTGTTCACTGCAGAAACACGCAATGTCTTAGAAATATATTTCTATTTCCAGAGGTCTGTTTTTATGAACTGTCATTCAAGAGTATATTAGTAGAATAAAGGTCAAATGAATTCAGTCTTCTCAGCTTTCACAATACTCAAAATCATACCACATCTTTATTGCAATGATTAGTACTTGACGTCTCTGTACAACTTTTTCTTTGGAGTTTCTAACTGCTATTACTTTTTTTTTAAGTGTGTTATCAATCCTCAAATTTTTATAGTAAAATTATCTTTGGGTTCAATATGTAAGAATGAAAAATTCAAGGTTAACTGTAGTAGACTTAAACTTCTGAAAATATAATTTTGTTTTTAAATACTTAAAGATAAGCTTTCTCATATCTTATGTGTCCATTAGCAGAGATGGGATATATTCCATGTATACTAATGAGCTCCATTTATGTGGTATTTTCAATTTGTAAAACAATGCCTGCCTATATTGTTTTATGCTCTCAAGAAATGAAAGAGGCAGCGTCTTCTCCATTTCATAAACACAAACGGCCTTTTACCACTGGAAAGACAGATGTAGCCAAGATCAGATAGCCGAAAGTTTCAGGTTTGAAACCAAGTTATTGTTTTTGAAGGATCAACTTCTACCACAGCTGCCTAAGACATGGGCTCTTTCTGCCTTTTGCTTGAAGTAAATATCATGT
Organism: Solenodon paradoxus; assembly: GCA_004363575.1. NCBI lineage: Eukaryota > Metazoa > Chordata > Mammalia > Eulipotyphla > Solenodontidae > Solenodon > Solenodon paradoxus. The sequence continues at coordinate 388,025 of RJWH01001107.1, forward strand.
TTTTTTTTTTTTTTTTTTTTAAATTTAGAGACTTTATTATAAATTACAGCACTCCTATGAAAAGCAACACAGTACTGTCACTTCTAGTTTATCACTAGATGCTCTCGGGTAGGATTTTTGTAAACAAATGATGGAAAATCTGAAGCATTAGGAGAAAAAAATAAACGAAAAGCCATTACAAAGAGCTGGTACAATAACAAGTTCGATTGTCAAGGAAGACCGAAGCCTCATCTTCCTAAGTACACTTGAAAGTCTCTAAGTCACTGTGATCATGATGTGCAGCTTTGAATATGTAGCATCCACATGAAAGAAGACAGCTCTTCCGATCATATACGGCACATCAGCGTATCTCACACACACAGCTTCTGAGAACAGTCCAGGTACTGACTGAAAGGACAACGACAACCAAAGTCCACTCGGGAAGGAGCGCCCTGTGTGGATCGGGGAAGCGAGCCAGACTATGGGCCACTTCACTGTGTTCTGAGAAACATTTCAGCTTCACAGGAAGAGGAATTCCTAAGAGAGGGAGTGTGCTCTTAGAAACAGACAAAACAATGTTGGGACCAGCAGATTCTGATTCACTGAAGCTTTACACTCACTCCCAACACAGACAGAAGGCAACACCTAAAGGTTCAATTTCAAAACTTTGAATTTCATTTTTACCTTTTATAAGACACAAAATAAGTATGTATTGCTATATTCTTTAATACTGGATTTTTTACTTTACTTCAAAAGTAAGTAGTTCAGGGAAAAAAAGGTTTTTTAAAAACAAAACCTACTTACATTTTAACAGAAGCAATTCAATTTGAGAGAGATGATGTGTGTATTTCCAGTCTTTCATTTTTATCTACTAAAACTCCAGTGCCATTTTATTTTCTTTTTAAAATTATGGAGGTAAATGAGTAGAATTGAAAGCAGAAATACATTTTATAAGAATATCCGATTATATACAGAAACGGTAATCATGCCTTTTCATCAACAGTGTTAGCTGATTTATTGAGAACTCATTACCTGTTAAGGACTGTGCTTAATCCATTATGTGCACATCTCACTCACAGTAACACAATTCATGCTGACTTTAATCATGAGCAGATGAAAATTTACAGGGTTTAGTTAGTGTGCCAAATAACATAGTTAAGTCAAAACTCATATCCATTTCTTAAACATCAAACACACACTGCCATTCAGTGCCTAATTAAGTGAACTAAAAGTCCACATGGCAAAATATTACAATATTAATGATCAACTTTGATGTGAGGAAAGGGCAAAAGGGATTAGAAGCAGGTCCTAACCCAAATTCCCATCCTCATTCTTTTGATCGCTCTACTGCATCTTTAGTCTGTCTCCCGTCCCTACAGAAAGGACAATCAACACATAGCCCACAAGAAGTAAAACTGATTTGAACTCAATTCATCTCTTACAATGTATCCAGCTAAGAGTACTGATGAGGCCGCCAGCAAAAAAAGAGATTCGTGTATTCTGAAGGTTCAGGAAATAAAAATACTGTTGACTAGAATAATGAGGTGGTTAGGGCTCCTAATACCCATGCAGCTGAAAATACATGTATAACTTTTTCCTCCCTGCAAATTGAACTACTCATAGTCTTCTCTTGACTTATAATTAGAATAAACTTAAATATAACTTATATAGTGATATAATTATATACAATATATAAGCACATTATACATAATTATATAATGCTAATATAGTCAAACATAACAAAAACTTACAGACTTATCAATAGCATAGTAGATGAACACGTTTTTATGTTATGTGTGTTGCATACTTTATTCTTACAATAAAGTTAGCTAAAGAAATTATTAAGGAAATCATAAGAGAAAATGTATTTACTGTACTATATTTATTGCTACTATAGCTTACACCAGCTGTAAGAAAATATACCTAGAAGCAGCATTTTGAGCTTCAAATCCATATTGCTAAACGGTCAACTGTTTATAAACAAATACTTCATATCAATGTACAGTTTTAAGAGTTATTTTAGATGCTGATCCTAGAAACTTTATAATCAACATTATCACACAAAAATTTTTAGACAATTTTGTAGGTTTTTTTTAACAACTGGAAGATTTTCTTTACAAGCAGTTTAGACAAACTATTTTTTACCACATTTCATCTCATGTACTTATTGGTATCATGCACATTGAATAATTCAGGTATGGTTATTCTTATGTATAATTAATCAAACACATAAAAATATTTGTGAGTTTGTGAATGCTGAAGACAGTTTCATCTTTTCAATGAACGGTATCAGTAAATATTTATGAAGTACCTACTAAGTAGAAATTGCTGAAACTGTAAAATCTTCTTTCCTTTGACCACACCTGTTCCGTCAGAGAAATGGGAACTATACTGTAGCAAGTACAGAAAGTTTTGTTTATTTATGTTAGCCTGTTTAATACCTAGGATGCTCTTCTTAGCTCTGTTTCTTGAAGTAATTGGTCCTGGAGTTTGGGTCACAGTGATTCTTGCTAAACTATAGAAAAAAAGATTTGGAGTTGTTTCTTTTCTTTTTTCTATAAGACACTGACTTTCAGAGCACACACTACATTTTTAAAGAATGGTTTCTCCTGTTATTAGCATTTAACCCCGAGTTCAGTGACTCTGGTCTTTGTCCTCATTCTAACACTAAGCTGATGTGCAACTCTGGGGAAGTTCCTTTAGGCCTGTGAGCCTCAGTTTACTTCACATGAAGGGAAGACTTGGACTTGGAAACACTTCTGAGGCCCTTCCAGCTCTGGAATTCTAAGATTTCCTGGCATTGGCCTTTATAATTAGGGGTGACGACTAAGGAACATCACCCAGAAGCCCTACACAGAAGCCATCCCAAAAATTCTAAGCACACATTTCTGACACTTACTCAGGTTACTGAAATCCACTGGGCCTGTCACTTGCTCCTCCGGGCGTTTTACATACCACATGAGCCTGCCAGTTCCGCTGCTGAGAATCCAGAGACCACGACATTTTTGGCAACGTCACAGGTCTAAAGTCTTTCCTGTTTGATTTTATTCACGACTTAATAAAGCAAAGAGTTGTGCAAAAATAGAGGCTTTCTGCATGGGGTGTGTATCTCCCAAAGTCACCTTCATTTTTATTTTTCATTCCTCCTGACTTAAATTTAACTGTGCAAAAAGATCACGAATTTGATGGGGTAGGGGGCTTGTTCGTTATGTTTTCTCAAGATACAATGCCACTGACTCTTTTAACCCACCCACTATTTCTCATACTCATCATCCTTCATCCAAATATCTGTCCATGTTTTCCTCTTTCTCCATCTGACAAAATAATTTCTCTTCTATTTCAAAATAAGAACTATCAGTCAGAAAAGATAGATGCACCCCTATGTTCAGAGTAACCCAACTCACAATGGCCAAGACATGGAAACAACCTAAATTCCCATCAACAGATGACTGGCTAAAAATGAGGTATTTATATTCAATGGAATTCTACTCAGCTATCAAAAAAGATGAAACTGTACATGCAACAAGTTGCATGGAACTTGAGGCGACTCTGCTAATAAGTCAGGAAGAAAAAAACTGGGTGGCTTTACTCATATTTTTGAATACAAAGCAATACAATGTATGAATAATAAACCTGGGAAACTCTGGACTGTGATGCAAGACTGGTTACCTCGGGGTGGGAGTGGGTGGGGAATGAGTCTATTCTCCTGAAAAACACATAGTATTGTAAACAAATGAAACAATAATACAAGTAAAACATAAACCAAACAGGAATTACTTCCGTGCATCACGTATAGTGACCTCACGTTCCATGAGAAAAACCCACTAGGGCTTCACACGATACTAAAAGAAACGAAGAGGAAGACAATTAAAAAAATACTGCGTTGGCTCAGTAGCAATTGCTTTTCCTGGTCGAAAATGTGGTGACAGAAAATAAACATACACTGAGAGCTATTACACCAGGCCCTATATGCCTCATCTCCTTTAACATCCACTGTGATCCCTCTGAAAGATCTTACTAGGACCGTGTTACAATGAAAAAAAGTCCTGAGGTAGATTCAAAGCAGTGAAATAACTTGTCCAAGTACTTTCCAGTATGTCATACTACTTAAATCACTCCGTCACTATATGGAAACTATTAAAAGAACAACGCATATTTCATTTCTCCACTGAAATCACTTAAAAAGTTTTTTAAAGGACAGGAACAGGCAGGAATAAAGGCGAGTAGACAGACAGGCAGGAGGAAAGAGAAGAAGCAATTTATTTTATTTCCATTTGTTCACACTGGTTTCCCTCTTTTTCCCCTGCCCCTAGACCTGGGACTGGAACCCAGGGGTAGGTGGCCTGCATCCTTTGGAGGCAACTGACCTAACCACTGCTCCATGACGGTACGCCTAAAAAGTGTTTTCAATGAAAGTTCTTCAACAATTCAACAAGGAAAGGAAAAAAATCTTGAAAGGCAGAAGCCTACATATGGCATAGTATGCAATAAAACAATCATGTGCTTAACCAGACTTAAATGCGAGATGTTAATACACAGTTAGCATTTAACTGAGTACCTGCTGCTTACCATTATTTCATCGGCCCTACCTGAGGCATATGAACGGATTTTTGTACCCATTTCCAATTAAGAATGCAGTTCTATTAAAATCATTTTTCACCCTGAGAACATTTTACCATAGCCACTATAAATATTTACTCTCACTTGACAAGAGTCTTTTTTAAAGGAGAGAAAAACAGTCTGCAGAGCTGTTCTGAACTTCATTTCACCCACCAGAACTATAAGAACCCAAGGTCTTTCACAAGCACAATTTAGTGCCATCCAATATTCGTTCACTTGTTTGTATGTTCAATCATGTGTTCTTAATGGAAAAAGGATCTGAAGGACTTGCACAAAATGCTTAGAAATAAGATGGAAGTATACAGAAAACAAACATTACACACAGAGAAAATCACAAACCAGAGTAAAGCGTCAACAGCAGGAAGACAAAACACAAACGCAAGCCGACAGCAATCCTGTCACTGTATGTAAGTCACAAACTGGACCTGAGCTTACTGTGTTCAAAATGGGAGAAACATATAGACGGTCAATTACACAATTCCAATGATCCATGAGAGAAAAAAGTTCAGTGTGCCAATCTAGATAAAGATTTTACCATAATTTTTGCCTAAAAGAAATTTCTCAAGTGAAACTAAAAAGAGAGCAAAATACAAGTAGAAAACATATTTTTAAACAGCTCGTTTCAACATCCCAACTCAATGAAACTTTGGAAAGGTCAATCATAATGAAAATAAACTATAAGGTGAAGACTTTGGTCTGAGAATATGAAGGCTACAACTTCTAAGATTTCTCAGATCTGTTCTAAATACAGTAAAGCTCTCGTGTGTGAATCAATGTTTTATTTTTACATTGTTATTACAGACTCCATACTTAAAAAAAAACTTTTTTTTAATTGAGGCAACTTTGATTTACAAAACAATACACGATTTACATGTGCAAGCTCACTTTCCTCAACTATATAAACACACCACACCCACTACCACACTTCTAATATCGACGCCAACATTTTAAATGGAGATGCTTAACGCACGTTAAATACATGAAAACAGAGTAGATCTCATCAGCAAAACAAATTGTATTATGTAACAGATGTTAGACTTATTATGATCATTTTATAATATATACTCATATCAGATCATTGTATTATACACCTGAAATGTTACATGAAAAGAAATCTAGACAGCATTTGTTATGAAACTGATCTCCTGCCCTTAACGAGAAGCTATATATGACTCTAAAGAAATTATTTAAAAAATTTTATATACACACACATCCACACCATTAGAGAAGCACAAAACCCATACATCCCTAGTGAAATATTATAAACATGCATGTATCACTGACCAGGTCAAGATACAGAACATTTCCATGATCCCAGAAGCCCTTGTCAACATTCTCCAAACCTGGTTTACGCAAAGTTGGAACCCACTGTTAAAACTTATGGCTCAGAAAAAAAACAGCTCCTTTCAAAATGTGACTGTTCATTGACAAGTCACCCAAGAACTCTGATGGAGATGTGCAAGGAGATGAATGCTGTTTTCAGACTTTCTAATTCAACAAGCATTCTGCAGCCCATGGATTAAGGGGTCATTGCAACTTTCAAGTCTATTATCCAAGAAACACATTTTGTAAGGTGATAGCTGACTTAGGTAGTAATTCCTCTGATGGAACTGAAGAGTCGATTAAAAACCTTCTGGAAAGGATTCATGATTTTAGATGCTACTAAAAGCATTCATAATTCCTGGGAGGAGGTCAAAATCTATATTCACATGCGTTTGGAACAAATGGATTCAAACCCTCATGGGTGACATTGAGGGGTTCAAGATTTCAGTGGAGGAAGTGGATGAAGTGGATGAAGATGTGGTAGAAAGAACAGGAGAACTAGAATTAGAAATGAAGCAATCAGAAACCACTACAATCTCATGACAAAACTTCAACAGGTAAAACGTAAGGTGAGAACATGAAGATGCTGTGAAGGATTTAAAATATAAACTTAATTGATAAAGCTGCAGGGACTGACAGGGTTGACCTCAGTTTTCAAAGTTCTATGTAGGTAAATGCCAACAAACAGCATCACATGCTACAGAGAAATCTTGAGTGAAAGAAGAATCGATGGATGCGGCAAACTTCACTGTTGTCTCGCTGTCAGAATCACCCCAACCTCCAGCAACCACTGCCTTGATCAAGCAGCTGCCATCGACATCAAGGCTAGACCTTCCAAGAGCATAAACAGCATGTCTTGCTGATGGCTCAGAAGCTATATATATATACATATATGCACACATGAATATACATATATATTCATGCATATATGTGTGTAAATATGGTGTGTGTATTGTATATACATATATAGCGTATATGCATGTATATATTTAGCAGAAAAGCATTTAAAAATTAAGGTATGCACAGTTTTAAAAGATATAATGCATTTACAGACTACTGCATAATGTAAACTTAACTTTTATATGCATTGGGAAACAAAAATTCATGTGATTGTATTATTTTGACATATGCTTTATGTGGTGATCAGGAACTGACCTCTGAGGTGTATCTGTAATTGAAATAATACTTTGGTGTGTCCAAAAGTACTGGTGGCTCAGGTGTTAAGCCGATGCCTGAGGAGCAGTCCACATACTGTCCAGGACAGGGGTGGGGGGAAAAGTAAATAAAATGCTTTTCCTTTCTCTCTTTTCCTTCCTGTCTGCCGCCTGCCTGCCTTCATTCTCCATTAACAAAATAATATTTTGCCATCATATAAAATTATAATAATCATTTGAAATAAATAGAAATATTCTTTTGAGGCAAATTCCTCACAATTTTTAGATTATCATAAACAACACCATCATACAAAACTTGGCATTCTGCAATTAAAAAAATCACATTATCTTATTGTTAGAATAAGCTTCCTGCTATTTTATGCAAGAAGAGCTAGAACTATCAACACCAGCCATATTTTTCTAAAATTATAATAAATGTGAACATTCTGGTCCTCAGCTAAGTCAATTACTTCATGAGGAGGTTTTGTTTTGCTTAGTTTTGCTGTTCCATTCTGTGATGCTCACTTTTCCCCCCCAGAGATTAATCAAGGAGTTTTATTTTTTTAATTAAAACTTCCAAAAAAAATATTTTTTTGGGGGGGAAGTTTTATTATTAGAATGTTTCATGGGTCTAACTCAGTTTGCAATTAAATGAGGAGTTTTAAGCAAACTCACTTTCATGGAGGGTATATAAATTTAGCCCAGTTGCAATCTGACACAGACACATAGACTCTCTCTCATCTGAGACAATTTATGGAAAACAGATATTTAGGGTAATAAAAGTTCCAATGAGTAAACTCACTGATACTATCATGAAAAGGCAGGAATTTTTTTATATCGATTATAAAACTATACTCCAGTCTCCTAGGAATTAATTCAGTTCTAGCAAAATCACAGTAAAAAAGTCCATTTCCTTTCTCACATTCCTGCCCTCCCAGTGAACTAATTTAAAGTATATCAGTTGAAAACATACAAATGGCATATTTTAATGCCCTTTTACATGGTGATATTTTGGAAGATTAAAATATTTATTATTAAACATTATTATTTAATTAGACAATGTAATAAAAAACTTTAAAAGTCAATTGTATTTTGATATATCCATCTCTTATTTCCAAAAATTCTGAGATAAATGCCTTTAATTAAAAAATCTAAAGGGAAAGCTCAGAAAGCACATGGCTTAAGTGTAATTTACAGTATTTTGAAAAGTAGACTAAATTACCTCTGCAAAGGCGATCTCAGGTTAGTTTCAAAGACTGTTTTTGAGAAAGTTGTATTTGGATATCATATTGTGAGACAAAATAAAATATATATAATAGTATGCATACACTTTAATCTTGAAAGTGGGTCTAGTAAAGAACAGCAAACCTTTCTGATCATAGCAATTTAAAAAAGTAACGGAAAGGGTTTTAAAAGACGAATGCTTTACTTCTAAAAATATTTTATCATCTACTTTTATCTATACAGCTTTTTAAATTTAGCAACAAAGTTTATACTTAACTAGAAAATTTGTATTAAAGAGAAGAAAGCTCAGGAGTATATTTTTAACCTACTTTACAATGAAATAGATGGAAGTCACTTACAATCTTTAGTGATGAGTTTTAACTACAGAAATAATAGTCTGAATCTTATAATGCTGCCTGTCTAGATACATTCAATGCAGTTTTTTCCTAAAAGCTACTGAAAGGTATTGCAATAAAAGAAAAATTTTATAGGCTTGTGCATAAATTCATCCTATGAGACACTCAATATTCATATTGAAACTACTTTATATCACATAGCAGAAATTCCCCTATAAATGAGAAGTTTGCATTTTACTTCTGGTATTCTAAACATTTTTTTATGCATATACTCCAGAAGTCAATTCAGTAAGATATTGAATTAATTACTGCATTACAATTACAGAGAAAGTTTGCATTAACTTTCTAAAATTATATGGGGAAAGAAAAAGGCATTTAAAGAGGGCGACATATGAAAAACAAACTAATGCAGAAAGAGATTTGTACTATCAGTCTGTGCCATAGGTAGGTTAATGACCTTTGCTATTAACAATTTTTTTTGTTTATATTATTTTTTAATATATCCATATTTTGAAGCAAACTTGAAAAAACATGAGAGTTAAGATTTTGAATTAAAATAAAGTATTAGTGGAAAAAAATCTGTATATTATATACAAAGGTTTCACTATTATGGCTTTTGTTGTATGTTATTTCTTAAAGTGAAAAGCCCTAAAAAACACTAGCAATTGTACACAACCAAGAGAAGCTATTCTTTATGAGAGAGAGAGAGAGAGAGAGAGAGAGAGAGAGAGGTGAGAGAAAGTTGAGAACAGTTAATAGAAGGGGGATTTATTCTGTTGAAATGTGTACACTTATGCAAATAAATTTTTAAACATATCTCTTGCAATGTCTTTTTAAAAAACCACTATACCGGTGCACCCTGGAATGGAAGCTGGGTTCACTGCCTTTGGCTGGGCGTAATCCATGTGCCTCTCAAGGACCTCGGTTTGTGACCAGAGCTGGGGAGAACCACCAAGTAACAACTAGGCAAAATAAATATAAAAAGCTTATTTCTTCCTGTCTGCCTGCCTCTGCTTGCCTTCACTCATGCCTGCACCTTTCCTTAAAGCAAACAAACAAAAAACACACACAAAAAACCCCAGACTCTCTCCCCCACTACATCAAGCTATGTCTCACTTTACCAAATCCTAGACAGTCCTTTCCAGCATATCCACCTAGCGAGTGGCCTGCTCTCCCCAGAAACTGTGTACATGTCCTTTCTTTGGCTGGTTGTAAGCCAGGTACTCAACACAGCTGCCAATGCTGTCCTCTTCAGATGTTAAGCTCTTGTGGGCTAGAACGTCATTATTTATTATGTTTTTTTCTGCACAGCATCGGTATGCCTCACGTTTCACCATGGTGATGACAACATCACAGATGATTAGTATTAGTGTCTCTAAAGACTGTGCCAGAACTGTAACAGGTGAATGATACAAAGATTTTGATGACTCTCCTCTAAATCAGTGGAAGTCATCTCATCCACATTCTCCACTTCAGTTTCTTTCAATTTGCTTTTCTAAAAGTTTTCTATATATGAGAGCAAATATATTTTTTTACTATAGCTGACTGCAATACTATCATTTGCAAAACTAAAGTGACAAGATTTCTCAGTGACAATGTTAATTATAAACCTTCAAAGGGGTTTTCAGAGATTGATAGAGAACAAAATACAGTAGTGAAATATAAAGACATATTTTCCTAGATTAAATGTCCATATTCAAAAGGCTCAAAAGGAATAATCCAGTTTTAAATAATCGCTTAAATTGTTTAATAATTTCAGTTCGGTTTTGATTCTAAGTTACTTCAAAAAATCAAATCTGGAGTGAAAAATATCTAGTTTAGAATGTGTCCATTCAAAGCATACCACATGGCTTACCTTGCTTATGTGAACCAAATCATGGTTATAATTTTCTTTGCTATAACAAATTCTTCCTCCCCCCCCAAATCACTTTTCTACACATGTAATTTGAAATATATCTCCAAAAAGAAATTCCAAGAATAATACTAAGACATATTATAACATTACTAAATGCTTGAGAAATTTATTAACCCTGTGACGAACATGTTAGCAAAAGATAAGCTTTATATTTATTACCAAACTTAATGGTGAGAGAACTTTCATTAATTTCCATCTGATAGCTGCGCTATAATAACATTTAGATTCCATCTAAGAGCAGTCTATAACAAATATATAGAATTTTACTATAGTAAGTAGTTTTTAACAAACTATCCAAAGAAGAATAAAAAAAGTTATGGTTCTATTAAGTTCCAAAGAAAAATAATGACCAGGAAAAAAAAAAGAAAATGACTTGGAAAAAAAAAACAAACCAGGAAGAAAATCACCTCTTACTATTAAGTTAAAAAACTAAGCAAAACACTAAAAATATTTTTAAGACAGTATCGTAAATTAATTTTCACTATGATATATCTGAACAATAATGCTGATCAATAAAATACAGGGGCAGAAACTACAGGAAAGTTGCAAAAATAGCACAGATGAGAGGATGCAAATTACTTTGTTTCACTAAGCCTTACTGTGCTTAAATCTATAAAATTATTGCTCTTCCTAAAACATTGTAAATCCTGCAATATTCATTCATCAGAGATTTCCTACCATATTTTACAAGAAAACTAATTCTTATGCTGCACCATAAGCATGGAGTAGGTATTTTCTAAGAATTTATATAATTTGCAAATGAATATCTTTATTTAGCACAAACACTTTAGGCAGAATACGGAGTAGCAAAAAATCAACAGGCAATTTCTGTTTCTGGTCTGGAAGGAAGAGGATGTTGGAGACCTTCACTCCTGCCAAAAGCATAACAAATCCCCAGGTAAACTTCCAACAACACACACACAGCTTTGTTGGAAACCACTGAAGAGCTGTGAACACAAAGAAATGCAAACGAATTAAACAGGAAGAAGCTGCTTTCACATGCTTGGACCAGTCCTGGAGCCTGAGAAGCAAGCCCATCAGACGTCAGCGCCTGGCCAGGAGAAACCAGCCCACAGTGGAGCTATCCTGTGGGTTCTCAGATGCACCGTATTTTGCCATATATACTGCGCTCCCATGCATAATGCGCACCCACATTTTTGGCCCCAGATTTCAGGAAAACAAAACTTCCATTTTAGTCTTTTCATTCAAATCTGTATTTTGTTTTATATTTTAGGTACTTGTTTTCTGTATTCGAAAGGAATTTTAGCATTTATTTTTTAATATATTACGGTACAAGACATTTTATGTAACAAATAATTACGAAACGCAGGAACAGATGCGAGTTACAAGAAGCTTTTCTTCCTGTTCCTCCACAATCTGATGACAGCCTGTGTAATGAGGTCCAAAGTTTCTCAGCAGCTCGGTGAACATGCTCTTGAGCAGATTTAATCACTGTTAGCTTAAAGCTTGCAGTGTCTGTATTTCTGTAAAAATATCAATTAGCTTGCTAGCCCCTGCCTGCAGTGCAGGAAGAGAAATGTGCTGTTCATCCAACGGTAATGAAGTCGGCACCGCGTAGCTCATCGAGTCAGTCGCTTACTGTGTGGACCACAGTATGATGCTCTTCCTTCCATTTCACTGAATCGTTGGCCAAAATTACTTTTGTTGCAAGATCATCGTAAATTCAATAAAACTGATAATTGCAATCCAGGGTATTATTTTGCATAAGGATATCATTATTGACTTCTAGAGTTACACTTTTAATGCATAAACCAAAAAGAATTAAAAACGTGTATATCATACGGAATTAGTATTACCCAAGTATAATGCGCATCCTTATTTTTCGTTATAAATTTGGGCCCCGCCCCTAAACTGCACATTATACACGGCTAAATACGGTACATCCAGGGGTGATTGGAATGCATGGTAATACTGTCCTACTCAGGAAGGTTAAGTGCAAGACCTTATCCTCTACAGGAATTTTAGGATTCCGCAGAGGTTGAGTGTAAGACACATGAACTAGCTCACCTGCAGCAAAGCACTGAAGGAAAAGCATCAGCCACGAAGCTGCTAAGAAGACTTCGGATAGGATAATGTTTTAAAAGCTACTCGAAACCCAGCATGGAGCAGAGTATTACTCTGAAATAGCCCAGGCAAGTGACAAAGAGGTCTCTGCACTTAACTCATACGGCTTTTCTACAGGCCTCTGGCAGACACTCATTATAAGACTGGGGGCAGGACAGGTGACCTGAGAGAGCCCCAATGGTGAGGCAGGTCTGTAGGTGACAGAGAGCTGTTGGGGTGAGGCACACAGCCTCGCCAACTTCCTTGGAGTCCTCTCTCATTAGAAGATTCTGATGTCTCTGGAGGAGAAACAAGAAACCCTGCAGGCCACAGGGCTCCCAGGATCATCAGCAGTTGAGGAAAGTGGGGAGGTCTTTACAGGAGACAGGCGCAATACCCCACCAGCACCTCAGACTCTTCACACTAGTGAAGCACATGGCTTCAGCAGCTGGAGGAAGGTCAGCCAGTGTCCACAGGGGGCTGGCAAGGGCAAACTGTGGGTGGGGGAAACTACCTGGAGAAGGATGAAACAGCTTTCTGGCTCAGATCGTATACTAATGCCACATGGGATGATCTCTCACTGCTGGGACAGGAGCAGAGAACGCCTGCCAGAAGCCAGCTGCAAGTAAAATGCAGAGTTTGGCTCTCATAGAGAGGAGGGGCAAGAATAAACAAACATCCCTAAGATCCAGGTGCCTCTGCAAGACTGAGGCTGAGACAGAGTGCAGAGAAGCGCACCCTGCCTGTGCCTGCAATGTAAGCCTAGTACAGAGTGCTAAGTGTTTGCTGTCTTCTGCTGGAGAAGAACAAGAGGGTGGATATGAGTTATGCAGGGACAGTGGAAAGCTGAGGGTGGAGCAGAAACACTAAGGAAAAACAGGTCAACACCCAAGTCCTAAGGACAAGGCAGTGGCAGCCAGTGCTGGAGGAACTCGGGTCTGAGGTCCACTGAAAGCACCTAAAAAAACCCAAACCCAAATCCACTCAGCTCCTGACTAGACTGACACCATCTCATATATTAGTAACCCGACAGAAGAAAAGTTTAAGTCCATTTTGAGGAGCAAATACTGTTTATTCAATATTCAAATAACATCCATCATTCTATCAGAATTACAAGACTCATGCACAAAACAAACAAAATGCCCCAGGAAACCCACTGTTAAAGAGACAAAGCAACCAAGAACCAGATTCAAGATGATCCAGACGTTAGAACTATCACATAGGGACTTAAAATAACTACAGTCAAAGCGCTAAAGATACACAACATGAAGGAGTAGATGAGAATTTTCTGCAGAGAAATGGAGACCGTGGACCCACTAGAAATGAAAAAAGATAAAGGAGAGAAAAATGCCTTTGAAGGGGGCTCGTCAGCTTCTAACGCATCTCAGGAGATATTCAGGAACTTAAAAAATCAATAAAATGTACTCATACTGAAACAAAAAAGAAGGAAAAACACTGTGGCTTCCCAGAGCAGACCATCCAAAAAACTAAATTACCAAGTGGTCTAAAGTACAAATAACCCTTAAAAACGAGAGAGAGAGAGACAATGGGGAAGGGGAAATATCTGATATAATAATGATGAAGAATCTCCCAAAACATAATGAACTATATCAAATACAGATCTAAGAAACTCAGACTTGTGAGGTATTTAGCATATAATAGCTGAATGGTTAAAAAGCACATCAAAAAGAAAATGATGAAGGCAGCAGAGAAAAATGTGAGTAATATAAAATAACATGCATTTTACAGTTACTTATAGTGTTCAAATAGTGGCAGAAATATCAAGGGTTTCCTGGGCTGGGAAAGTGCTAGCTAGGAGGTCTGACTGAGGAAAACAAAGAAACTTTCTGGAAATATTCTGTATCTACTCGGGAAGACATTTACACAAGTGTATATATGTATCAGAACTCATCAAACTATATAAATAAGCACATTTTATTATAATATAAATTTTATCTAAATAAAATTAAATTTCTAAAGTCTATAAGCAAAAAAGATTCATTATTTTTAAAACAACAGTTAATTTTGTTCATGGAAATATTCTGATTCCTTTATAAATCAATATGGTGGTCATTCAGTAACCTGATCATTAGGAGAAGGAATCAAAAGTTTATTTATAAAACACAACTTTTTAGATGTTCCTTTGTTGTCACAACATAGGAATAATATTAATAATCCCATCAGAATGATTTAATTCTGCTTTATGCTACCAGTGGGCTACAAAGCAGGTGACAGAACTGGTGACTGAAGCCTTCAATACAAAGAACAACAAAAGCAAAAGACAAATCTTAAAAGTCATGGGAATGAGAAGAAATTCAGATTTTATCTAGATAAAAATTCAGCATGACTTTCATTAGAAACAAAAATAAAAATGAAAAATCCTTATTGTAAACAGTAAATGGGAGATGCCAGAAGTCTTTAGTCTCCTGATTCTGCATTCAGTTGTTCTTTTTCATTACTGTTATCATGAAGCAAACAAGAACAAGGAATATTTTATTCATGAAACATCTGCACTTTGAATTTGATAATCAATGGTCAAAAAATTCAAATTAATCATGGGCATAATTCAGGTTGGATATCTCATTGAACATCATACCATATTTTGCTTCAGAAGAGAGGGAAAAAAATTAACAGTGGCGAAGTTTATCGGTAGAGGCAAAACAATCTAAGTTTCTGACAGAAACTCAGAAGAATTCCAAGTAAGTATATTTTTCCCTGTTCTTAGGTGGGAAACTTAAATCTCATCCCTCAGCCTTGAGCGTGGACTGGACTTAGTGACATGTTTCTAAAGAGAGAGTATGAAAAGGGAAAAAATAATTACAGCAGAGAAACCTGGCAAATGCTATTTTGGTCAGGTGACCAAAGTGAACATCACTAGTGATATCGCAGTGCTAGCAGAGACACCTGATTCAATGTTAGAAAATTCTCTTCTGCCTGTCAGGAAGTCTTACTGCAAACCCAAACTCCTGTTCAGTCACGCAGAAAACATCAGACCAACCCAAAGGAAGGGACATCTTACAAAATACTTGGTCAATATTCCTCAAGACTGTCAAGGTCATGGGAAATAAGGACATACTGAGAAAATGCCAGACACCAGCAGAGATTAAAAGTAAAAGACGTGATGACTAAACAATGTGGTATCCGGGTTGGAATCCTGGAACAGAGGACAATATTAGTGGAAAAACCGGTGCAATCCAAATCAAGTCTAGAGTTTAGTTCAAAGAGTTGTATCAATGTTGGTTTTTTAATTCTGTTGAATGTAGTCTGATAACCTAAGATGTTACCATTAGAAGAAACTGGGTAAAGGGTATACAGAACCGCTCCATATTATCTTTGACATTTTCCCATAAAGCTAGGAATTTCAGAGCAAGAGGTTTATGAGCCAACAAAAATAAATTCAAAAATATGTCTAGAAAAAAGAAAACCAAGGGATCTCACCCAGGTCTGCTTTTGAAGAGCACATATATCCTCCTCCATCTCTCCTGTCACCGTCGCTGAGACGACAGTCCAGGCAAATGAAGATCACTGCTCTACAGTGGATGGAAGGACTGTCCAACCCTTCCTTCATACCACATAACTAGAATATTCTTCTCCATTGTCCCACGATCACACAGCTGGAAGACTCCAACAGTGTCTTCACCACTCTTCACCATCAGGACACAACCCGACAGGGCGGGCGGTATTTCAGTTTCAGGTTGCTGGAGGCAAATATATGAATGTCTTTCTTTAATGACAGTTATCTAAGTTTCCACTTTAACCCCTTTATAAAGAAGCTTTGAGTGACTTGGTGAGTAGTTCGAGTGAGTGGTGAGGAACAGCTCTCAATCAAGGTATAAAGTTAATCACTCTGACTTGCTAGGAGTGTGGTTTTAACATTAATAGTGTATTTCTAGCTATTTTTACTAGCCTTTGTTTAATTTATCCATAAATGGATTACTGGAAAAGGACAGAATGTCTGAGAGCCACCTGAAAATCATGAATTTTACATAATTCTGTCTGTGAATTGCATTCATGTAATCCAAGTCTTAAGTAATATCTCGGTATCTCTGGTATTTAAGAAAAAATGCTAAAGGAAACAATATAAAGATGATTTTATACTAACTGGTCATCCACACCTCAAATGAGAACCTGTATACAGATGTTTACAAATGGAACCCTGAGACATTCTTTCCTGTCTCCTCATTTGGAAGCCAAACAGGAACAAAGAGTAGATTTTGCTAAAGGTCAAATTTCAAAAATTCCAAGCATTCAGACATGAAAACAGGTTTTGACTATTTTTTGATGTCTTAACACATAAAGAAACACAATAAACACTTAAAATACTCTCAATACTTGTTTATGTAAGTAAAAATGAATTGCCTGTTATACAGAGAAAATGGAAAAATTGTCTAAAATATAATTAGTGAAGATTATATACAAATGAACTTTACAGCACAATCTTTAATAAAATACTGAGTATTTTTTTAACTTAAAATAACACATACCATAGAAAAATGGCAAAATACAATAAAAAATTTCTAGTAAGGATCATGAAATCTAATTGCCTAGGAAAGGGTTCACTAATTTGCAGCAGATTAGAAAATACTCAACTACTTCAATCGTCTCGATTTACAGATGGTAACAACGGAAACCCAACATTTGTTTACATTCAGAGTGTGGGTGAAAGAGAATCCTATGGTAAAAATCAAATTCTCTTTTAGACAATTTTTCCACAACACAAGTTCTCCTTTAAGATGCTGCAGCCTTCACCTGGCTGCTTATCCTATCCGTCACCAAAATCCCCACCACCGAGCAAGGCAGGTCAGAAAATTCTCTCATCCTTAGAGACTTAGAAACTACACATTTCTGTAAAATAACTTGTCCCCAAGCAATTGTACCTCAGATGTCCAACACAGGCCCGCTGTTTCTCTCATGGGAAGAAAGCGAACAACTCAGTGTGAGGGAATAATCTTTCATCTCAAAAGAAGAATAGAAAACAGCAGCGAAAAGCAGAGGATTGCAGTGGATTTGTAGAGGAAAATTCTGCCAAGTCAAATGTTGAATGAGTTCTTTCTATTTTTCCTGCTTGACTCACGCTATTGCCTTCTTTCAAGCTTCCCCTAAAGAGCTGGTTCACAAGTTATAGGACATTATGATGTAAACAAGTATTTTATAAGCATAGGTCTGAAATATGATGATTAAGATAATAGTCATCATCACCACTAACACTTGTACAGCATGACTTGTTTTTATAAAGTATAATCCAAATTTCTGATAACTATATTATAAATGGTCTTTGGGAGCTCTGTAATTCCTGGTATGAAGGCCTTTTTGCAAAATAATTCTCTTTTAAGTCAGAGAAAAAAAACACTTTGATTTGATTTTTTGATTTGTATTCTTTGTAAAATAATAAGCTTGGCAAGAAAAATAACAGAGAAACCAAGTGATTAAAACATTAAAATATGCAAAACCATAACAGTAGTGATAATCATATTAACCGTTCAGTTAATAGCAAACGTTTATTTATCCAACAATTGCCTATTAAACACTTATTAAGGGTTGAGTTGTGTTGGGACTAAACGAAAAAAGAATGTTCATTACTTTTACAAATAGTATACAGACCCACTAAGGAAAGATGTGTGGACCAGAAAGTTCAATAAAGAGTGGTAGGGTAATAATAGCTTAAGTGAGACCACAGAGGAAGGGCATGGGGCAGCTACAGAATATGTGGGTAGGAGAGAAGTTAGGAACAGTCTCAGGGAGGAAGTGATTCGAGCTGAAAGGGAAACCTGAGTAGGTCCTGGCAGACAATAAGGATGGGTTACATGGGGCATGGGGGTGGGACAAGAGCAAGATCTTCCAAGCTGATCAACTGAGATATGACAGAGTTGGCCCTTGACCAACATGGGTCGGACCCTGTGGCTCCACTTAACGCCAGATTCTTTTCATTAATACAGTTGACCCTCCATACTCAAGGGTTCTTCTTTTAAGTACTCAACCAACTGCAGATGCTGGAAGAATGAGAAGATATAGAAGTATCCCTATAAGAGACTCGAATAATGGACTTTGGTATCCGCAGTGACAGGAGTGGGTGTGGTGTGTTTTAAAACCAGTCCCCCGGATCCCAAGGGACAATTGTAGTTACATTTTGGGGGAGTTAAAAGTGATAACGTAGATTTTTAACTGCAGGAGGTCAAGACTGGTGCCCCTAACCCCCATTTGTTTAAAGTTCAACTGTACCATGAAGTAGACAGAAAAACAAGCAAGCATTTGGTTATACTGGATTCGAGAGGAGTGAGGTCTGGAAGCAGCCAGGGCCTAGCTAGCACATTGTAAAGAAATGTGACTATGGCCTCAACTGTTTAATTTAGTACCTTTTCAGAATTTAAAAATGACGTAAAAAAATAAAAACCTAACAGTTAAAGTGTACTGATCACTTACTATGAGTCAGGCACTTTACATCATTTCTTATTGAATATTACATTATCAGCAACCCTAGGAATAGGAATGATTTGTTTCTGAACACAGACCTTTTTCAGAATTTAAAGGCACCAATAATCAACAAAACCAGTAAGTACACTGTGCTTATTACTATGAGTCAAGTACTTTACATAATTTCTTATTTAATTTTATATGCACGACAATGATAAGAAAAGGAATTATTTCTATCAGAAAATAGCAGATAGGTAATTTTCCCATAATCACACCAATTATGCTGCAGGATGAATCTCAAACTCAGTTTAACCTAAGTCAGTCCTTCAGAGACCCTCTCTTTGAATTAAAAAAAAAATATGTATCCTATCTTCTTCTCATTCAAATCATACTGGGGTGTGGAGTATGAGACAATCTTCAATTTCATATCTTCTAGAAACCACTCCTATCTCTCTACACAGCAAAACCAATAAAGAGCTGTCTACACTGATCACGTCCATCTCTTTCGTTCATAGTCTTCTTTCAAATAGTATTCTTTCTGAGGAGAATAGACATTTGCTATAAACAAAGTCACCTAAGGGCTCCATATTTTTACTCCAATGTCAGTTACCATCTTCATATTAGCCAGCAGCTTAGTGGGTCACACATTTCTTCTCAAAGCCCCAGAATACCATTGTCTCTTCATTTTGTTTCCTCCTCATCACCGTATCTCCCTTCTTGTTGGCATCTCTTCTGCCCTAAGGAACTCTAAGCACTAAATGGTCCCTTGCTCAGTGCTCGGTGTTTCTTCCCTTCATGGATTTAGATACCATTTTATGATGATAATCCAGAGCTTTTCCCCCCCTAATCCGAGCACTACCTATTTGTCTAATCAGCATCTCCTCTAGGACATCAAATGGGTGTCTCAAACTTAATGTAACTTAAAACAATACCCCCAATGAAAAACAGAAAGCTTAGCACAGAGACAGTTCTATGGGCTAAAGAGATCATGCCATGCCACATACATTTAATCAGTATCCAAGATGAACAGTTGAAACCCACCAAAATCTTGTTTAGATATGTATTTTCATATTACATAGTCCTTCACCTAGAACTCATAGTACCTCTCAAAATACTCTAGCTGACTGCTTTGTTTCTTGAACTTACATAATGAGAAATTCAATAAGCAATGGTTATATATGAATATCAAAAGAATCTTAAGCTGGACATTTTAACACCTTTTCACTTTTTAAATGTTGAGGAAATTGGTCTTAATCCCTGCTGAGGAAACTGGTCTTGCTACCGATAGTGGAGGACTACGTCATTTGAACTAAGGGAATAACTAGAAAAACTAGATAAAGTATATGCTCCCAGACACTGGAGCGCCAACAAGACACTGGAGATTTAAGGAGGCAGGATGGGGACAGCAGGAACCTGGAGATGTGAGCCCGAAATCTGGGGCCCTGATCTAGCCAAGGGGCAATGCCAACTCCAAAAGAGGTGAAGGAGAGCCTCAGAGGCCTTAAGAAGCTTGGGAGGCAAAAAAAAAAAGTCCAGTGACTGCTAAGGTCGAGTGAGGGCTGTAAGCCCTCCACAATTTGCAAGGTGGTCCAAGGGCTACATGGTAGGAGTGTGAACCAGACATAATACAGGTCTCAGTGATCTGGAGCACAACTTCAAATCATTTCACTCTTTGACAAATGCATTAAAGATGATGTGGGATTACTCGTGCCCTAGAGGCTTGTCAGAAGCAAAGTTACGTTCTCTCTATAGAAAGGTAACAATCCCATCATCCTAAGATTCAAAAGTTTTCTGTAACTATTAAAAAATACAATAGCAGACATCAATAAAAATGATCAGAAGTACAAAGAAACAATATGAAAATAAAAGCCAAATCACAAAACCAAGATGGAAAACCATATCCACACAGGTTCCTAAGGCATGAGGAGACCGATTAAAAAATGCCTAATAAATGCAAGGAGCTAAACAGTGAATATTAAGATTTCTGTCAGGGAACTAGAAAATATAAAAAGAACTAAAGAGAATTCTAGATCTGAAAAACAGAGTAAACAAAATTAAGAGTCCAAGAGATCGGGTAAAAAGCAATTAGACATAACTAAAGAGAGAAACAGAAAAAAACATCATTAGTTCTATCAGGAGAAAACTGACAGACAACAGAAAATATTGAAAAGAGGTTAAGAGGCATAAAAGAACAGTGAAAGTATCTTCTGAAAATACATGTAACTGAAATTCCAGAGAGAAGATAAAGAGAAAAAGTAGAAGCCATATTTTTTTTAGAGATAATGGTTCAAAAAATCAATGAATGGTATTAAGTATGTATATGAAAAGCTTTAAAAGTCCCAAGAAAGATTAATAAAAAGAAAATTATATAATGGGGAATCATAACCAAAAGCTAAAAAATCAAAGAAAGAAAATTGTCACAGTAGTCTGAACAAATTATACCCTCTAAGAAACAATCAGACTAACATTTGACTTCTCAATATAAAACAAAAGAAACTAGAATATAATACAGTGTTGATAATAATCACTAACCTAGACTTCTATCCCTAGAGAAAATAGTCTTTAGGAATAAAGGTGAAATAAGAATATTTTCAGAAATAAACAAATAGTACACAGAGTAATTTTTTTTTTTTACATTCTAGTTAAGCTAAATAATCATATTTATTTATCACAACCTGTGTGTTATGCAAGATAACTGCTTAACGATGGTCATAGATAATGTCTTCTCTAAACTTTACTTTCCAAGAAACGAAGGACAACTATATTTTACAAACCATTCAAATGAATTTATAAACCAATGGGAGGTAGAAGGGCTAAGAAAAGAAGGACAACATTTGACCAATTGATGAAATATGCAAAACTTCATCAAATGAAATTAGTACAATTAATCAATGTCAAAATTATTTTCACTGCCTTAGAAAGTTGTTCTATTTGCACTAATTTTATTAACGCTTTTAAGATACAAAGTATATCACTTTCATAACTGATACATTTTGTTACACATAAATCTTGGACTATAAGAGATGATTCTAAAGAAGTTGAATGCTCTAAATAGTTTGAGTATGACTCAATTTTCAGAAGACCAAGAAAATATTTCTAAACTATCTTTTAAATTCTTATGGCATTCCCAGCATACAATTTTATATACAGTAGCTTCCCCAAAATACTTTAATGAGCAAAATTTAAAAAGATATGGTAAGATAGATACTTTATCAGTTCAATTTTCAATAAGAAAAAATAATATTCTGATTTCCAGGTTAGAAATATTGAGGCATTTCAGTCCTTTCATCTTTAAATAGAAACCATTTTAACAAAATTGACTTTGGGGAACCACCTTCACCTTTTACCAAATAAGAACCAATGCAAAATGAATACATGTACCCCATGCACATTACAGCATTTCTCACAATAGCCAAGAGCGAGAAACTTTCTAAATGCCTATCCACAGAGGAATGGCTAAAGACATGGTCTATCTATGCAAAAGAATACCACGCAGTCATAAAAAAGGAAGAGATCCTGCCATTTGCAGCAGCATGGATGGACGTGGGAGAGAATTATGCTTAGTGAGATAAGTCAGAAGGAGAAAAACAGACATTGTGTGATAGCACTGATAATGATGTGTACACAGACAGAAAACAAACAAATGACATAAATATATAAATGACACAATACAGTTAAAAATAAAGAGACAACCAGTTCAAACAACAATGGACTCTCACTGGTGGGGGACAAAAAGGCAAGTCAAAGGGTTCCGAAGTGAGGGGGAAATGGGGTCAAGGGGATTAACTGCAAATAAAGGGGGGAAAAGGGAAATATTGGTAAACCTATTGTGCTATATGCAAATGTAAATTTGCTATTATGTATACCTCAAAACAAGTTAATGTCAAAATGCAATAATCTTCAAGAGAAAAAAAACCAATATAATATGAAAAGAGATCCTTTCAAAACCTTAGTAAAAGCTTCCCATGAATTTAGATTATACCTACACCACTTGCCAAATATATTATTTGCCTGGCTTTATGAACTTTTCTACTCATCAGCATCCCAGTCTTGTATGTGCTCTGGGAGCATGAGGAAAATACAGGGTACAACTAAGCAGAGATCCAGAGGGCTAGGAAATTAGTTATGGGATATCAAAACAACCTGATAGTCATGACCATGAAAAAAAAGCCTCCAACAATTTTTAGGACATTCTATACTTTACAGTACATTTTGACTTTCGGAAATGAGGAGCAAATGAATAGAAAGAATAAATGAATCATCATGAGCAAATTGACAAATCTGGACAATTAGGAAAAAGCATTTGAGTCTGAAAAAGGGGAATAGAATTGCTGATTTGATAAAACATCTAATTTTCTTTTAAGAAATGGTTATGCTTATCTAGCTTTTAATAATAAAAACAGATGAGTCCATTTAAAAAAAAGAATAAAACTAAAACTCAATAAAAAGCATTGCTGGCCCTCAAAGAATGGCCTAAGAAGAGTCTTCTATGTAATTCCCAACAATTGCTAACTAAGAAGTAAATGCAAAATAACTTTCCTTCTAAAATGCATCCAAACTGAGATTACTAATTAAATCTACCAGAGGATTTGTTTTTTTGAGCCATCCCCATGCAAGTGTTGGTGCCAAGGTGTCATTCCATTCTTGCATTAACACATGGGATCAAAGAAATGAAATTCTCCAATCCCCATCCATGTCTCAAATGCCACTGGCTGCTGGAAAACAACAGAAATTTATTCTCTCCTGGAAATGAACCAAAGGGCAGACCATCATTCGGAAGCCAGCATATGATTCAGCAGAGCTTTGTATAAAAAGTATAAAGTTCAAAAACGACCCAAAAAAGGGCTTTGAAAGTTGTGCACTGTTGTTACCCTTCTTGGAATCACGACCGACAGCATCTACGAACTTCTGATTGTGTGTACCTGAAGAGCACAGCAGGATGACAAAGTAGTAGCTTTCAAAGACCTGACAACGACAAGCACCTATAGGGACCCTTTCAGCAAATACAGGTAGGAGAAATGTGACCAATAACGTGATTAAATGAAAAACAGGGCATGAATATTGTACCTAAACCATTTCTTAGCAGAGATAATAACATGTATTTGCAGAAAATCTAATACTGTCTTCTGCGTCTCAGGGGAGTGCTATGCCTGTAACTTTCTGTCTTCACTCAGCAATGGTTGAAAAGAAAGTAAATTATTTACAAACTCAATGCTTTTTTTTCTGGATTTGAAGAGATGCTGGAGCAGGCAGTTTAGGAGGAGGGAGGTATGCATGAAGATGCACATAACTAATGTGAAAGCCATGTTGGAAATTTCAGGAATCTTCCAGTAAGTCCCCAATTTGTACTCACTGTGGTAATTTTAAGCATCTCTCAATACTGAGAGACAATCCGGATTGCTCATTAAAGTTATTCTGTAATAAAAACCACAGTAGGGCCATGTGCACTCATGGTGGCAATCAAAATGAGAGAGCTTAGAAGTTCAGAGGAATTGCCTCCGTTAGAGCCAACATGTGATGCATTTCTCAAAAGGAAAAGTGCCAAAGAGAGGATGGGAAAAGACTAGAAAGTATGAAAAAATTTCACTGGAATATATGCTTTTCCTTTTTCCCGAACGTTCTTAATAAAGCTTGCAAAGACATTTTGTTTTTGTGATTAAATAATGCTGTTTGTCTACCAGAGGCAGCTCACAGGCCTCCAGGCTTTCAGAGGAGCCTCAAGAGTGTCAGTTCTGCGGCTCAACTTCTCTCTCCGCATATGATGTCCCTCCTAACATCTCTGAACTGTCGCGTGCCTTTCATCTCTCTCCTCCCTTACTGGTGGGGACATTTTAACATTCTAATTCAGTCTGACTTTTTCTTTAGTTTTATTAAAAGAAACAGGTCCAAATTGGAGGAGCCCAGGGAGCTACGTCTCTTCTGGTTTCATTTTGTTATGGTCTGCCCACAAAGAGTAACTTAAAAAAATGCCATTCCACATGCACTTGATCTCCCTTTGGACTCAAATCTCTTCAATAATTCCTGTTAATATTTTTCAAGTTTAAAAAACTATTTGGTGTTAAGATTTAAACACCGGTTGTTGGCAGACAGCTTTTTCAACCTAGTTGCAACTCTGAATCTGTCTGAGTTCATTTCCCACTGTCGGGGCTGCCCAGGGAGCCAGGGCCAGAGGAAGGAAGGTTCCAGAGAACTTACTTGCGGAAGGTTCCACTGACAAGCTCCACTAACGCCTGACTGGTCCCCCATAGCTGGACCCTTTCACAGAACCTCTTAGAGGAATTCAATTAACTTAGAGGTGCTGAGGGAAACGGGGTGGGAATCCTGTTTAGATCAAATTAACCAAAAAAATCTAAGACGGAGCAGTGGGAAGGGGGTAAAAAAGTGGGCAATATAGATGTAAACGTTAGATCTGCGGTGTGTTCCCCACACCCACCCCTAAGGATCCAGGTAACTGCAGCCCAACCTTCATCTCCTCCCTGTCTGATTTGGTAGAAGGAAGGCAGTGTTCTGGACTGAGTAGAATTCCGGGAAGAGAGCAGGATGCAACAAAACTTCTTCCCTGAGAGCAGATGGCTTCTCCGTGGACCCCTGAGACGACAGGACCTGGGGGCAAGAGGAGAGTTGTGATGGGGTTTGGGGCGGGGGGTGAGGCGGGGAAGGGGAACCGAAGAAAAATGATCATCTGATCTGTATTTTCTTCATATTCATAAATATATTTGATAGAATATCAAATGCATTTCTGATTCAAGATATGCTGAATGTTAAGACAAATATGACAAAAAAAAACATGCAAGTGTCATAGGCATATCTTCTGTGTCAACCCATCTGACTTCTCTTTCCCTCTTTTCTTGACAAAATTAATTTTCCAAGGTAACTTTAAATTATCATTGTCTGGTGGAGCAGTGGGTAGGTCAATTGCCTCTGAAGGATGCAGGCTACCTACCCTGGGTTCAAGTCCAGGAAACAACCAGTCTGGAGAGAAACAACCAGTGTGAACAACTAAATAAAGATAAAGAATAGAGTGTTTCTTTCTGCTCTCTTCCTGCCTGCATGCCTGCTCACCTTCACTCCTGCTTGCACCTTTCCTTTAAAAAAAGAGAAATCATTGCCTCCAGGAAGGCTTCTTTGTGCTCTTCTGATCCACCTCCAAATAGCAAATATAATCTCCTCCTCCTCTGATTTATCTGCGTCCTTGGTATGATTCATTTCTTTCCACTTTGCATTAGGCACGGCCAGGGAATCCTCTATCACACACATAAATTGTGATTGTAAACCAGGGACCACATAGTACATGCTTTACATCACAATCTATTAAAAACAAGACACAATACCTACCTGAAAGAGGTCTACAATCTAAACACCAAACAAACCCTACAATCGAGGTTCATTAATTTTTCAGAAAATGAGAGGATCAGAGAAGGAAAACACTATAGAAAATGTAACAAAAACAGGAAAAGAAGAGGCCAATGGAAAATATTTTTGAACTTATTCCTCCCCAAAACAAAGGATGATGAGGAACAAGACACCACCTATTTTTTCAAAGAACATAAGTATTATTAACTTTAGCATAACCTCAGGATATTCAGGTGGTGGCATTACTCTAAAAAGTGTATTGGTTACTATTGTGATATTTCATGATAGGTAATAAAAGATACCACTGAACTTGATTTAAGCCAATGTAATTTTTTTCCAGTCTCTGCTTTTAGTTTACTGCTTACATTAGTTTATTGCATATATTCTTCCAGTATTTATTTTATAAAAATATTTATCTACCTCTTTCACTTTTTATACAAAAGATACCATAAATGTTAATAGCTCTGTCTCCTGATTTTTAAAAATGTATGTTCAATGGAAATTTTTCCAGTTCAGTATACGAAGAGCATTCCCTCCCTCTTCTCCCTCTCCCTCTCTTTCCTTCCTTCCCTCCTTCTATTAAGAAGCAGCATGTTATTTCTTTGTGTGGATGCACTGTAGTTTAGTCCTTTTAGATGGACATATGGCTTGCTTCCAGCCTTTTGCTTTTATGACCATAGCTGTAATGGATAACCTTAGTTATATGTCCTTTCACTGAAGTATAAGAATCCGGATCGGTAAATACATTTGAAATTTTTGATCAACTCAAAGTCATTTTAGAGTGTTCATGTTAGCCTTTCAAAGAACATGTTCAAACTTCTTAAACTGGACTTAATATAGGATATTATTTAATCTCCAATGTGGTCTTGGGCAAATGTTGATTTACAAAGGCTCTTTAGATCACCTAGAAAATAGTCACTCTGGAAGAAGTGTTTGCACTGAAGAATGACAAGAGCTATAAAATATAAACTACCACTATATAAAGTGCTAAAGGAATGAGACTTTCATAATAAGAGTGCTATCATTCTCAGATTGTCCTAGTTCCTTGGATAGTTTGGAGTAGTTAGGAAACAGTATAGCATAACTATCAATGACTGTGTTTTTATATCAGAGCTTACAGGCAATCAGGCTATGTAAAGTACTTGTAACCCTTAACTAATGCAAATGGCAAAACACATCAAAGTCATATTATATTCAGTTGGCCACATATCAAGTCTACTTCCAGTTAAGACAAAGCTCTATTCAACCCTAAAGCCTCATTTCAATATGCACAGTGTGGAGCAAACAGAAAAAGAATCACATGGTGGTAAGACATTTTTTTGTTTTTATCTTGTTTTAATCTTGAACGATGGCTTTTATTTTCATCTCATAAAGAAATAATATCTTTTTCTCAAAGCAATTCATTATTTTTCCTCATCTAGAGGACATTTAGCCAAGTCAAGAAAGATAATAAATGCCTCTGCTAAGAAGTATCTCCAACTTATAAATCTTGAGGCATAAACAGTAAGACATTGCTTTGTTTTCAGTCTGGTGGGTGAAACAAAACAAATGAGGAATTATTTAATTTCACCATCAAAAACAGCCAAATATTTCTCAGGGAGACCTCTCCCTACTTCATAATTAAATTAACCTGTAAGTTTACCCAATAAACACCATAAACAGTGCACTTTCAAACAGAACACTACCTCGCTGTCTCAGCCCATTTTTTTTTTTTTTTGAAAGCAAATACAAACTTTTGTGTATTTTTTTAATCAATGTTTTACTGGAAGACTAAAAAAGGCTGACATAAAAATTCCAAAACATCAGCATGATCATCTTGTAGCAAGGAGCACAAGATGTTTGGGTAAGTTTGCTGTCAGAGCTCAAGAAAGAAAACAAGTCATAACCACGCCTCCTCCAGAGAAGAAGCTGGATTACCACGGACAGAGTTGGTACGAGGGTACAGGAATAAAAAGAGATGAAGACTTGAGGGACGGCAACTTTCAATTTAGCCAAAAAATTTTTGGAGATATTTTGCTGTTTTGTTAAAACATTAAACACAGTTACCCACTATTTTTAAATTCCACTTAAATGTTAAAACTACCTCTATGTAGCCAAAAAAAAATTAGTACATTATGCTGTTAATTTGATTCCATGGAATAAAAATACACTGCAGTAACACATACAGAACAACCAAAGTTGACTCAAGACCCCTGTTTTCTTATCTTTTTGGTCAATGACGTCAACCAGCACATAACTAAAAGAAGGCTAGAAATATTCCCTTTAGACATGTATGACACGCTCTATTTTCAAAGATGCATGTGCCATTTTCTGAGTGAAGCACACATAACTCTATATTGAAACAGTACCTGGAAAATCCTTGGGGATTTAATAAGAATTCCTGTTACCCTGGAGGTCATTTTGAGAAAACTACACTTCCGTGAACATGTCTTCCACCAAACCCCACAAGGAAGGTATAAAGACATCATTATTTCAAGGGCAAACTCTGAGCTTACCACGGCTTAACAGCTCGCAAACGATGGCAACTATTCAGTCGTTGTGTGAAATGTAAGAAATGAAAATTACTAAAACCGTAAGTCGTTAGGTTGCACGACATGAAAAGCACGTATTTGGCTCATTGATACGTGAAAATGGCACTTTCATAGGTTCCATTAATATATTCCTTAAGAGTGACCAACAAGAGCGGTGCTTATGACTGAGACTTGATTCAAGGACACTTAAAATGCTGGAACAAAATAATTTTACAACTTGAAATTTAAATGAAAAAAAAAATAGCATATCATCTTTTTCTCTCACTTAGACCATAGTTGAAGAGAGATTCTACGAAACACTGTTTAAAGATAAAGAGGGTACAACTCATCTGACAACAGGTATTAGTTCTCCAGAGCTAAATTCACCCTGAAGGATTTGTAAAACTTTCACAAATGCACAAGATGATGTTTGTGGGTCTTCTGTGCAGCAACAATTTAAAATAAACTGACCTTTTATGTCTTTTCCAGATATAGCTTATAAATTAAAGAGAATCAGACAAGATTATACTTTGTAACTTTTTAAGAAACAATTCTTAATTGCAATTAATTCAACCATATAACTACTCAAGATTAAATTACAGTGTAAGTGTATGCATATTTATACTTACATGTCAGACATGCTTTGCTAAATGTTACATATTAGACAACTTGAAGTGACTGGGATTTTTATTTCTTTTCCAAAAGCAATGTAGTTCAGCCATCTAGTGGTAAAGTATAAAGCAGTCATTTCTCTGTATTTTATTACATTATAAAAACAAGACTAGAAGTATGGAAGGGAATTATAAGTTGTTTAAAGGCTGGTTAAATTTATTGTTTTTTTCCTCTAGTGAGTTCAGAGTCTAATCAAGAACCCAGAAGCATTATCTTTGTGGAACTTTAAAAAGTCATGTTTAAATATTAACATGCTCGAATTTAATTTTTTAGTTTTCTATTGTACTTTAATGAGCCATGTAATTATAAAACATTCT
This sequence comes from Solenodon paradoxus, assembly GCA_004363575.1. Classification (NCBI taxonomy): domain Eukaryota; kingdom Metazoa; phylum Chordata; class Mammalia; order Eulipotyphla; family Solenodontidae; genus Solenodon; species Solenodon paradoxus. Next base: position 417,923 of record RJWH01001107.1, read on the forward strand.
ACTAAAAATTCTATTACCTTAATAAATAAAGTAGATTTTGCCTTAAAATTGCAGTAGATAGTCATAACTATAAAGAAGACAGGCTTGTGGGAATAGGGTTACACACATTAAATCTCAGAAAAATGCAATAGATGCTATCCTAAGGCCCTGAGGAAGCAGAGACGGAGGAATGTTTAAACCTGACTACAGAATCTGGGAGATGTTATTTGAGCTAAATTTTAGAGGATAAAAAATGGAATTCACCAGATGGGCAGGGGGCAATTTAGACACGATCAACGTGTATTAAGACAAAGGAAATGAACAGGGCATACCCTGAGAACTCAAGCAATCTGTCGTGCTTACAGCAAAGTCTACATCTGGAGATGTGGAGAAGCAACTGGAGAAGGGGTGGGAAGTGTGAGCAGAACACTGATGGCAACTTCTGACAGTATTCCTTTTCTTCCCTTCCTGTGCTTGTGCTCCCTCCCATGTCTTCAGTGTCCACCATCTACAAGAGATCTTTCTTTGAAACTCCATACTTACCAAGTCAAACAAATAATTGAAGTCCAAAAGACATTTCAAAGTGTACATGTTCAAAGACAGAATCATTTCCGAAAGTGCCGCTCATTTTCTCACACTCCAAAACTTAATGAACTCATAAACCTTCAGGTGAGCAAGCCCAAGAACTAAAGTTCATTCACTCATTACCATTCCTCTAATCAAATGGAATAAAATGTTCTGTAGATTCCATCTTTTTAGTAGATTTTATAAACGCCTAACTTCCATATCCTCTCTGATACCGAGTTCAATTCTTTATCGTCCTTTATCAGAAGAATAACAGTCTCCTGATTCCTAATTCTATGTATCCAGCACATTTCCCACAGGGACTGGAAATAGAATCTGAGTGTAGAGAAGAGGCAAGAGACCTTAGGGAGAGATCAGATAAAAGAGAAATCAGCACTTAAATAAATAGTGAAGTTATGACAATGAGTGTGACCACCCAGGTATTCCCTATGGTACAAAGAAAACCCATTGTAAGACTTTTAGGAATCCTGACATTTACAGGATGATCAGAGAACAAAGAAGACAATGTCAGAGTTGATGGGGCTGGGAGGAGACAGGGAGAGATAGTAAAGAAGTCAAAAAAGGAGAGGGTTTTGAGATAGACTGAATTTATGAAGTTAGGAATTTAGAGGAATAGTAACGGCTACTGAAAACAGACTGGACTTGCATGTAGAGTTTCTGGCTGACCTTCTCAAGAACAATGGAAAGGTACCAAGAATTACATTAAAAAGACATACAAAGTATGGGACAATTATCCAACAAGTATTGCTGCACAGGGAGACAGGTAGAGAGGTAGAAAAGAAACTGCACGTCTGTAAGAAGGCTTCTCTTTTTATCCGGTAGCATTCAAAATCTTGGCTATGTTAAGGAGCTTACATAAGAAGAGAGTGAAGATAGAACAGAGGATAAACGGCAGAATAAACGTTCCAAGTGAGACAGAGGGGGATCAGTCCAGTACACAGAAGCTGCATTATCTTGGAGAAAGAAGAAGCACCTTATTCTCCAACATGGTATTATGGATAATCATAATACATGAAATTTAAAGTAGAGGAGAAAGGAGGTGAAAAGCTGTTACCTAATGCTTTCTCTTATTTTTGAAGCATGAGGCAAAGGGATACATTCCATGATGAAAAAGCTGGGCCAGGATGGAAGGAATGGGAATTGAGCAGTAAAAGAAGTTAAGTAGTCAGCTGCCATGTACTAATTCAAGGTATTAAAATTCCAATTACTAATGGATGGAAAGCAATAAATGGCTCCTATATTTTCCAATCATACATTCCCATTTCAAATTCTGAATCTTCTCAGTTGCAACATTTGTATTTCAGAAGTCAACTGTACTGAAAGTTTAATGAAAATGAAGGAAGACAATGCTGTGACTGTGAAATACAAACTTCACAAACTCCTCCAAAATTTCCGTTTCTCCTTCTCCTTTGAAGGAGTGGTGTACCAGAATCAACCAGGTTACTACTGCAATCCTCTATCTCAGTCAAAGAAGTAGTTTAGTAAAATAAATTGATGTGTTCAATAAAGTTGGTCTCAATTACTCCCCAAATAACATGTCCTCTTAAAGCTTCAGAAGCCATAAAAGATGCCTTGGTGTTCCAGAAACAAAAGAATATTTGATGAGACAAAACTCTCAGCTGTTAAATGTCTCAATAATTGAGAAAAGAGCTATTATTCTTGACAGGTTATAGTGAAGCCTTTTGTTGTGCTGCTTACTTTTTTAATCTAACGTTTTAAACTAGACTGTTAGACTCGCCTGGTATTTACTATAGAAAAGCTAAAACAGACAGACTTTTATTCATATTATAAATAAAAAGTAGGACTAAAAAGTGCTCTCTAATATATATACTATTGATAAGCCTAACTCTAAATTTTACGAGCAAAATATGACATATTGTAGTATTTACATGTATTATTTACTTGAGTACATTGAGAACCTTAAAAAATATAGAGACCATATATTACTTGGATATAACAGCCCTATGTTATTGACAAGCTTAAATCAGTAACAGTATAGTAAGTGTTCAACATATTTCAGGTGAGCAAAATTTGCTCTACAAATATTTTTTAATTATTCAATAGTTTAGTTTGGAGAGCACACACCAAAAACAGTGAAAGCTAAAAACATTCAGGATTTTCCTCCCTGTGTAATTTATTTAGAGAAAAAAATTAGCCAATAAAAATAAGTAGAGTAAAAATATATTTGCATATACAAACAGCATTAAAGATCGCTGACGTGCCATGGGCAGGTGTATGTACATATTCCGATGGGAGTCCTGAATAATGAAGGGAAATGGAAAGAGAAGAAATGGAGCAGAAACCAAAGGCAGTGGGAAGTTGTGTGGGATAACGGTACAGAAGCAAAAAAGAGCAGAGCAGGTGATGTAACTTGCAATCAGAAGCTATAAATTCTAATCCCTAAACAAACTCATAAATGTAAATACAGACATGTCAAGATTTCAACTGATAAAGGGTAACTTTTAAATGCCATAAAAATGCTGTCAAATGTCATTCACTCATTGATCAAAAGTCATATAAAATCTGAGGTTGCTTTTACTTATAAAATTTAAATGTCAATTCTAGTATATAAATCATCTTATGCAATATTCATGTAATTATTTAATAGCAATATTCATTTCAAGATACTGAAATTGCATCTTGGTCTATAAGTCAAACCACACCCACCAGCAGAGTTCCAGTATCCTGGATCACCACCACCTTTCCCTCTCTTTCTTCTGTAATATTTAAAAATAAACTCTGCATGTAGTCCACGTAATTTTAAGTGAATTCCCCAAAGCCACCATATTTAATGTTTACTAGATATCATACTCCAAGATTCTATAGTTTCCCTACATTCAGATGTTTAAAAACAGATGGCTACAATAGCAAGCAACATCAAATAAAAATAAATTTGCTAAATGTTGCTTGATTAATGCCCCAATCTATTTTCTTAGCTGACCTTCCAATGATCACTGACTCCCAACATTCTGCAAATTTACACCCAGAGTAAAATTTTAAAAACACACATTTAATTAGGTAAACTTCCTTCCAGTTTTGGATTCTCACTGCCCTTGTAAAAGATCAGACTCTTTAATAGGGGCTATACTACATGACATACCTGCTCCACTCCAAGTCTCAGCTCATGTCTCACTAGCTTTCTCTCAGGTCCTCAACAATTTGGGGAAAATCCTCACAGGGAGCTCTCAGAGGAAATAAAGGTAAAATACTGTCCTAACAGAATCAACTGTACCCAATTGTGAAGGGGAACTGGAACCCTGGATACAAGGTCCTAATCTTGATTCTTTGTGTTAATCAAATTCTTTCTTAATTTTCTCATCTCTACAGAAAGGAGATTGGTTCAACAACTAAGCATCTTAAGATGCTCTCATTTTTTAATGTTTCAACACTTATTTTAAAAGAGATTCCATATTCTAGGATTCCATTCCAAACTCTCCATTGACTTGGTGCATCAACAGTAAGTGTTGCTTTTCATTCAGTGCCAGCACGAGGCATTGGGGCCCTTTTGGAAAATAACTATTTCTCCAATTTCAATTCTAGCTATCCTTTGCGACAACTGACCTTTGGTCCACCTTTGTTAAAAGCAGCAGTGCCATATACTCACTATTCAAATGCCACTCTGGAAAGTTCCGTCCCAGACTCAACTTATTTATCCCACTAGTGTAGCCTTTGAATAGGTCAGTGTTTGTTAATACTGGCAAGGAAATAATTTAAAAGATTGTAATCCTAAAAATGCACTCAGTCGAGTAAAGAAACACACTGTCTGCTTGATATCCTGTCATACACAGAGGGAAGAAACCTAAGTTAGTATATAGAAATGACTTATATTGCTCTGAAATTCTGCAGTGATGAAAACAGTTACTTAAACTATTAACTCTAAAAATTTCTTAATATTTTAGAAGTCACTGAGTAATTCAAATTATGTTGAATTTGCTAATAATATCATCAACACCTTCAAAATTCTGAACCAAATGTGTAATTACCCCCAAATATCCTGCCAGGCAAAATATATTTTGAGAACTTAGTTGGTTTACTGTCTACCTGTGTTTACCCATGAACGATGTACCTGTCCCACAATAAAAAAGAAAAATTTAAAAAACACATGAAATAGGCTAAAAATTCAAATGTCTATGAAAGTCTGTGATTAAAAAAACAATAAATTCTGTTGCCAATATTTCTACTACATAACATGCCCTTATTTTGAGAGTTAATGACAATTGATATTCACAATGATGGCAACTAAGGAAATGCAGGATTCAGCAGTATTAGGAAAAAAATATTAACTAAAATTTAGCATTATAGTAATCTACCACAGTATTCAAATGCCCAGAAAAGCAGACACCATTTGTCTGTCATGCACAGTAAACTGCAACGAAAAAGGCAACATTCTTTTCTTCTTACTTGCCTTTTTGTAAGGAAGTTTTAGGAATATGACATATTTTCAAATAGATTATAATTGTACATGTTACAATAATCAAAGAGACTGGCATACAATAAACAGTCTCCCACCTACCCCAATATCCTTCCCTTGTCTATCTGATATAAAGTTTATAAAATATTCTACTACACATACAATTGTGCACATTTACACTGAGATGTTTACCATGTACTGTGTTCTACAGACTTTCCCCTCCACTAACTGTACTCATCAGTCCGTAACAACATGCCTCTATCTTTTTTAGTGACTACTCAATGCTCTTCTGCACAGACACATGAAAATGCAGATAGCAGTTATTAATGAATATTTGAGAAGTTTCCTTCTCCTGCTATTACAATGTTGTCATGGAGATCTTGACTATACATTATCAGCATGCATGCAACTATATCTGTAGTATAAATCTTAGAGACGGAATTTTCAGTTAACTCTTTTTATCCTTTGTCCATGGTTCAACGGTGCTATTTTGTTTTCAATACATTTTAAAAGACATTCTTGTATATATTAAGACAACTAGCACCTTTGTTTGAGTACAAGGGTTACAAAATTTTCACCCAGTGGGCTTTCTGTCTATAACTTTGCTTGTATTTTCCTTTGTATGCAGAACTTTTTTTTAATGCTGCCAGATTCATACATCTCTTCTTTTATAGTTTCTGGAGTTGGGCTCATACTGAGAAAAGCTTTCGGACTCCAGGATTTAAACACATATATATTTCTTTCACATTTTCTAAAGGAAATGTTATCATTTCTTTTTCAATGCTCAAATCTTTGATCTTTGTGGAATTCAATGTTTCATGGGAGATAAGGCACAACATTAATTTTTCAGATGACTATGCACAGGTTGAGCACCATTTATTGAGCCATTCGTCTACCACTGATTTGAAATGCTGCCTTAAACACATAACTCGACTTTCTGATGCCACTGGGTTTATTTCTGAACCCTCTATTCTGTTTTAATACTATGATTCTCAAACAATGAAGATGGGAAAGCATTTAGAGCACACTGATACTTAGGAAGTATTACATATGTCAGTTCGATGTATGACTCAAACCTACGATGGGTGTGTTCATTCACTTTGAGCACATTTCAACATTAAATTCTAAATCCAATAATTTCAACAAAGGTTGTACAGACAGTGCTGTCAGTCTAAGATCCCTTGTTTTAAAGTCTCATTCAAAAATATTTATTTAAAAATCTCATTTTTAACTACATGCCAAACAGAGGTTTCGTTCTATTATGCATATTTGTGGCTGGGACGTGGTGAACTAGCTCAGTTGTCAGGAACGGCCCCTGGCTCACTACTCCTGGCTGATGTCCTGCTGTCACACCCAGTCCCCTGAAAGATTGCAGTGCTGTCTAAGAAGCAACTGTCCTTGAGTCTGGTGTGGATAACAAATAACCTCTAAGAGTCTATTGGCTAGTTGTTGAAAATTAAGATTCACTGAAATACAATCAAATATGTGAGTTCTAAATTTAAAATCATATAAAGTAATATAGAAAATAAGGGAAAACAAGTCAAATAGACACACTGAGCAGTTCAGTGTAAGTGAACGGAAGTTCTGCTTTAAGTTTACATTTTAATGTTGGAAGAAAAATGTTTGTTTGCATATTTTCTGTTATAAAAAAGATTCCAATTATACAAAATCCTAAAATCCAAATGCAAAATGGTCAACACCAGTAATAAGTGAGCTCTAGCTATCTTCTTTATAGATAAATAGTAAGTGGTCATACTTATTTGGTGATAACTGTGAACAATCAGAGCGAAAAAGTTACAAATGTCTAGTTTTTTCCTCGTTTTAAAAAGATTTAGGACATTTCATTTACATCTTCATTTATATAAATTATAAATATCTAAATGTTAAAGATTAAAATCTGTTAAACACACTACAAACCAACACTAGTAAAGATTCAAGCATGTTGCCATTAATGGCAGTAATCATCTTTCTTGACTTGATGATAAGAGACTATAGTTAATTTTTTTAGTAAAGGCTGTATTTCCTAACCATCCATAAAATGATCACTTGACTTTAAAAAATTATATATTAAACAACCAATGATGTAACAGCAAAGTGTTGCAATAACAACAATGAAAAATGGCTCTATTTCATTTTTTAACCTTGACTAACATGAACAGCGACCAGTATAATTTTCAGAGGAAAAAATCTTTGGTAGAAAATAATTCATTCTGAGTGAAAAAAATAAGTAGGAAATGTGACACTTTTCTAATATTATCTATATTACTAAATATTCCTTCAAATATAATTTATGTCAGAGTATAATGAGAAAAGTATTACTTTTTGCTATTACTACCAAATATTCAAACAACAAAACTCTGTCTCCAAGAATTTCAGAGTAATAGCAAAATGCATATAGCTGAACCACAGCTTTTTCCAAATAAGGTATAAACCATAATGTGTATGTTTTTATCCATGACCATAAAACATAAGCCAGGTGGTTGGGGGGCATTTGCTTGATTTCCATGTATTCAGACCGACGTGTGTGAAGAAAGTGGGGCATGTGGAACAAAGGCCTTTAGAACAAGAAAGTCTCTCTCACAGTTAACATCTTCAGCAGTCTGAAGAAAATAATTGATACAAAGTGAAAAGAAACAACAAAAGCAATGCCCAATGATATTTTTCAAGGTTGGGAGAATATAATTTTTCTCTGATTCCTTCTTGTTTACCACTGACATGAACCTCTTCAGTCCCAAATTCAGCAAGATGCCGAGGATGTTAAAGACATTTCTTACTGTAAGAACAAAACTTAGTTTTCACCACATACTATAAACAAAGGATCTCATTTTCCTATGCATGTTTATTTGTAAATTACAACCAACTTCAACAAAACTATCAGAAGCAAGTTACAAGTCCATTTAACATGTTTTAAGAGTGAAAAAAAATGAGGCTGAGTGGAACTGATATTGATGATAAAAATAACAAAATGTAAAATGTGAAACCTGAAACTAAGCAGACTTTTTTTAGTAGCCAAATTAGTTGTATGCACTTTTAGTTTTGTTGTTAAAATTTTTTTTTTTCCAACTGAGTACGACCTCTACTATTTTCTCCTAAGAATATGCCAGCTAATAACTATTTTTAGGTTTAAAGAAAAGCAAAAATGGTGCTTAACAAAACAGAGCTTGTGATATTCTTGTCTTTTAAAACTGAATTACTAAAATTGGTCCCACAAAGTCTGAAAAATAGAACACCTGAAAACTATGCTAACACTAGATTCATATTTTAGAAAGGGTCTATATTTGGCCCTTACAAAAAAGTTTTGCAAGTATCAAGGCAGTAAGGAATAATACCTGGGCATCAATTCTAGTCTTACCATTATAACTTACCATTCAGCTGAGATGAAAACAAGAAATAAAAATTTTTTTGTGCTTTCATCCAAGCAACTTCAAAATTTTCCTGAAAAAGGAATCCTTATATATTTTCTCTATTAGAAACATTTTAACGTTTACAGCTTATTTCTTAGAAAATCACTTCCTGAAACAATTAGGCTCTGTACGAGGATTTCCAGAAATTCAATACTGATCTTAAGTCTCACTTGGAGACATTTTCTTTTGGGAAGTTGCAGTCAAGAAAATGTGGGACCAGTTATTATTATATCAGAAGAATAACTGCACTTGAATGCAAATGTCAAATATAAACTTCTACTAATGACTTCAGTAGGACCTTTGCAAGTGTAAACTTGCTGAATTGCAAATTCTATCAAAAGAATGATATCCTATCTCTATTAGAGAAAGGAAAGCTCATCAAAAGAAAAATGTAGTGACCCATGCTCTACCATCATTCACAGAAGAGCCAGGTCCTTCCGTGAGCATGCAGTGACAAGGAGTCCCAGGGGAAAGTGGAGACAGAAGAGCAACCATAACTTGCTGTCTCTCAATGAGTTACTTTTATATGCAGAGTCTTCATTCATTGGCTAGATGACAGCTGCAGACAATACCTAAGACACCATACACCTACAACGTGGATAAATAATGAGAATCACCATCCAAAATGTGTATGGAATGCTAAAAACCCAACAATGAAAGACAATTCAAGAAAAGTTGGGTAAAGATTCAAAAAAGACATTTGAAAGAGAACACAAATGGCCCATAAACACACGAAAATATGCTCACCATCATCAGAAATTAGGAATATGCAATCTGTGCCAGTCCTTAAACCTCTGGGCTCTGGTTTCCTTACATACAAAAAGAAAATGAGTGATAATGTTTATCACATACAGTTCCATGGGTCTCATGAGAAAAGCCAAAGTACCTGACACACAGAAGATGCTCAATAAGTACCAAGTGCAATCTGCAGACAAAGTCAAATCAAAGCTAACTGCAGTGATAATCACACAATATTATTTTAAAAATGACTGACAGATCCCAATGCCTTACTAGGGTCTCAAAGAGAGATAACTTTGATACAAATGGTCCTTACCTTGAAGGAGGCAACTTAATACTTCCATCTCTTAAGTAAAACAAAGTTAAATTCCTCTTTCCATCTTCTCCCAGGACAAGAAATATCTAAAGAATTATACAGCTTGTAAACTTGGCCCACATGTGTACTTTTCAGTTGAAAAACTAGATTCTAAAGTACAATAAATTAAAAAAGAAGGAAGTATCCTTTACAGTCATATGAAACGTTTTTTAAAATTCTTACGTACTTACTAGCACTGAATCTCACGTGCATTTTAAAGGCAGTTCAATATTGTTACAATGTAGCATGAAATCTATATTAAGATTTGGAAGAGTTTTATTGCATCAGTAAGGTAACATAAGGACTAAGAATAGATGGGTTTCAAATACAATTATTTCTCAATATTGTTTGGAGTCAGTTTTTGAAATGGTACTATCCAAAATATAGTAATTGTGCTATTCCATCAGCTCCACCCAGAATGATGTCTAAATATTGAACACAGTGAAACTTCTATGAACTCAAAATGAAGAAGTGGTGTTATGATTTTATAGTAGAACACAATTTTCTACCTATACAATACTGAACTCACCTAAATTTGGAGTAAAAAAGATTCTTTAATAAGCATGCTTAATTTTAGTTCAAAGGAGGATAAACTATAAGGAATTTTAAGGTTTCTGGTGCCAATTCAATCACATGATACTTGAGTATATCTTTATGGGTTTTGTTTGTCTGCCTGACATCTGAACTGAATACTGAAGGGTAAAGCAGGAGTTGACCAGGGAGTTCTACAAAGCAAATTCTACGGAAAGGCTCAGCAAACGCTGAAACGAAGACCATGGATGTCTTTGAGCACTGATACCTGTGGTGCATGTAACAGCCCCGAAATGATTTTTCCATTTGAAGGACAGGAATGAATGAAAGATACGGATCAGTGAAACCATTAGACCAAAGCTGAGTCACTTTAAGCTTCTTAAATCTGGAGAAATATTAGCCTTTGAAGAATATTCAAAGGTTACCCAGGATACATTCAATTATATAGCTCTGTCTTTAAAAACATAAAGTTATCAAATTAGTTGAGAAGTTGAGAATCTCATATTAAAGTTTCTTAAATGGGATTCTATTTTGTCAAAACAAATAGCTCCAACTTTTTACTAAAGTTAAGTCATTGCTAGGATTAAAATATTAGCAATAATTAATATTATATAAATGTAATAATTAGATACATTCAATTATAATAGTAAATATTAGTGAAAATTCAAAGCTCTCTAAATACTGAGAATTTTTCAGTAGTGGCATCCTGTCTTTCAATCCTTATGAAAGACATGATGTAGTATAAAATAAGTACTTGATACATCTTCAGAATAAAAATAAAAATATCAACATTAGCATTATTTCCCAATTAGTTCCCTTTTAAATTAGCAAATCCCAAATTAATCCATCTTACAATTGAAACAACATGGTTCTCATTACGGTGAAGAATGAAAACAGTTTCCATCAACTTGAGATAATGACTTCGACAGCAAATGCAGTGAAATTACATTTCACCCACCCGACAAGGAACAACTGACATGGTAGTTCTGAATTAGAGTCTATACTAAGAATTATACTAGGCTCCTCAAAAATGTTTCCGTAATATATTCGTAGAAAGCAGTAACTTCATCATCACTTGCCGTGTGATCTCGGCTAGGACGCTTAACCTCTCTGGGCCTCAATTCTTCATGTCTAAGGATGGTGATGATAACAGAAACCTACTTTACAGAGCAGCTACAAGTAGTAAATGAAATAACATATGGATATTCTTAGAATCAGACTTAGCACAGAGAAAGAGCTTAAAATATGTTAGCTGCCCAGCTGGACAATTTCTAATGGATTTCACAACTCTAAGACATCTGAGTTTCCATACAAATTTGTATGTATTACACATATAAATTTTATAAAATACGTTTTGGCTCATTAAATAAAAGTATTGGTTAAAAAAAAGAGGGAGAGTATAATGATCCATAGAGTAGTATCTAAAGATAATTAAAACTCCATATTTTTCAGCTGAACTAAAGTATAATGAGGCCAGAATAAATAGGCTATAAACATCATGGAGAATACATTGCTAATAGTCATGGAATGGCATATTACCTAAATTTTAAGGGAAAAGTTAATTTTGCCTCAATATACCTTTGCTATATAACAGGTTAACCCAAGATTCCATTTTATTATCCAGAGGGTTTAAATGGAACCATAAAACATGAGTTTATGGCTGCTGCAAACAAAACTTACATATCAGTTTCAAGTACTTAATGAGAATTAGTATCTCTCTTCTGGCTCTAATATTCATTTTTAGTGATAGTGAGGGCAATACTCACATTTTTCATCATATACGCTCTAAGTCTAAACTATCTACCCAATGTTTACTTTCCAAATAAGAACACTGCTCCCCTTTAAAGGTCATATATTCCCATTCAGGAGAGAAGATGCTGACAGGTGGTTTGAACAGGGAAAGAATCAATAAATGCTGTAGTAGCCTAGGGGCCTACTTTCATTTCCTGGCATAAAATACGTTTTAATATATAGAGGGGTTGAGCAAGCTGCTGCATCACAAAGCAAATGAGATAAAGGAGGGTGAGGAAATTTGGAAAACGAAACACAGACAAGGTAGAATTCAGGCTTCAGAGACATTTAAATCCCAAGAATCAGAGTTCCTTTGTATTTCACTCCTGTCTCCATCTTCGCGCCTTATCCAGAACTCATCCTCTTACTCTCAACCCGTGCACACGCCTACCGGGTTACCCTGAGAAATACTGTCTTTGGAAAACCTAACTCTGAAATTCTAACTTATTTGTCAATTGAACATTTAAGATACTGAGCCACTAGACCAGTAATAACTACATTCCTTTTTTTGTGAAAAACTTTACTACGAATCAGTTGTTGACTAGGCCTTTGGAAAGAATTCAGTTATTTTTCAGGTAAGAACACCCAGATCCAAGCCAGCCATGTGCAAAAGCTCACCACTCCCCTGCCCACAAGTGGGAGATAAAATGCCCACACTCACTAAACACTGAAGTCTGTTCTCCAAATGCTCTTAGTTCCTTCACTCAGCAAATATTTATGAGACCCACGCTTTGTGCATGGCTGTACTTGTGTTGAGTAGGATTTCAACGGCAAATAATCCAGTCAGTCCTCGCGCTACGCTAGGAACAAGTATTAAGAGTGATGAATGAATCTCATTTGATGACTTGGAAGATGGATCTCACACCAAACTCATGAATTCTGGGTTCTAAAGAAGCCAAAGCAAAGGTCTTACAGAGGCTGTGTTTGGTGTCTGTCTCCTCCATGAGACTAAGATATCAGGCTAGAAGCACCTCACCTAGCAGCAAGCCCACAGCAGCAACTCCAAAAAAGGTTCAAAAGAATTGGTGAAGATTGTGGCTAGAAAGCGATTCAAGCACCATGTCAGAGAAATTTCAGTTTTCTTCTCTTACATCAGTACGGTCAGCACCATCCTTCAGACCGAATGTTACCAGTGCACTGTTCCACCACTTTACATGCAAATCATTTCCCCTTCCAAGTTTCCTAACTAGTAAAATAAAACAGGAAAGTACCAGAGCACGTCTACAGTTCCCTCTTACTGACATCACGAGTGGCAAGAGGTACTTTGACTTTAAATTACAGATAATATAAAGATAAATGATAGACTGCAGCACTAAAAAGGTCATGGCGGGAGGAATGCCATCATTAATAATTGTTTTACCTCTCTGGTATACAATTGTATTTCCCTATTTTCTAAAACAGCAATCACTTTTAAATAAAAACATACAGGGATGCAGACTTTAGGGGTTAAATGGATGATGAAAGCAGAGTGCAAGAAGGCCAGGTGATCTGCTCAGGTAGCTGACGGGCAAGGAGGAGGCAGAGCTGGCAGGAGGAGCAGTCACACAGCATCTGTGAGGGCTGGAGCTCTGGCACTGGGAAGAGTTTGATCAAAGGCTAGAGAGACTAGGGCCCAGCATTGCTGACATTAAAAAAATTGGAATGCGTTATGATAATTAATATGAATAAATTAAATAGCTGCATGAACGTCAGTGTCCAGGCTAGGCTGCCTGGTGGTCTGTGCTACTAGATACTGCTTCCCAGGCCCAAGGTATTCAGGGACCCTATAGGTACCTCAAACTCTATAAGGTAGGTGGTGACTGTGTAGTTTTATAAGTATGAATAGAAGTGGGGAGCAAAGAGATTCACATAAAATGTATCACCCCGTAACTCCCCCAATAAACAATTTCTTTCCATCTAATTTATCTCATCTTAGTAGAGACTCCATATGAAAGTCAAACATGTAAATAGGGCAGGAACGTGTGAGAATGGCCAAGAACCTGAGGGATGTCCAAGATCCTCAAAGAGCTCAGGTCAAGGGGCCCAGAAGCTCCATTTTTCTAAGTAGGGAGAGTGCTACGGAAAGAAGGTGACCCCATGAAGCACCTGGGCACGAAGCTCGAGGCTCTTGCAAGTAAGGCAGCAGTTGACAGAGAAGAGCAAACAGAATATAAAGCCCTTGTTCAAAATTTCAAGTGACTCTCAGTTTTTCTTGACCTGAAGTTTCAAGGGTGTTCATAAACACCTGTTTTTATGCCTGAATTTCTCCTTTCAGGCCATCAGCAGGTATCTAACCACTAAACCACAGTAGACTATTGACACACACAGCTCATTTTTAGATTCTGGGTTCTGTAATAGCACCTATGAATGTTCCTTTAAAGCTTTTTCAGGAGGAATGAGGTTAGGTGGTGATGGAAGCTGTGGGTCTTCAAGGGCCCTAACTAAACACCTGGCGTTCTTCCCATTTCTACTGCTGAAAGAATGAAGGATGAGAGGGACAGGAAGAGCAGTATCCTGCCTGGGTGATGGGTGAGGAGAGGGACACATTAGCTGAGTTATTGCCATTTTCCCTCCATGGGCTCTCTCACCAACAGCTTCACTTCAGAAATTTAACTTGATTACACACTAGGCGAGCGACATTCACAATGGAGAAGCTATTTCCTCCTCCAGAGAAGAAAAAGATTGAGCTAAATGATCATTAAAGCACCTTCCAACTCAGTCTAGAAAAGAACAATGTTCTGAGTAAAACTTTAAATATCTTAAAAGAAAATTTTTACATGTTTAAAGAACACTTCTTTTTTTAGCCAACTCAAAAGACTAATGTTCAACTGGGAAAAATCTATGTAAACTGTATCACAGAAATGAGGGCTATATTTCTGATGTAAAACTTTAGGAAATGAGTGCGAGAAGTGGTCTTAATTATCTGAAAACATGCCAACCACATGCTTATTAAGAAGAATAAAAATTACAAGTAGACCAAGATTCTGATTTTCACCTCCAGAGTGGGTAAAAATCTAAATGTTCAACAAAATCTAAACAACATGTTGGGGAGATAGTGAAAAACTCGAAAACTTCAGGTCAGGTCAAGAAAAACTGAGTCATTAAAAAAGGCACTCTCACACAACGCTGGTAGAAATGCAAAATAATACACCCAGGGAGTGGAATTTAAGGATCTCTAACAACAGTGTCTATGTATTAACCTTCTGACACGAAATTCCAGTTAGGAGAATATCTCCTAAAGATACTTAGGAAAAAATAAATGTGCATTCAGTTATTCACTGTAGAAGTATTTTGATTAGCAAAAGAGGAAATAACACAGATTTTCACATATAGGGAAAGGCCAAAAGATTATGGTAGTCAGACACTGGAGTACTATACAGCTGTAGAAAGAAATGTGAATCATCGTGATATGTTATGCAATGATCTCCAAGATAACTGACATAAAAACGTGCTTATTATAAAAGAATAAAGCCCCCATTATCGTTAAAGGAAAGGCGTGGCAGTACTGAAGGTGAGCAGAGACAGGCAGGCAGGAAAAGAGAGGAAGAAGCACTATGTATTATTTAGTTGTTCATCTTGGTGGTTCCCACTGGCCCCGGATACAAACCTGGGACCTTGGGATGTACGAGGACTGTTCCCAACCCCTACTCCACCAGGGTGTGCCATTTTTTTTTTAGTTACGTATACAAGGAGGTAAAACAGAGTGGATAGTTCAGCAACAGAGGCCAGACTTCTCTAAATTTTCCTTCTTCTGTAAATTTGACCTGGGAAGTATGCCGAACGTGTTGTGTGTGACTCATGGCGCTGGGGGCGCAGGGGGTCTTCCTCGAAATTGGCCAGGGTGGGAATGCTGACATCACAGCTATGATGTACATATTTGCCCCACCCTCCAAGCCACTGTTAAACATTTATCAGCACAACACAACCACAGGAAACAAATATTTTAGAGCGTTTAATAAAAAATTAAACTAAAAACGGCCTTCCTAAAAATGGAAAGCAAAATGAAACCAATCAGTCTAACAGTGGACCGAGTGAGTAGCAATGCTGTATTGAAAAGAAGTGCCCAAGTGACTCAAAAACACGGTCACTTGACCATACACCTCTAGTGGAAATACCAAGACTGTCAAAAGTGATCTTAAATTGTTTCCAATATAGTGGTATGAATGTTAGAACTGCTATCCTCACAAGGTGTGAGCATTATGGAATAAATCAAGTAGGTAATTAGAGTACTGTCATGAGAATTGGGATTTTCAGCATGGGACTGAGGAGCTACAGATAAAAACAAGCAGGAGTTCTTCAAATAAACATCCTGTAGCCAGGAATGTACACTGAATGTATCAGTATAAAGCTGTAGTCTCTTTACTATTTAATGAACATTACACACGTTTTAAAGCTCCACAGAAAAAGCATAGAAACAACCACAAAACTAGGAGCAAGGCACAGTCCCAGGACTCAGACACCTAGACTGTAGTCTCTGACTTCCATTTCCCAGAAAAGGAACCAACACTCTCCGATTATAGATTTAGGCCAGAAAAAAAGAAAAGTTATAAAAGACTATTGGACCAAAAAAGACTCAAGGCACGCCCTGGCGGAGTAGCAGTTAGGTCAGTCACCTCCAAAGGAGCCCAGGCCACATACCATTGGGTTCGAGTCCTGGGTTTCGAGGAAAACAACCAGTGTGAACAACTAAATTTAAAAAAAAAAAAAAAAAGGAATAAAGTATTTCTTCCTCCTTTTACTTCCTGCCTACTCACTTTCACGCCTGCCTGTATCTTTTCTTTAAAAAAAAAAAAAAAGGACTCAAGAACAAACATGGAGAGGCATCCAGAAATGGGGGCAGGGAACCTCTGAGAATAACCGTCAAAAATTGAAACACATCAAATATGTTTAAACTATGAGTTTAAAGTGAAACTCGGACACCACACTGGGCCACCCCTGGAGGATGCTGGGAAGTAAGTGTATTGATTAATCACTGGCAAAGGCACTTATCCTGCTTTTTCTATGAAGACTGCATGTCAGGGTAACCAAATAACTGCTGAAGGAGTGTTTTTATTTGAAGAAGTATCTTAGCTAATAAACAAAGGAGGAATGACAGAATGCATCTGCAGGTAATGATCAATGGCTGTTCATGTCAAAAAAAAAAAGAGGAAGGGGGCAAGAAAAGGTCTTCTGAGCTACACATAACATACAACTTCTATAGTGTTCGTGACCCCCAAAAGTCTGTACATGTGTGTTTTATCTCAAACACAAATCAGATCAAACCTCCAGACTGAACTACTAATTTATATGAAATATGGGATACAGAGAGCATTTTAAATGACAGCAAAAACCAAACTGCAAAAAATGGAGCAGGATATGTTGCCCAGTTTTTAATAAACAAACTGCAAAGATGAAGAAGAGACATGGATATCGACATTAACAGGGACATGTCAACTAGGGGCAATTCATGAATTCAATTTGAATAAACCAATCAATAAAAATACATGAATATGTATGTATGTGTACAATACATGCGTATAATATGCATATATATTTACATATATATGAATATGAGTTACATACACAAAGATAATGGGAAATTTGAATGTAGACTAAAGCATTTGATAATAATAAGAAATGGTTATTTTTTCCAGTATGATGAAATATTGTTTTACAGAACAAATTTCTTATCTTCCAAAGAAACGCTGGTATATTCACAGGTGAGGTGGCACACTTTTGGGAACTTGTTCAAAATATTGGTGAGAGAAGAACTGACTGCAATGAGCTGAGATTTAAGTTGGGCAATGGTACACAGGCATTCACTTATCTATTATTAGAGATTAAATTTTCTGTAAAGTGCAAAATCATATGAACAAAAAACAACAATACTTATGTAGCTAATATTAACAAGCTGGCAAGAGAACACTGAGATCAGACTAAGACATCCCAGTTAGGAGTCCATCACAGCCACCTAACAACTCTTTCCAATAGTCTCCGAACCATCACTGTCTTACTGACTCTCAAAGACTGAAAATTGTTTCAGTCATTCACCTCCGGACTGTGGGAGTGGGGATAGAGACTGAAAACCACTGTTTCAACACTGTCAGTGTGGGGGGCCTGTACATTATCCACTCAAGTTTCACCTCTGTGCCCTACCCTTAGAGGTACTCAAGAAATATCTGGTGAATTAATGAACAATCTTGGGAAGTGAAAATAAAATAGACTAAGCTAGTAACAAACTAGATGCGCCAGAAAACACCATCCGTATTTGATATTAAAAAGAATTCCTTAGGCTACTGAGTTTAAGGAGCGTGCTCTCTGCTTCAAGTGGAATGGGTTATTATCATAAAGCCACAGACTCGTCACTTCAAACAGCTTCAAGTAAACTCCCAGAATAAAAATAGTTTTAAATACACAATTGGGTGGGGTATGGCTAGCAAATATTCTGATTCTACAATCTGTTTTGAATAAGACAGAACTTTTTAATGTGACTAACAAAGCAAACAGTAGTTAGATTCCCTGTGCAGAAATAAGCACGGTATTTGCAAAAAGGGTTGAACGTCCAAGGTTTACCCAAATGAAGACACCATATTTTCCCAAAGTTAAAGGGGTATATAGAATGACAAATACCCACATGTATTTATATACCCTCTCTCCATCCTTAAAAAAAAAAAAAAAAAAAAAAGCCATACAACCACCTGGTATGGATTGTGTCTCAAATAAGTTCTAAATGGAAGCAAACCCACTGTCTGACCAAGGCAAAGAGTAGAATACCGCAAGCATAATTTGAAAGCTGGGAGGAGCCTAGATACTTAGCCTCCAAATTTCATTGTGTTGATGAAAAAACAGATACTGAGGCTAAGGTGGAAAATTCTGAAAATAGCTGGAGAAGCCAGAGGAACAAATGGTCTTCAGGGGTGCAGAGTGTGAAGAGTTGAGAATTAACCTTCTGAACTTACACATGAACAATATGAGGATATCAGTCTTAAGGATATACAAACAAGTATGTTTGTGTGTGTGTGACCATAAACACTTAAGAACAGTAGAATATGTACTCCTAATAACTCCTTTCCAAACAAGTTTCACAGCCTAGCATTCAAGAACATCCATAATGTTACCTCATCTACTTTTTCAAAAGGGCCATAAGTAGATGGAAGGCAGCCATTATCCCAGTCATCCTTTGCTGTGTTTGCTTACAAATGGAATAGAGTACACATAATAATTATAGAAGTTCCCCATGGACAACTTCCAAGTGATGAGAGGATGATGATTTAAATATAAACCTTTCAATTCTCTTGTTAATCTGAATTGATATAGAAGTCCTATTTCACGTTAATTATGAGTATTCTATAGACAAGTAAGAATGCAGATTTTTAAACATGGCAGCCAATTAAAGTTTTAAAAGTGAGAGGAAAAAGGAAGACAGTTTGATGAGTTACCCACTGACATTTCTACAAGGTACTATTCAAGACCTTCAAATACATAAAGAACATTGTGTGCAAGGGAGGAGGAAGGGGAAAGGAAAAAACAACCAACCAACTAAATCTTTACTTCATCCAATGGTCAAATATTCAATTCTTGATCAATCCTATGTCCATGCTCTTGCTACAGAGAACTTTTTAAAAATGATGCATCTATGCCTATGTATGGAATTCTCTCTTACCTACTTCACCTGTACAGTTGATTTGACTTATATCCAAGCTGATAAAATTGAATAAGATACAAAATTTCGCCTCTCAACTTCTGGTCCTTAGTAGATTTTTAGGGTCCGGAAAATGGATTTTAACTAATATTATTAAAGAGAATACAAACCAGTGAAATAACAATAACCTTCACTTTCATCTCGGGTGGGGGTGGGGTGGGGGGGAGATGGCCTTATTTGGCCTGATTCCAGATGTCTGAAGGAAATTGCAAGGTAAACCAATGATGTCTATGAAAGGCTGAAAGCAAAATTTGAAGAATATTTTTCTTCTGAGATGAGCATGCCAACCTTATTTAAATAGACATAATATGACATCATCAAGTTAGAAATTCTTGCAATCTCTAGTATAACTCTAAAGTAAAATCCAAAATAAAGTAAAAAAAACTATGAAGCTATTTACTATATCCTATTATAATAAAATAATTATATTGCTAACTGTCCTATCAAATTCATGGATGTCTTGCTCTGACTGAAATTTAAAAAATATTTACTATGCAAAAACGCAATATATTTATATGCGATCATATTTAAATTCTCTTTTATTAGCTCCTCAGGAATGACACTAAAATGCTGAAATACAAAACAGCACAACTATATTTTAATCATTTTTACCCTCTCAAATTTAAATATAAATAAGCATTTAGGGTAAACTATTGTCATTAAAATTTAGGAACATTAATAGACACATGGATGGTAATATGTAATAACCAAATAATTTATATGATGGTTTAAATTGACATCCAAAAGACTTCTTCCCTTACTTTCTTTTCTATATTACCAAGTATTTTCCACCAAATAACTCAAGAATTTGATTATAAAAAGAGGGTATTATCATATCATCATGAACCAACCTAAATGTTAGAGCAATTAATTTTAAATTAAAATCCCAGAAAAAGATGGTACATGGCTGTTTAAAACTACTAATATATATTTAAGACAAAGGGTTTATTTTTCAATAAGAAAAAAAAAAAGAGAGAGAGCTCAATCTGATCTTGTATGCCTGCCCAACAGAACTTTCCACCATAATTAGTGCTTTCCACCTCTGTGGGGAGGAGCTTAAAACTCAGGGTAACCTCCTGTAGTAAAAGGCAAACAGTATAAATACTGCAGGACAGCTCTGGACAGGGCAAATTCTGCACTGCTCACCTGGGTTACAGGAAGGCTCAAGAATTCATCTCCAGAATCCCAGCGCCCAGGTAGGTCTGATTCCACGCTCACTTGAGGACTGCCATATTAGCTTACTTGGAAAAAAGGTTGATCAATTAATTATCTATCTTTTTGTGACTTAATAAAAATAGCTCTTATGCAAAAATGTACTCAGAAAGTTTAATTAATACCAGCCTATATGAAAGATGATCTTAAGAAAGTCATACTGATAAAAACTTACCCTAGTCTGAATTTCAGTACAGTGTGAAATTCTTGGACACTTCAGTCTATGTTCAAGAGTTGAATTATTTAAACCAGACATTCAATTTTGGTTTCTGTGTGCTTTTTAAAATGACTTCATTTTCACCTGATCATGTGAATGTGGTTTCCAAAAAGAATGAAATCACATATTTATATAAGCAAAAGTATTATAACTCATTAATACAGAGACCATATCCAGAATATATAGACTAAGGCAAAAAGCAAGATAAAACGCGTCAATTCATCTGTGCAACATTAGGAAAATGAAACAGGATAGAAACAAAGCTGCCTGAAATGAGTCTTTGCTGTTTTTCAGAACCCACCCTAGAGCATGCTGCGGCAAACAGTCCTGTTGCTGCTCATGTTCTCCACTTTTGTCTATGGAGGCTTCTATGCTGAAAGATACCAGACACCAACGGGCATAAAAGGTCCACTACCCAACACGAAGACACAGTTTTTCATCCCCTATGCCATCAAGAGTAAAGGTAAATTGAGTGCATATCTTGCTCTAATGACTATTTGGTTTTTGCTTTCTATAATCTTAATGATCTCTTTAAGAAAAATCTTCTAACTCTGGCGTTCCATTATTTTTAAACTCCAATTATTTTCAACCTTCAAAATAATTCAACAAAGTGATTTATAAAAGCAGGTCTATTCAGGAACATGAGTAGCTTTTACACAGTAAGTATAGTAGAAAGATATCACAGAAGAATATCAAGAACTTTCACGTATGGAACATTTTTCCTCAAATGATGCTTTTTGCACAAATAACTACTCATAATCCAGAAATATTAATCCACTCAAAGAGAACCAAGTTTTAAATGTTTTAACTAAAAGTAATGCAATTGTACAAAAGTAGCAGGTTTATATAACCTAAATATACAGATTTACTTTTACAACTGACAGCTAGCCTGCAAACAGCAAAAACTGAGTCTTAATTAGTAAAAAAAAATCTGATGCCTTCCAAGTAAATTTAATAGGTAAATGAAGTAGCAATTCTCCTAACTTTCATGCATTTTTTATAGTTTAGTAGTTAAGTGCACAAACTTAACTGCCATAGACCAGCTATATGACCTTGAATCATTTAGTTATCCTCCGTGCCTCAGTTTCCCTATTTGTGAAATAAGGTGCAACTATCTCAAAGCGTTGTTAGGAAGCTTAAATGAGTTAAAATCTGTGAAGTGTTTAAGTGTTAGCTATTATTACTCCTTCTCTTATGTAGGAGAACTGATGGTGTAGCCTTGGTAAAATTTAACTTTTTTCAACCTATTCCTCATTTCTTTACTTTCCTTGGAGACTGCAGAATGCTGACATCCCATGTATCGGATACTCAGAAAGGGCAACTATTAAGCTTCGCAGTCACTAATTCCATTTAATAGCATCTGACACAAACTTCCTATAAAACATCTCTTGACTTAAACTGAATAATTTGATTGCAGAATTCCAATTTCCTTTCCATAGCATTTTTTTTCTTTACAGTCACATATTTGATGCTGAAAATAAAGCTAAGGATATTTGCCATGAACTTTAAAAATCGTGCTTTCAGAGATAACAGTTTTGAGCAAATTAAACTTAACAGGGCTGTCATTATAAGTAGAAAGATAACATTTAAAATATTTCATGAGAGGTTGCTTGAAGTTTAAAAAAAACCGCAGAGGTGCACAAAAGGCATTTATTAGTATTTTTGAATAGCTCAAAATACTAAGAAAATGAAAGTTAGGAAAGAAAGAATAAAGACAGGGAAACCTGCTAAATTATTGTTTTGAAGGCACAAATGCAAGGAGAAGCAGCACTGAATTATACTCTCATGATCACAGATCCAGACTTTCTGTGGCTAACACCAAGATCATGGGAAACAATCATGAATTAAAAAGAAAATGCACCTACTTTAGAAGGATAAAATATTCTTACTGTCCTATCTTAACAGATGGCATCACCTCAGCTATTTTCACCTCAGCTATTTGGTGGTTCAAAGACATTATCACTCATTGGCAGGTAAATACAGACAAAAGCTCACAATTTACACAAGTAAAACACTGAGCTGATAAGAGAAATGCAAAGTTTCTGTGTAATTCTTAGGTACATCAGTTAAATACAGGTTCAAAAAGAGAACTCAGCCAAAATACATGAAGCAATGCTGCAAAGGGCTTCTGCGTTCTCACACCAGCCAGCACTATCTCAGTCTATGGACATCTGAGAAATTCTCTACTGGGTAATCTCTTCCCTTAAGGATAGTGCTACTCTATCAAGCTTACAAATGGGGCTGTCCCCCAAGGACAGATTACTGCCCCGAAAGGAGGAGGACCCATTAAGGCAACATTCCAAGTAACAGCCATCACTGTCTTCAGAATTCTAGTCTCAAAGTCGTGCTCAATGCATTTACTTTTAGTGAAACTTCTTTTCCTCTTTACTTTCACGGTTAAACAGATTTCTGACCAGACGAAGACAATCATTTTTAGTTTGAATCTAACATCGATAATAATCATATAGTATTTATAATCTGATACAAACCCCCAAATATAGTTTGCTCTTAAAAAGAAATGTGATTTTATTTCAAACCATTAAGTGTTTATCTCTTCTCTTTGCAATGTATCAGCATCCATTTAGATAGACCATACATGCACTGCACTAAAGTCAACCACTAGGATATGTGTTAATCCGTAAAACATTTTCTATAAATTAACTTTTCTCACAGTAATTTTCCTGATGTTATTTTCTGAAAATTCATGAGCGTATGAAGTTTTATTCCAAAAAAAATGCTTGTACAATGAAATACAACTCTAGTAGAAAATATAAAGAGACCCAAGTCTACACAATTTCCTGTTTCAGCATATCTATTTTAGTGAATCTGTGTTTTAAATTTCATCTACCATCAAACAGTTTTCAAAATATCAGAGCCATCTCCACTAAAGAGACTACTATTAGTAACTACTCTTGGCTACTTCTTACATATGATGAAGGGTTTTTGTTTTTGTTTTTTGTTTTCCCAATACAATAGTATGCCAACAAGTAATACTTAAATTCTACCCAGAAAAAATGTTTTCAAAGGCAATTTCAAGTCACTTTATATTAATTCCAATTTTGTCTCAATTTTGATTTTAAAGTCATTTAAGATTTAGTTAAATTGAGTTTAAGCATGTAAATCATTTTTGTACAAAAGATACGATTGAAAAGTCATAGCTACACGTCATTTTCAGGGTTTTGACCAAACTATTCAACTATTATGACATCAACTGAATCTACCATTACTATTAACCATTTTCTGAGAGCATAAAAATCTAACTAAAACATGCAGGCATTTCATGTTTCTGAAGTATTAAGCAAAAACTGATTTTAATATGAAGTCTGCAAGTAGATATTTTAAATCATATGTAATTTTATTACCATCTTTGCTAGCTCTTAAAAATTTCTGAGGTTTTTATGTTATGCTAATGATTGCTGCCCGAAGATTCTCTGACATGGTAACACTTCCCTACCAGTATGTTTTCATGTCAGCATTGCTCTGTCAGATCCCACCTTTGAAAGATGAGACAGTCCTAGGACACCTCATAAAGCACTTCTCATGTGTTCACTTGTTTAGCCCTATTTGATGGAAAACATAAGATGCGATGGAATATATAGAATGTGATGGAATACACAGAATGTGAGACTACATAGGATGTGATGAACTATATAAGATGTGATAGGATATATAGGATGTGACAGAATATACAGAATGTGAAGCACTATATAGAATGTGATGGAGTACATAGAATGTGATAGACTGTATAGGATGTGATGGAATACACAGAATGTGATGGACTATGCAGGATGTGATGGACAATATAGGATATGTCCTTCTATCCCCACAGTGCAGCCTAATATGGACAAAAACTGAGTAAGTGATTTCTGAGTTCAAGTTTATTACATTAGTAGAAGTACACAAGTCAAATACACTCTACGAAATCAACATATTTATTGTACTTTTTGCAATAATACTCATTTGCATTAATCAAAGATAAATTTAGGTAAGCACTTTAATATTAGTTTATGTACTTTTGCCCATTAGGCCTAATTCTCTAGATCTTTGTTACTGGAGAATGTAAGAGCTCACAGTATGTACTGAGGCAGAAAAGGAAAATCAACTTTAAAACAAACTTCTGCAGGGCCATGGAAGATGTAAATTGGAAAGAACTGCATTTCTCACTTACGTCTTAACAGTATAGCGTTAGTGAGGAAAAACTGCTAGTTATTAAACATTCTTCAACTTTGCTGCATTTGTCTTTTCCGTCTCTTTCTGTCAAACACCTGTTTTAATTATTTTTTCACTCTTCGCTTTCTCGGTTGAAAATTTTCCCAAAGTAAATGTGATATATTTACCTCCAAGGCACTCTTATTCAATTCTGGGATTGAATTCTTCGATCTGGGTTTATTTTCATGAATCATTAGTGTTAGGAAAGTGTGATGGTAGCCATATTCGCCAGCAGTGGCTTTAAAAACAATATAAAATGGATTGTCTGAAACCACTTGGGACTGGTTCGGCAGTACGCACGCATGGATGTGGACCGTCCCAATCTGTATTTCGAGAACAATGATCCTCCTCCACGCTACTGAGCATTCCTGTCTGGGTGTGTCGGGCATGTGTTTCAGGTATACCAGTCAGAGGAGAGCAAGGCACTCCCGGTCCGCCAGGCCCTGCAGGACCTCGAGGGCACCCAGGCCCGGCTGGACCGCCAGGAAAAATGGGTTTCGGAAGTCCCGGACCCCAAGGGGAGCCAGGCTTGCCAGGACCCCGGGGACCATCGGCCGCTGGAAAGCCGGGTTCGCCAGGCCTCCCAGGAAAACCAGGGGAAAGAGGACCATATGGACACAAAGGAGACATCGGACCGGCTGGTTTTCCAGGACCTCGGGGCCCCCCAGGGCCACCTGGGATTCCTGGCCCGGCCGGCATCTCTGTTTCTGGGAAACCTGGCCAACAGGGACCCACAGGAGCCCCAGGACCCAGGGGCTTTCCTGGAGAAAAGGGCACCCCAGGAGTGCCTGGGGCGAACGGCCAGAAAGGGGAAACGGGATACGGAGCTCCCGGCCGCCCGGGTGAGAGGGGCCTTCCAGGCGCTCCGGGGCCTGTGGGGCCAGCCGGGCCTCCCGGAGTGGGAAGGAGGGGGGAACACGGGTCGCCAGGGCAGCCAGGCGTCAAAGGTGATCGCGGGGTTCCTGGAGAACGGGGACCCATGGGTCCACCAGGCCCCCGAGGTCCTCCCGGGGAACGGGGGGCCGACGGCATTGGGAAGCCAGGCTCCCCCGGAGCCGCCGGCCAGCCAGGGCTCCCGGGAACAAAAGGCTACCCTGGGGCTCCGGGAACAGCTGGCCCCCAAGGCGCTCCCGGCTTCGGGAAACCAGGTTTGCCAGGCCTGAAGGGACAAAGGGGACCGGCTGGCCTTCCAGGGTCTCCAGGTGCCAAAGGGGAGCAGGGCCCAGCAGGTCATGCTGGGGAGCCAGGTCTCGCCGGGCCCCCTGGAAATACGGGGCCCCAGGGCCCAAAAGGCATGCCAGGCAATCACGGGATTCCAGGTCCTAGAGGCGCGGCGGGGCCAGCCGGCCACGCGGGGCAGCCCGGGCCGAAGGGAGAGAGGGGTCCTTCCGGGTCAGACGGAAAACCGGGGTACCCTGGAGGGCCAGGTCTCGGCGGGCCGAAAGGCAACCCAGGCTTCCCAGGTCCCAAGGGCGACCCTGGAAGCGCAGGACCCCCGGGTCTCGCAGGCCCCGCGGGCCCCGCAGGAGCTAAAGGGGCGCCTGGCTACATCGGCGAGGCTGGTCCCAGAGGTGCGCCGGGAATTCCAGGGACGAGAGGCCCCGCCGGGCCTCCAGGCAGCCCAGGATTTCCCGGGTCTAAGGGGGACCCAGGCGCTCCGGGGGCTCCTGGCCCAGCGGGCACAGCAACCAAGGGCCTCGGCGGGCCCACTGGGCCTCCGGGGCTCCCAGGCCCGAGAGGCCATGCTGGGGAGCCAGGCCTCCCCGGGCCCCCCGGGCCCCCCGGGCCCCCCGGTCAAGCAGGCCTGCCAGAAGGCTTTGCGAAGGCAGGTCAAAAGACCAGCCTTTCTGGGATGCCGCTTGCTAGTGCCAACCACGGTGTAACAGGAGTGCCTGTGTCTGCTTTCAGCGTTATTCTCTCCAAAGCTTACCCGGCAATAGGCGCCCCCATTCCATTCAATAAGATCGTGTATAACAGGCAACAGCACTATGACCCCAGAACGGGAATCTTCACCTGCAGGATACCAGGAATATACTATTTCTCCTACCACGTGCACGTGAAAGGAACCCATGTTTGGGTAGGCCTGTATAAGAATGGCGTCCCCGTGATGTACACCTATGATGAATACACCAAAGGATACCTGGACCAGGCTTCAGGCAGCGCCATAATGGACCTCGCCGAAAATGACCAGGTGTGGCTCCAGCTGCCCAACGCTGAGTCCAATGGCCTCTATTCCTCTGAGTATGTCCACTCCTCTTTCTCAGGATTCCTAGTGGCTCCAATGTGAGCATATTCCTAATGAGCTAATATAAATCTGCTTGAAAAGGCATTTCCCAACTCCACCCAACCCCACAGAACGCATATGGAGGTAGGCTGAAAAAGAAAAGGATTCTAATTTCCGCAACAGATTTGAGCTTTCAGACCAATACATTTTCCCCTTACATTTCCAGCAGCAGGAAACAATACGTGATGACTCTCTCAAACTCTAGTCAGTAATCTTAAGACTTTAAAGCTTTCTGTGAACACTTTCAGAATTTAAGTGTCACCCCGAAAGTCTTCCTAAGTTAAAACAATAAAATCATTGCAAAAACAAACCCTGAAATGCATGCTAAATGATGTCAAATATGATTTCAGAAATTCCACATTTCACGATAGGCCTGTTTCTAACAATTAACAGAAGACCTTCCAGGAAATACTCGGGAGGTATCCCATATCTTTACAGAACTTGAATACTTGAATTATCAAATTTAAAAGACACTGTATTCCCTAAGATATTTCTGATGGTGCATTACTCGAAGGCTTGTATGATCCCTTCATTAAGATCCATTCAGATATATAGGTGCATATATAGACTTTTCACAGTTTTCATAAGAATCCCAAATAATGAAATCAATCTGAAATGCAAGGTGCTTTAGTCATGAACATTTTCAAACTGTTCTGTGCTGCAGTAATGCTTTCTACATAATCTTCACAACTTGGAAATAGGTGTGTGACCTATTTTATTTATTTAATGAAAGTGTGATTAAATTGATTTCTTGAATTTCCCACTGAATCGTACCTAATACGGTTTTGTGGGCTTATGGAACATTAGAGTATGTACCTTGTGATTCCCATTCCAGTGAAATTTTAACTAATGTCAAGGGTTTCCAATCTGACTAGAAAAGACATTATTTATTTATGCTCTGTACTGTATTTTTATATTGCTGTTTAAAATTTTAAGCTGTGGCTCACTTATTAAAGCATGAAATGTTTTACCTACTTCTTATTTACAATGCAATAAAATAACATCAATAGATTCTTCTGCTGAATTTATTCCACAGCAGCAATTTGCTCTTCTCAACCTTTCTTTTAAGGCTTTTCATTGGACGAGTTTAACAAAGCATGAAACACGAGGGTGGTGGGGCTGTCACAGGGCCACAGACACTGCCTTCGGCTGCAGGTGGGCATCAGCACACAGCCAGGCACTCAATGCATACTAGGAGAAGGCACCCGTGGAACCACACGTTCCCTAGAGTCATGGCTGGGGACAGGGCATAGCAAACGAGAGAAAAAAAAAAAAGTATTTTCTTTTGGGAAAGAAAGAAGCAGGTGGCAGAAAAATATGTAGTCTGAACAAATAAATCCTGCCACTATTTATTGTCTCGACATACTTTCTAATCCTAACATTTAGGATTATTTTGATGGCTTAACTAACATTAAAAACAGGGCAACCCACTTGCACGTCGATCAAAAGGCAACATTTTTCTCAGCTGAAAGACACTGCTGTTGGCTCCGCACCAGGCCACTGGCTGAATCCAGATAATTTGGTTCAAGTCACTGGAGCAACATATTATAAAGGCATCTCTGTTCCTTGGAAGTAATCTCTGTGTAACCCAAGCAAACCCGTCTATGGAAACACGAGACCCCAGGCTCTGGTTCATATCTCTGCTCTTTTCTGGGCCATCTAGTCCTGGTTTTGAGCAACGAGCATGGAATTTTCACTTTCCTTACTTGTCTACAACTACTACACCATGGTGACAGTTGTCCCCAACCCTTGCTCCCAAGCCAGGAGACAGCAAAGCTGGAACTTGACTTGTGGGAATGTCGCTGAACAATTCTACCAGCAGGGATGTGAAAAACAGCACGGCTCCGAAATGGCAATTATGGCCATGAAGCAGACATGAATAAAAGAACCTTTTAAAATGTAAGCTGTAGGCAAGCCCTGATGGAGTAGTGGTTTCATCAACTGACTCTGGCCAAAACGCAATCCACACATGTCCTCAGGACCTGGATTCGTGTCCTGGGCAGGTTATGATAACCAAGATGTACAACTGAATAAAATACAATACTTCATCCTCCTCCCTTTTCCTGCCTGTATGCCTATTCACTATGATTCTTACCTGTATCTTTCCTTTAAAAAAAATATAATGTAACCTGTAGCAACTTTACAGCAACATTTTAGATTAAATGAAATCTCGATTAATAAACATAGCAAAACAGATAATTACAAAGTAATTCATTAAATATGCATCATTTAGCAAAGATCTATTGTGGTCTCTCTTCACCGTACTCACCCTTAAAAGCTGACATTTTATAATTGTACTGTATAGCAGCAACTATATCCTTCCAAAAATCCAATGGTTTTTGACCATTGCTGTGCTGAAAAAAAAAACAAGAGAGAAAATTTCCAATGCAATAATACATGCAATAATTTGGTTTTTAAGTGTAGTAGAAAAAAATTGGCAAATCACATCACTATATGCTAAAATAGGGATGCATATTTTAGAAAACATATTAACACATTTCTCTTTCCTCTAAGTGTGATTTTACTTATTTTTTAATTTAATTTTATTGAAGGAAGATGGCATCATAATATTACATAGGTTAAGAAATGTATCATAGTAAATCTAAATCTTAAGTTTACTACTATTGTAGTTTTTATATTAGAAATCTGTAAGAACTCAATTACAGTGATATACACACATACGATTAAATATTGATACAGTTTATATACATGAAAATAAAATTAGAGTTCCCATTCTTTAGAAAGTCAAAAAATGACAGAATCTTTTGAACACATGAGTAAATTTACATCGTTAAAGATTCTGAGATAGGAGAACGTGTCACTTCATGTATTCTGGTATCAATGTGTCTAAGAAGCCTGAAACCTCAAGGCCTAATTGTGGGTAACTTTAGAATTCATATTCTATGCATATTACGTGAATTTCTATATAAAAGAGCAATGAGTCTCTATAGGAAGGATAAAAAAAGGTTCTAAATCCAAAATATAAGTGACGTATTAGGTTTTTTTTTTAAACCCACCAAACAAGTAAACATGACATTAAAATAAACAGCCCTAGACATACAACTTAGCTTCCTTGGAAACATAAGCCAGTGTCCTTCTGTCTAATCAAAGACCTACTACTATATATTTGCACTCATTATATAAACTCTGAAATATTTAAAGACTGATAGATGTGCTTATAGTCATAAAATGAGAAAACCATTCCATCTCATGCTAGTAACTTCTACTGCCCAACAGAAACTTTCACAAACACAACTGGAGTTATGATTGAAAAGCAAACCACTACCTATGTCCAATTACACAGTTATTTTGATTTTAAAAGACAACAAAAAGATAAGTGATTCTGACATAAACCCCATTCATGTTCACAGGTCTTAATTTCTAAGTATAGAGTGACAGAACCAGCGAGCTAGTTACTCCTGACACAAATTATAAAATCTCCATGCATTAAGTGATGCTCAAAATGATGAATTAAAACTTTCATCTCCTTTTTCATAGTTTTATATTCTTTAGAATGCTTACAACATGTGGAATTTTCTTAATTACCTTTACATTTAAAAAAAAAATCCTGTTAATTAAAACTGAGAAAATATTTTTTTTCCACAGGCAAGTTCTGAATTTCTTTATTCTAGACTTTTGCACCCCCTGCTGGATCACAGTTTTATTATCCCTGGAGGGAAAAATGACCATGGCTATTTAATTTTCCAAAAATATTTTTTTCCAGGACTTTCACAGCCTGTACCTTAACTGCCTGAGCCCCAGAGTTAGGGGAAAGAAAGAGGAGGACTGTGCAAAAATATATTTTGACCAAATTCTGTTTTTCTTTTTTAGTCAGACCTAAAACCGTAACAAGGAAAATGAATAAAATTTCAACTTGAAAGATATATATAGACACATATACATACACACATACATATATGTACATGTAATTAAATTCTCTGAATTATGACTAAATCATATCACATATCTAAATAAACACTTACCTAAAAAATGAGTCCCCACTCACCTTTGTTAAAGAGTCCACCACCCTGGCACACAGAAGAGCTCCTGGCAGGTCAAAGTAGTTATCATATAAATAGTATTTTCCTAAAACAGAACAAAATTTTAAACTGAAAATGAACTGAATGCCTCGTTAATGTGGTATACACAGAAATTTAGCTGAATAGCTGAACTAGAGTTTAGTTACTTAATTCAATTAAAAATGGCTCCATTATGTGCCAGCATTACATGCAAACCTCAAGGAAGGTTTAAGGTCTGAGGGTAAGACAAGAAAGCTAGCACATAATATCCATAAGTTAAGCATCTGTTGAAGTTTTTTTAAAAAGGAAAAAGTGTAATGGACTATATCCCAAATATAAAATGAATTCTGAGAAAGCCATAATTAATGCTATCCATGTCACTGAATTTCAAAACATTCAACCTAACACTAGCTCCACGCATTCGCGTCTTTCCAGATCTGTGCTGGCTGGTCCGCTAGAGCAATGACCTCAATTATTAAGCAATTTCAGATAAGTTTTGGTACAATATGAGAACACCTGGAATGATGAGATAAATTAAAAAATCATAGCATCATGAGGACACAGCATGCTTATCTCAGAAAAACCTCTGGAGTACAGGCAGCCCTGCTCCAGGGTCTCAGGGAGGAGAGGAATCTGGTCCTCACGTAGACTGAAATGTGAGCCTTTCCTTGGCACAGGTTTCACTTTCAATCTGCTGTCCTTAGGAAGACACTTCTGATGACCTGTGTTATATCCCTTTGCTACAAGACTGCTTCCAGTCACAGCTGGGCTGAGCAGAATCATCCAGTCTTAAGCACACCTGTGGTCAATCACTTTCTCTGGAAGCCTCTGGAACCCATGCAGCCAGCCTCCATCAGCAGGGGTAGGAGCCAGTGAAGAAACGGCCCTGCCTCCTGTCCTCTGGATTGCAAATCTGAGAGGTAGTCTCTGAGTGTCTCCTCAGAATGGCAGTGGAATCCAGGCCCTCTGTTCTTTCTTTCCATGTCTCTTCCTCTCCACGGCCCCACTCCTGCTTCCTGCATCAGGAGGAGCCCTCTGCTAACTACAGGGGAACCAATCTCACAGAGCCCTTCAGAGAACTCAATACAAACAGAACTCAAACAACTCAAAACAGAACCAACTGGTGGAGCCAGGTTTTAGTGCAAATGCTCATTACTTTTCCTTTTTTTTTTTCAAGGAAAGGTACAGGTAGGAATGAAGACAAGCTGGCAGACAGGGTAGGGAGAGGAGGCAGAAGCATCTTTATTATTTCGTTGTTCACATTGCTTGCTTCCCCCAACCCCGGGTCTGGGACTTGAACCCGAGGGTATGTGGCTTGCACCTTCGGAGGCTATTGACCTAATCACTAGTCCACTAGGGTGAATTGCTCATACCTGTTCTACACACAGTAATATAATGACATGATTTGTAATTCCCTTCCTCCCATTTATGAACTATGTATGAGGCTGTGGAACACAACTGTCTTGTTTAGGGTCCACTAAGCAATGTGTCCAGCATACAGCAGGTGCTCAATGAATGCCTGTGAATGAATGAGTTATCCAATAACAGAAATGGGATTATTTTGCAATGGAATGTCATAGGTAAACTAGCGGAGGAAACCCTGTCTGTCCTTTTAAATGTCACTTAATGCTCCTCACTTTATCTGTCAAATTTCAATGCAGAAGAAATGAAGTTCAAGTGCTCCTGCTAATTTACAAGGTGGTTCTAAGAGTGTGTCCTCTGCCTCAGTTAAAAATATTTTGGTTGGCAACAGACTTCCTGTTTCTTACTCTTCCAAAGTCGAAATTATTGGGGAAGGCTCTAAGACTATATTTCATTCCAGAAACCAAACAGGATGGCCTTGGCTGTGTGAGGAACCAAGAATCTGGAGGAAAAGCCACATACATATCTGCCCATATGCTGCTGTGTGTAAGAACACACAATACCCCAGGGCTGTCCAGACCCTGGTCAAAGCTTCCCAAGGTCCACTGACCTGCCTTTGTTTCATCCTTGCCCAGGACCACACAGTGACCTGCCTGAACCTGACAGCCAGCTCTCATGGGCTCTGTGGGAGCCCCCACAGAGACCGTGAGAGCTGGAGGTGTCTCGTCACTGCTAATTATGTTCCCTTGCTGTTCCTTTTTGGGCATCATAGATGAAATTCAGTTTAAGGGCTGAAATACTGATAGAGTTTTGGTTGGGAGCTAATCCAAGAACTCAGGGTCTCAAAGGTCTCAAAGAGAAGGACTCACTGATAACCACCCCAACGCAAAAGACAAACATCGCTTGACAGTCCAACATGGGCCATTCAGCTCACAATTACCGTGTGGAATGTTCTGTTCACGAGGAAGCTGCTCAGCATTGACCTATTAACTGGGTCGGGCTGCTCTCAGTGCTTCTGACACCAACAAACCTGAGACAACAGCACACAGAGCTTCAACCCTCACTTCTCTATAGAGCAGAGAGCTCATGGGGAATGAGGTGATTAGGAGCCTGAACTGAACAGAACAAGCCTCTGAATTAAGATCAAGTCCTATAATCCATAACTTTGCACACAGAAAAATGGTTCCTCAAGAACTACTTCCAACAACCCTTTTAAACAATATATGCTGAGTAACAACCAAACAAAGGTACATGGATAACTGAAGTGAAGGCATAAGATTTCACTTCTCTGCAGATGAGCAGGCTTACCTCCGTTCAGAGATGAGGAATCTGACACTTAAGTGTGGCTTGGTTTACCAGTTCTTTTCCCAGCACCTAAGTCAATACTTTCCAGGACTCTCTCTCTCCAAGACCCTTATGACTTCCTCCACCAAGCTGTTTCTGCATCATCTATGAGTTTGGGGGCTAAAAATGTCAAAGTGACTGGTTATCTGGAAATCTACTAGTCAAGAAAACCATGTTCCAGGTCAACAACTTGAAAACGGATTATCAAATAAATTTCCATTAACATATATCACCATATTCCCTAACTGTACTAAACACGAATGCATTTAACAACTTTCTACTTAACTCTGAGCATGAATTCTATTAAAGTAAAAGGAAACTGCATATCAAGAATCAATTGAAGTTCCTAAAAATTAAGGCAATATTTATTCAAATGTTAAACCTGCATATCCTTGGAGCAAATGTACTTTTAGGATACATTTGTGAAAGTGCAAAATATATTCATGCAAAAATGTCCCCGCAAACTCGTTTGTTTTGGCCAAACACCAGATACACTATAAATATCCATTCCTTGGGGGGGCTGATTAAATAAATCATGATGTAGACACTCAATGGGAAAGCACCTCAACATTAAAAAGAATGAGGTACATCTGTCTGTGTGCTAACTGACAGATATCAAAGAGGTAAGTGAAACAAAGGTAAAGGACAAGAACTACATCATCTCTTGTATATTTAAAAAAAAATAAACTTCTGGAAAAAATAAATTCTGGGGGAAAGGGACTGGAGACAACTCTTATTCCTTTCTATAATCTTTATATTTCCTAGCCACATGCTCCCAAAATGTTTATTAAATATAAACAGAGTTTAACTGGGCTATGGCGGTCTAGGCCACTGTCTTTTCTTCTTTTATACTTTTCTTCGTTAAAAATTAGTTAAGTATTACTTCTAAAGGTATTAGATTGCCCTTATTATTCTGCAGAAACAACAGGCCTCTGTTATGCGTCATAGCCTGACCCCGACACCTGGATGGGAAGCACTTCTTTTACCAACACATTAGACACATCACTCCAAGGCCATCCTGAGAGCGCTCCTGGGTAAAATGAAGCAGGAAGAGCTGTGGATTCTGGGAGACAGCGGCCTCTACTGGGCGAGTCAGTGAGCACACCAGTGGGTCACAGTATAGCTTTTTCCTAGTGGGGAACTACTTCTTCAAAGTACTGTGAATTTCTGAATGGATGTCAAAGTGAAACATCTGGCTATATGCTAGCCTTTCTGGGAGAAGGGAAGAGCTTATTCAGAACTGCCTAGATCTGGAGAGACAACAGAAGTTCTCTATCATCACTAGATAAATGGTTCTCCACCTGTTTATAGCTGATTTGATTTGAGATGTATGGAAGTATTCTATATCTAAGCTCAATGTAAAATCTCAGTGTTTCTGAGCAACTTATTTTATCCAGAGCACTCATACTTCTTTACATTGTAGTTTCACTACAAATCAATTTCCAAAAAATAGCAAAATACCACAGCAAACAATGGTAACAAGGAATAAGTTGGACTATTTTCAGGTTCCAATATATTTTCTAAAGCAGAACAGATATGCTTCAAAGCTGCAGTGTGGAAGAAAAAAGTCAAAAAAAAATGAGAACAAATGAAAACCTAACAATGATGACTTTTAATGAGGGCTATCTGTTTATAATATTGATTGAATTATTCCCTGTTAATTGTGTGCATATCTGTGTCTTAAGAGCTTTTGTCTGTAAATAATTTTTGTATGTATGCCCACAAATAATTTTTGAAAAATCTCTTCACGCTTACCCATGACAGAGAGTGGGTAAAATATATAAAAATATTTTAAAGAAATGCGAAAGACAAAGGCAGAGGAGACCCCAGCTGTCAGTAAGGAAGGGAATTCTAGGAAACAACAGGGGGGAATATGAAAATGGGGAGAAATGGGAGATGGAGAAATCAGTGTCAGAGCTGAGTATGTAACAATGTCATAAGGAACATAGATGAGCAAGGCATGTGTACTCCCAAAGGCGAGTCTTCTTTACTCGAGAACAAGCGCAAGGAAAAGGAGTATCCAAAAAACCACAAATAAAACGGAACCACTGCCAAAGAGAAATCAGACACAGAGGACAAAAGCCCCTGCTCCTGTGACACTGCAGCTGCTCCCTCCTGCATCCTGCCCAGCAGGAGCAAAGAGGGGCTTCTTCCAGTCCTCAAGTTGCAGGTTCAGGATCCAAATGGCAAGGGGAGACAATGGCAGCGTGGCCCGAGTCCTACCTGACCGGCAGGCCATCCCCGTGTCCGACATGAAGTGCTTCCACTCATTCCTGCCATACTCCCCCGTCAGTGCCTCGGCAGCCATCATCTTTGTGCCGTGACTTGCCCTGTGGGGAGATGAGGCCCAGGGCTCACCACTGAACGCCCCTCGTCCTGCTACTGCTGCGGCTCACAGCACTCTTCACGCTGTTCTGCTGTTCTTTTCCACGGGGTGACCCCCAAAGTAGGAGCCCACTGGCATTGCCTGTGACAGCTCCAGGCGTGGCTTTCACCCACCAAGCAGCTGGCAATCAGGAGCCGCTCACTCTCAGGCCCACACTTGCTCTGGATCAAAAATGTATAAACTACAATTTCTCTGCAGGAAATAGGACCCATCCCCCTTTCCTAGGGACCTGTCATTGAGCTATGAAAATTAACCTAATCGAAACAACTAGAAAACCCCTGTGGGGAAGGGGTGGGAGACTGTGGTAGACAGAATGCACGCTGGTGTCAGGCCTGCAGGAGGGCGGGCAGAGCCTGGCTCTCACAAGCTGTGAGCCAGGAGACTGAGCCAAGACAGGAGTAACCTGCCCTCTCAAAGGCATGATGACACAGCTAAAACACAACCGGAAACAGCAACAAATGTGGCAAAGCTTTAAAAAAGCAGAATAAGTAGCTCTTGCAACAGCTGCCCCAGGTTAAGAGATTCTTACCCTGTAGAGAAATAGTTGATTTTCTAAGCAGTTTATGATGAGAAAGTATAATGCTAGAGAGTATCGATATTCTCTTAGCTTATATTGTGGTAGCAAAGCAAAACAAAGGTAACAAGAAATAAAACAAGTAGGACAAATGGGGGAAAAAAAATCACAAATGGCCTCCGTTTTACGCTTAACATTATAAAAAGCTCTATGTGGAAGCGGAGACTCTTGAATAGGACATCTGATCAGACACAGAATCTACGAGAGTAGATGAAAGCAGACAACAAGGAGATAAATTTATCAACTCAGGAGAAATGACAGGTAAGTCATTACTTGAATGGGGACGGCCAGACAATGAAAGAAGTAATAAAACAGTAGAATGCTTTCTGTTCTTTTAACCATGACTGAAGACAGCATGGCACATGCTAAGAGTGTGATAGCAGAGTTGAAGGTCATGATCAAAGGTGTACTGTGGATGCAGGCACACATACATATGTACACTCTATCTCTTGTTGTCCAAGGGAAAAATGCGAATAAATAGCAAAATACTCAGGGGCCACACTTGCTCTAGTTAGCTGTACGTTAGGAGAAGGTCTGCGGGAGAATGTGTCAGGCCAGATGATACAGCAATATGGAGAGTATGAATAAGGGGTAACCTGTGCTAAGAGCCCTCTCCTGCGTCTCTGATTTTTATTTTTCCCCGGAAGTACTTCTGGAGAAACAGACATTCTCTGCAGGGCAGTAACAGCAGCTGTTTCTCAATTACTGGTCCTACTCTCATCAATACTCAGTGTTGAACTAGAAAAATTTCTAGAAGGATATGGGACACAACATGAGTCCTGCATGATGAGGGCCCATTGGGGAAAATGGAGGAAGAAAGACAGGTTAGTGTACAGTCCACCAACCCCTACTCAATATCCTTCCTTAATAGAAAGAACTGATTTTATTCTGCAACATCTACAACATCCACTTACCACAATATAATTTCCATGCTTTTTGCAACAGTTATTAGTCAATTGCATGTGGCAAGTTTTAACGTTCTACTTTATTTCCTGTCAATATTTCTTTTTAAATTGAATTAACACTGAGGCACACTATATAAATTTCAGATATTCAGGCCGACTCTTCATGAAATACAGAACCAACCATACCACACCCGCCACCAAATTTCTACTAGTCCTCACCACCGTCTATTGGACCTCACTACTCTTCTCTACTGATGTCCCTAATGAGCTACATTTAAAGAACTAGACCTTAAGTCGAATGCTTCTAGATTTGTGTTTACATCACTTGAACAATTCATACAAAGACATGTAGGCAAACAAATAATCATCTAATTGACTAAAATAATAACCTTATACAACCCATACCTTCATGATCAAATGCTATCTACTGTCCCAGAAAAAAGCAGTTTTAGATTCACAAGTACATTTTGTTACCTGAGCACTGTGCCATTATCTGCAAGTTTAATGAAGTTCCCGTCTTCCAGATCCAATGCCAAGCCCTTACAACTAAAAGAAAAAAGGATGAACACCAATCAAGTGACATAGCTGGCTAACCCAAGACATCATCAACGATATGCTTAAAAAGCCAATGCTAGAAAGGGATTCTCCCAAACAAGTGAATGATATATTCATCAAATATGAATACCTAAGAATTTTAAAGTTAAATAACATCTACAGAGCAAGTATATAAGGAAAACTATTAACTAGGTCAAATGAAGGACATATTTTTTGTTGGTAAAATTCTTAAGCTTTTAAAATGAGGAATTTAAAACTCAAAAGAACAAAAAGCGAACATTACTGTATGTCTCTGTTAAACTGCACAAGTGTTTTCCATTAAATATAAACACACACATGCACAGGCAAGCCTGCATTTATATTTTGCAAGGTAAGGTCTTGGCCAGAATCTCTTCTGTATACTTCAGATTTTACATAAAAATTTGGGTCAAGTTATAAAAAGCTGCCCTCTGGGCAAGGCATATTATTGAAAACCACTAAAAGACAGCCAAATACTAAATTTTAGGTTCTTCATTATAAAAGACTTGTGGGATCTGGGGAGAAAAGTGGTTATAGATTTATTATTATGAATAGTAAGAGTTAGAATGCATAATGGCCACCAAATACCAAGAGAATTAACACCAAAAAACCACAGGGTACTTTTTCTGAAGTACTGTTACTTACTTTGGTATACAGTAAAATTTCCAGAGGCAGCAGTTTCAAAGTCAAATTTACATGCTGCTTCTTTTTACAAAAGCGATAAGTCAGAAAGGACTGACATCGGAGGACTGTGTAACAGATGAACTTCACTGCTCTACACTGCCTTCTGCATGCGTTTTTCATGTGTTGTAGGCTTAACGTTGATTTTCAACTGAACAATGTAGAGTGGTTTTCATAGGATTTTTGTTTGTTTCTGTTTTAAACCAGAAAGAAAAGTAAAGGAAACCTTGGGGAGTTGCAGATCCTAATCTAGGAAGGGAGTACTGCCCCAGGTCTCAAACCCAGGTCCATAGCTTTCATAACCTGAGCCACAGAGGGGGGCAATGTTTTAACCTCTGAAACTCTTAATAACTATAAACTTAAACCATACAAATATCCAAATTAGTCATATATGCTAATATAATAAGATTTTCATATTTAATTAGGCAAGACTAAAGTTAAAAGTAGAAAGGACATGAGTTCATTAGACATGAAACATTTCCTCTAGAAGGCATTTTGTCCTTTCACTCAATTTCACATTTCACTTTATGCCTCTATAGAAGAAGGAACATGAAAATTTGATGAGCAACAACTAAGAATCAGAGAGAATATGCAGAACCTAAGAAAATAACTTACCAGAAATCCCAATCCCCTGGAGTCACCGTGAGCAATTCCTTGTCATATCCTTTCTCCTTGACGAGGAACTGAGCAAAGCTATTGTAAATGAGCTATTAGTAAAAGGAAGAACATGAGAGGTTAAATATAAAGGTCACCATTCTTAATTTCAAAGACCTGAAAACCTAGTGGCATCACTCATGAGGGTACGGGGTGGGGATATCTGTAATTATGAATTTTGCTTCTTAACCCGCCTTCCAAGCACTTTATTCACCCTGTGAAACCTTGGTAGCTGGTGTGTCCTTCAATACTCCGAAACTATACCATCGGTATACAATTACAAAACCAAT
Source organism: Solenodon paradoxus (assembly GCA_004363575.1). NCBI lineage: Eukaryota > Metazoa > Chordata > Mammalia > Eulipotyphla > Solenodontidae > Solenodon > Solenodon paradoxus. Next base: position 458,087 of record RJWH01001107.1, read on the forward strand.
GACAATTATCAATCTTGCTGCTGAATTCTACTGGGTTGGTGTGCATAGATTGACAAAGCTTTGTTAAGTGAACACTTTCACCATGTTATCATTGTATCCATCTCCAGTCCATTCTTGCTACAAAGGCACCATGTCAGGTGACAGAGTTAGCTGGTATATTAGAGGTCACCCCAGTGACCTGGGTCACATCACAAACCTAAACCTAAGTCTGCCTGTACTTAGGGGAAACACCAGTGAAAACAACTTAACACACAATAAAACACACAATCCTCCAACTTCCCGACAGCTCATCTAACTCTAGAAAACACACCCTCTGAGCCATAAAAGGAAATCCTGCCCTTCTGGCCAATCTTGCTGTTTCCATGTGGCCTCTTCTAACCCTCCATAAAACTCACTCTTGGCCAAAATCTCTGTGGAAGGACATCCCACTACCAAGGATTATTTCCCCTTGACACAAGGACTCCAAGCTCTTGAACAAATTCTTTTAGTTTTGTCAGTTGACACGGGGATCTGGGAGGACTGCAAAAGGAAATATACATGGAACCAGTTTGTTGATCTACAGAATCAAGGAACCGGCATGCCCTCATGGAATAGTGGTTGGGTCAACTGCCTCTTAAGGAGCTCAGGCCATATATCCCTGGGTTTCAGCCCCAGGTTCAGGGGGAAACAACCAGTGTGAAAAATTAAAATCAAAATAAAATATGCTTCTTCCTACCTGCCTACTCATCTTCATTCCTAAATTCACCTTTCCTTTAAAAAAAAAAAAAAAAAAAAAAAGAAAGAAAGAAAGAATGAAGGAAGGAAGGAATGTCCATCATATACAAGAACTATCTCTTATTTCTCCACCATAAGAAAAACTGTCCAAGGAAAAAGGACCAAGGAAGCTCTGGAAGTATGCAGAGACCAATACTCAGCTGAGTGCTGACAGATCTAACTTCCTAACCCCAAAAAACCACTCCCTGGTTTTTGAGTGAAATTATTATTTTTTTGTTTTAAAGAGCAGGTTCGATTTTAAAACTGCGCTGCAGATCGAACAAGCAGGCAAAAGGCTGAGTGATGTCCACTGGCTCCACTCATTCTCCCTTCAACGAGTCTCTAGGCCAGTAGCAGACACACTTGACCTGCGGGCAGAACGGTGGTCTGGGGTCGGCCTGAGCAGGTCCACGAGGACACACAACCTGCCCCTTTGATAGACTGAACCCACAGCAGGGTCTGGCAGCATGGGAAGGCACAAGGGGAGAGAGGAGAGACACAGCAAAGGGACTGAGGGGAGGTCTCCCGGAGGTGGTGATATTTACACTGACATCTACAAGATGGAGCAGTTAGCTGGGTGAATGCAGAGTGCGTGTGGAGGGGAGGGGGCGGGTCCGGAGACTGTGGGGGTCAGCAAGAGGCTGGGGGGTGGACGTGTGATGTCGGGAGATGAATGTAAAGGCAAAGGTTACTTGTCAAGTAGAACTGTTCTGTCATAAAACTAATTAAAATCACTATACATGTACTCCCAATGCAATGCGACGCTGATCCAGGTTAATTGTTACTAGACCCACAGATGTCAACACTATATAGCAACAGTTCCCGACTGACTGACTTTCAGAACCATGGGAGCAGTTCTTTCAACCACCTTCAGGATAGGGTGGGGCCCAGGTGGAGCCCAGGTGAGATACCTACCAAGGTACAGAGATGATGAAAATCATTGACTTATGTTAAATGAACTTTCATTCAATCATTAAAAAAAAAAAAACCATCAATGCATAGAATCACTCTCAGGTACAAAGTACTACAGAAAATGAAAAATACAACAGGAACCATGCCATGGTCTCATTAGATGCAAATGCTTAGAGCAGTGCCTAGCATATAAGTAAATTCAATTTAAGTATTTTTAAGTATTGACTACCATTATCAGTCATGTGCTGGTTTTGAATAAAAAAAAAAAAGGCCCTGATTTGTAGAGTTTGCCCATTTCTACGGGGTAACTTCCCGCCTGACCAGTTTCAAGCTTCCAGTGGTTACTCTGCACGATTAGACTTTCCTCTGGTCAAGGTAGTTTGTTCAGCCTGGGACAAATGGAGCTTCTTCACTCTTGGCCACACTGATTAAGTAACGAAGCATGTGATTCCAATGAGGTCAGACTCCTTCCTGAGAGAAAGGAGCACTTTCCACCCAGATTGCCAACAGGTGACCCACAGCTGTGTTCCTCACCTATCTGGTGAAGGGGACGTTTGTGCCTCAGGAGAGAATGGGGTCAATGTTCTAGAAGAGAAAACCTGGGGCTGAGAAAAGCAGTACAGTCTGTGCCTTTGAAACCCCTGTTCTAGTTCTGAGTCAATGGTTCTTAGAGCTTTGCTTTTCCTTAGATTATGTTGAGTCACTCCTGAGGTCTTCCTGGCACAGGGCTGCTCAGAGGAGCCCCCTTTTCTGACCCCGCCCTGGCTGCCATTTACACCCTCCCTGTCTTGTGTGGCCAATAATAACGCACCCTCCACACAGGCTGCAAAATGGCCCTCAGGGCATATGCGAACCACAAGTTACTTTTGGTTCCAATTAAGGTTGCCAGATAAAATATCAGCAAAGTCTCCTACATCCCAGCTGAGTGCCCCATCCCATCCCCAAATGTCACTGCTTGGACTTCATTCTAAGGAAACTAAAAAGGCATGCAAACACCACTTCTGCACATTAAAAGCTCCACCAGCAGAGCAAACAGAGGTTCCCATGGGGGGACATAGAGTTGTGTGTGATCGCAAAGGAAGGGTCCACGGAGAACACTGGGTGTTGGCTAAACAGATGAAGACATATCCAGGAAGTGGAAGACTATCCTGCCAATGAAATAAATATTTGCTGACAAGGAAAAAAACAGTTGAAACACCTAGCAACAACTGATTTTCTGATAAACAATACGTAATTTTTTAACGTAAGGATATTCAGAACATATATTAAAAAATGTTATGTGAAAGGAACTAGGAGTCCTGTATTTTTTCTTCGATAAATCTGGCATCTATCATCCTGTTGTGCTTAAAAAGGAGCTAACATCTAAAAATTGAGAGACTTCTCATACAAGTGTCGATTTCTAACTTGTCCTACAAGAATGAGATCTGGTAAGATTGAGCCCCTCCCTTCTGCCAAGTGCTGGCAGCGGATGAGTGTCGCTGTGCCTTCAGAGGGCCACACTCTTGTCAGGGCCACACTCTTCACAGGGCCACACTCTTCACAGGGCCACACTCTCTGCTCTGCATCCAAATGAACTGCTGGGCACCAGACACTTTTGAGTCTGCGACCCCAGGAGTTTGCACAGGCATCCTCATCTCAAAGATGCTTCTCCCGAGAGCCTCAGGTGAGGTGACAGATACAGTTTCACATTCACACGACATCTTGCACTCAATGAATACCCTGTGAGACAAAGGTGAGCTCCACGAGGCAGCAACCACTGACCTCACTAGCAACATCCTCCTTCTGCTTGACATTGGGCAGTGCCTGGAGCTGTGGCTCTCCTCAGCTTCTTGGTCTGGCCATATTTTCTTTGTTTGAGGTGCCCCTCTCTGCCTCCTCACCTGGTGACTCTCAAGTTGAGGAGACGCAGAAAGCCACCAGCCAGGCCGCCCTGCTGAGTGACCCTGTGTAAGTCACTTATGCTTTCTGCTGCCTTGTCCTCATTTCTAAACAGTTATCACAAGGATAATCACATCAGTCTAACAGGCCTGTTGTAAGGATCAAAGCAGTTTGTAAAAGCAGAGTGTTAACTAGAATAGTGGCTGTAAGTGCCATATTCAGTTATTAAAAAACCTATTATTTATTCGATCATTCCAGTTTTTTGCGGAACCCAGGCTGTGCAGCTCAGCATACAGAATACACAATTAACCATCAGAGACACTGATGTCAAGAAATCATGGCTTGCCATACACTGGCGAAGCAGAGGTTGGACACAGTCCACATGTATCCTAAGGTCCCAGGTTCGCTTTCTAGGGCCACGGAAGCAACCCGGATGAACAACTAAATAAAATAAAGCACTTCTTCTTCCTCTCCTTTCCTGCCTGCCTCTGTTGACCTTCATTCCTGCCTGTACCTAAAAAAAAACAAAAAAGAAAGAAAAGAAATTGGCTCTAGGTTCTTCTTAGGAATCTTCCAACAAGTAGACAGGACATTTTTGTGTCATGTAACCATTACAAAAACAAAATGTAAGGCTTCCATGGAAAAATGGAGGTGGGACAGGGTAGAAGGGCAAACTTTGAGGCATTAAGGAAAGCTTCCCAAAATCAATGCTATGCAAGATGGGACCTGCCAGATGAGGACTCAGTGTGACAAGGTAAGAGATCTGCAGGTACAGTAACAGTTCGCAGCAAGGTCCAGGCAAGACTGTCCTTACTCCAAGTCACTGAGATAACTTTCCAGCGGCTTCATGATAAGGCCCGTGCTTATCTCCGTATCTCCAACTCTATCACAGTGCACAATAACACTGTTCGTACTTCGTAAAAGATTTCAGAGCCAAACAGGATCCAAAACGCACTGCTCTCACTTTCAGCATCACTTATATTCAAGGTTTATACTCACATCCTGAATTTTATGGTCACATATGCAAGAAATATGTGCTAACATGATGGTAATTTAACAATATTTCCTCCAAATGAAGATGACGAGAGAAGCAAGAAAACAGGAACCATGAGGGCATGTGAAAGGCACAGAGGGAAGGAAAACAAGAATCAAAGATCTGAAGGAAGACGCAGCTAAAGGAGCAGGAAGTATTATAAGCCTTCTTACTCTCAATATGCCTGGGAAGCACCTGCAAAGCAGGAAGACAAAGCATAATAGCAGGAACAGCATCCTATTTTTCACACGTGAGTAATTCAAACCCTCTATTTGACCTTTGACAGGTACCTGAACTGCTAATTGGGACACTGACCTCCCTATAAAGAGGGACAGTCCTGGCCGAGTCTGCACGGGAGCCCTAGAGCTCTACCCATCAATGGTGAGGCTTTGAAATGGCCTAGGCAATAACATAAAAGCACACACTAGTATGTGTCAGATACTCTCTAGGCATTACTTATCTATTATCCATTTCAACCTAGCAACAACCTACTGAGGGGAAATCCAAGATTAGACCTATTTTACAGACGGGAAAACTGAGAACAGACAATTTACTCCAGGTCACGGATGAGTATCCAAGAGCTGGCGCCCTAAACTAGGTATCTAGCTTCAGAGTCCCCTGTCTCACTTTGACTCCTGTGTCTAACTAGGTGTTTCTGCTTGGATGTTCAGATCTCCGCCTTTACATTTTCGGATACCATTTCAGTCTCTGGCGAAATCCAAAGAATGGATGGGGCAGTGCAAATCGCCTGGGGATACAGGTGTTGAATCCTATCTGCACCATTCCCTCCTCCAAGAGCAGCGGCTAATGCGGCTTTCAGTGCCTGGAGCACTTCGCAGGGGTGCAATGAATGTAGATCTGCTCTAGATAAACGGCAAATTCAGGGCCAAGATCATCATGACATGTGGGCTAGTGTTCCTTCGAATATGCTCAGCCAAACACAATCGCTCTCTCCCCGCAGGGTTTAAAAACCGACAGGTGGTCGCCGGGCCCGTCTAAGCGGGACGTGCGGTCCAGGGCGCACCGGCGCGCTCCCGAAGCACCGCAGGACTGGCGGCGCAGTCCCAAGGCCGGGAGCTGCCAAGCACGCCCGGGCTCCCCAAGGTCCTGCTCGGCGCTCCTCCGCCCTGGGGAGCGTTTCCCAGCCCCTCCGGCAGCCCCCCTCGCCCCTCTCCTGCCCTGGGCCTCTCCCAAACTCCGCCGAGCACCCGGCTGGGCGACCCCGGGGACGCACACTTCCGCCCGCCCCGCCGCGCCGCCGCCGGAAGGGCGGGCGCCCCCGCCGCCTTGTGGGCGGCCCGGCAGGCGCGCCACTCACCGGGGCGCTCTCGGGCAGGTTGTAGCGGCAGAGAGTGTGGTCCAGGTCGAAGCCCACCACGTCGCAGGCGGCCAGCGAGAAGTGCTGAGCCATGGCTGCGCCAGGAGCCGCCGTGGAGCCTCGGCGCGGGGAGGGGACGCGGAGCGCCCGGGCGGCTCGCGGCGGGGCGGGGCGGGGCTGCGGCGGATCCCCGGCGGCGCGCGGCGGCCCCTCGCTTCCCGCGCCCGCGAGCGCCGCCCCCGGCCGCGCCGCCCCCGGCCGCGCCCCGGTCCTCCTGCGCCGCCCCGCCCCACCTGCTGGGGACAGGCGGCCGGAGGCGCCCGCCGGTCCCGGAGCCGGCGCCCCGCCCCGCCGGGGGATGCGACCCGGAGCCGGGGCGCTGCTGCGGGACCTGGGGGCGCAGCTGAAGCTCTGTTGGCGAGAAGCTGGGGCCACGCAATGAACCGGGCTT